>QXTE01000001.1:9884830-10270922 GCA_003942145.1 Platysternon megacephalum | reverse complement strand
GTTTCTCTTTGGGTTGGATTGTACTTTGTGCACAGAGCCTGGTGTCGGGGAAGGTGCAGCACTGCACTGTTCCAACAACAGCTCCTGGAGGCATCACATTTCAACAATGAGGCACAAAGCCACTAGGGTTCTCTGGTGCACTGGGAGAGTTGCTTCCACCTTTCAGGAATTTCTTCGCTAGAAAATTAGACCATGTTAGAAAACGGCCTGGAGGAGTTGTGTTACACATGACTGAGCAGTCTGTGTAGACACGAACCATCATGTCAACTGTTGTTCATGGGCGAACCTTACTGGAACAATACGCTTAACCACAACCAGCTGACATGATGTTAAACACATGTGTACACTGGCTGCTAAATCATGTTTAATGTTGTGTTAATTAACACAACTCTCCAAGGCTATGTTTTAACATGACTTAATTTTCTAGTGAAGACAGTACCTATGAGGATACAATGTGTATTTCTCCCTGTGGTCATGAGCCCACCCTCTTGCTGCCCATTTTGGTTAGGTGAGGTTAGTACGAGTCTCACACACTTCTTGCATTCAGATCAGCACACAGCCTGTGACTGTGGGAAGGTACAAGAGAGAGGCTACTGCATCTGTAATAGCTAAATGAATTAACCCATCTGTTGCACAAATATAGTCCAAACATCCTGAGATCCTTGGAAAGCCTCCTTTCTCCACAGAGTTATACAAATATTTGCTTGCTACTATAAACATTGATTATGCTTTAGCTGCTGCTAAAGAACATCTGGCAATCCCCACCCCATCTAAGCCTTGTGCTTGGCAAAGAAATTGGCCTGTACTACTCAGTTGAAGATCATAGCTGTTAGCAATAGAAAAGCTAAACTATATTACTTAGATTGTAAGTTCTTTCTGTACTGTGTTTGTACAGCATCTGGCACAATGGGACCATGGTCCATGACTGGGGCTCCTAGGCACTATGCTAATACAAATAAATTAATAATACATTATAGCATTCAGACCCCTACTGGAGCAGGATATAGTCTCCTTTGTGGAGGCTGTCTTTAATCCTTTCTTTTTATAAAGCTTTTTTTTTTTTACTTCAGCACACTTGTTGGCATCTTTTCCATCCTCACAGCCCCTTTAGTGGCTGCTGCCACAGTTGAGGTAACTTGAGGAATTTCTTGTTTATTTTATGTAGTTTAACACATTCAAGTCTGAAGTTAAATCAGTTTCTCTTCTTACAGCTTCGCATGCTTCTTTCCGACTTCTAAAGTGGGTACCAAGAAATAGTTTTGCATATTAAATATAGTACAAGAGACATTAAATCAGTGGAGCAAAACTTCATCATCCATGATATTCCATAAAATTAAAAAGTGTATAACCCATGAATCAAACAGGAAGTCTGGGGAGAAGACAAGCTTCTCTAATTGATTTGAAAGAGATCTCATTAAGATGGTGATATAAAATACATGACCATAAGTGAGATGTCGGTCATCCAAAATAATTCTGTATGTCAGGATTACCTGGTTTAAACAATGTTTCTTTCTAGTAAGCCAAAACCTGAAGGCCAAACCATTCAAAGCCTACATCATAATTCTAGGGCCTGAGGAGGCTCTCTGGAGTCAGAAGGTCTGAAAAGAATTGGCTCCTGGTTGGCTTGGTAGTGGGTTTTTGTCTTTCCAAAGAAGTGTAATTGCATTAGAGCTGGTCAGACAATGTTCACTGAATAATTTATTACACAAATTTATTAGAAAACTTTGTCTACAATTGAGTGAATATTTTCCCATATTTGCCTAACTTTACAGAACACTTTTTGCATCAGCAAAGCTGACAGTAAACCTTTGTGTAAACCTACTGATATAGCATATGTCAAGGCAAAGTGGGATTATGACTTTACTAGTGGATTTCTACACATCTTGCTAATTGCTGACTTTAGGATACTATTGAGTCCACTTGCTGCTTGTCCAATTAATTATCCTCCCCCTTTATAGGGATTCTAATGTATGGATCTGAGTAATGAATACGATCTGATTGAGTTTCACTTTCCTATGCTCCAGCAGTTGTGGTTCTCTCTGCCTGGTGCCTTCTTTGTGTATGCAGTTACATAGATATTTGCATGCCTCAGTCTGACTTGGTTGGTTTAAAACTCTATTAACTTTCTAAGTTTGGATCCCACTGCAGGTTGATTCTCTCGCTTTCCTTCATCATAAACCTGGAAACCTGGTTCTAAAGTACTGTTATTGCCTATGTAAAGAAAGAAACTTTCACTTTTGCACCGTGAGACCTGAATGCTTTAGGTCTAAAAGCAATCAGCTTGCACTCTTGGAAATGTTTTTGGAAACAACAATTTCAAAAGCTATAAAACTCTGCCATTTGAGGCCCTGATCTGGAATCTGATCCATATGGGTGCATCCCTGTGCCCACGTAGAGCTCCATTACCTTCAGTGAGACTCTGCATGTATGCAAAATTAAGATTGCAGAACCTAACATGATACATGCCCTAATTAGCAAACATTGTAATTTTAGGCCCCAGTCCTGCAAAGAGAATCCTTGGGCCTATGTGGAAGTAAGTGGGGCTCTGGAAGTGAAGAGGTTGTAGGGAGTCTCAGAAGGTACTAACAGTGATTCCCCCAAGTGACAGTGAGATTCCCCCAAGTGACAGTGACCCCCTCATAATTTGTCCCCCACACTTTAAAATACCAACTGTCTGTAGAAACCTTTGATTGTATCTATCCTGTGAAAGATACTATGTGAAAGATTACTATGTAAAACTTACAAACAAGTTAATTGACTTTGTTCTTGAAGTAATTGATACAATGTAAACAAACACTATAAGCCATTAAGTGACT
Organism: Platysternon megacephalum; assembly: GCA_003942145.1. Taxonomy (NCBI): domain Eukaryota; kingdom Metazoa; phylum Chordata; order Testudines; family Platysternidae; genus Platysternon; species Platysternon megacephalum. The sequence goes on along the minus strand of QXTE01000001.1, from coordinate 10,268,106 downwards.
TTCACTTCATTGTAATAGCAATGGCTCCTAGGACAGACCCCCTCCCTCTGTGATTAAAGGGCCGGGAGTCTCAAATGAATTAGCACACACCCCGAAAGTGGTGGAGACAGTAAATNTCAGCACACAGCCTGTGACTGTGGGAAGGTACAAGAGAGAGGCTACTGCATCTGTAATAGCTAAATGAATTAACCCATCTGTTGCACAAATATAGTCCAAACATCCTGAGATCCTTGGAAAGCCTCCTTTCTCCACAGAGTTATACAAATATTTGCTTGCTACTATAAACATTGATTATGCTTTAGCTGCTGCTAAAGAACATCTGGCAATCCCCACCCCATCTAAGCCTTGTGCTTGGCAAAGAAATTGGCCTGTACTACTCAGTTGAAGATCATAGCTGTTAGCAATAGAAAAGCTAAACTATATTACTTAGATTGTAAGTTCTTTCTGTACTGTGTTTGTACAGCATCTGGCACAATGGGACCATGGTCCATGACTGGGGCTCCTAGGCACTATGCTAATACAAATAAATTAATAATACATTATAGCATTCAGACCCCTACTGGAGCAGGATATAGTCTCCTTTGTGGAGGCTGTCTTTAATCCTTTCTTTTTATAAAGCTTTTTTTTTTTTTACTTCAGCACACTTGTTGGCATCTTTTCCATCCTCACAGCCCCTTTGATTGTTAATGTAGTGTCTAGACAAAATGAAGAAGGCAAAACAACTGATTCACCCCCCCTCTATTCTACTGTTCTGTCCGTGTTGACACAGATACACACATTTAAATTGGGTTTAAGTAGCTACAGTAAAAAAAACAAACCCACCCTCATTTAAAGAGATCACATTCATACATTGTCTTGGCAAAGGGCAGGATGCCAACTTCTCCCTATGGTGTAATTTCCGCTTGTTCTTGCAGCCCAAAGCAAACAGATTTAGACTCCCATGTGATTGAGGAAACAGGATTTCAACTCCTGGTGGGGAAGACACTGCACAATATAGCATATAGTCTGTGTGAGTATCTTCCCTGAGTTCCCTCCTCTGTACCTGGCTTACTAGAGGGTTCTTACTCTTGTTTAGGACATCCCAGACAGGAAAAAGCTGCATAGAAAAGCACTAATGTCCATAGATGTCCTGCTCCAACTCTTGGATAAATTGGTTGTTCAAGTTGGATGGTCTTAACCAATATTATGAAACAAAACAATGTCTTACATTTACTCCATTCTTAATTTATGTGTGTGTCATCCCAAAGTATTTTACAAACATAGGCTCTAACTGTACAAGCTGTTCTGTGCTGACGGACCCATGTGCCAACACAGAGCCACACTGACTTGAACGAGGCTCTGTACATGCATGGGGGAATCTACCTGAATGGAACAGCTTGCTGGATCTCGGTGGAGGCATTAACTAAATTAGCTGGAGGAGATCTATGAGGAGGGAGGTGGCTTTAGCTCTTCCCATGCAAACAATGTTCTGGGTGTTCTTCCATGCTAGAGAGAGAGAAAGGGGAAAGAAAAATAGTAGGGAATTCTATATTGCTGCTAAGGTGTTCTCAGCTCAAGGGTACTTAAACTATAGTGAAACTAGGCAACCTCTTAATGACCCATTGTAACTTCAAAGTGTTTACAATTCCATTGCACAGGCAGGTGAGACAATATATGGAGTAAAGAAAGTTAATCTCTGGCTAGGTCATACTAATAAAAGGGAAATTTAAAAAATCAGTGTAGGGTTGTTAGGTCTTGTTCATAATGATGATAGGGCCTCAGCTGCCTATCCTGCCTCAGCTGAAATTAATGGGAGTTTTGCCATTGACTTCAGTGGGAGCAGGATTGGGGTTGAGGCCCTTATTTTGAAGGCAGAGCCTTCCGCAGCAATGCATTTGTTCTCTGTTTAAAGAACTGTTCATTTGCTGAAAAGCACCCCTAATTGCAACCTCCCGGAGCATGGGAAGGCTGTCAAGGCTGCCATTTAAAGGCAACCACCAGTGAGCCTCCTTGTGACATATAAAGAAGGCCCAAAACATATTGTTCATTTCTGTTGTTTTTCCCCCCATTAGAAATATACGTGTGGGTTCCCCAGTGTTTTCTGGACAAGTATCAAGGCAGTAAGGCCTGTGCATGGGACGGAGGGGAAGGGGTTTTTAATCAGCCTCTTTAAAACTTATTTTTGATTGGTTACCACTTATGTATTACCAACAACAGACAAGGTGGGGGAGGAAAGATTGTTCTGTTAAAGGTTTGACCCCCATCTCCTTGTCATCAGTGGTTGAGAAACCCTGGCTCCATCCAGTGCTTGGCTTTCCCCAGAAGAGCATTCAGGAGCAAAACCCATGAAGACTTGATCGTACTTAGTTGGGGGTTTTTTTTTAAACCCCAGGCAGGCTCCATCTCGCCCAACATGCTCCCAGCTGCTCAGGCCAGCCTGCCTATCTTGCCCCTGTGTGCCTCATCCTTTAGCTAAAGCAGACAGCCCTGCACGGCTGCTACCAGTTGTACAGGGGGAAAAGCAACCCCAGTGTTACTCCCGAGGCCTCGCTCTCCGTCGGAGCCCAGCATGGCCGCGTGGGACGGGAGAGGACGCAGAGAGAAGCCGGCCTGAGGCAAGCTCCCCGGCCCCGGGGGAGTCCAGCGCTGGGCGCCTGGGGCGTGGCTGCGGGCTGCTCAAGCCGAGCTCGGCCCAGCGGGGGCGGGGGATGTGACAGGAGCACCGGGCGTGGCCGGCGTTGGATGGAGCAGAGCGGGGCTGGGGCTCTTCATTGCTCCGTGTAACTCGTAGCAGCCGCAGCGCTCCAGGCTCGTGTCTGCACCCGAGGACATCCGCGGTGAGTAACGGGGCGAACGGCCGAGGCAGGGGATTGGTGGTGACCGAGGGGCGAAGAGCAGCCGCAGGCTGTGTGGCAGCGGGGCTGCCCTCCGGTCTCCCTGAAGCCCTTTGACGTGTCCTCCCTTCCGCGCGGGGAAGACGGGAGCGATGGGGGTGCCCAGGGATGGGCGTTGGCCCGGGGTTCCTGCTTCATTTCACCCGACACAAACTCCAGCTTCCCCAAGTCACGTGTTTTTGGCATGCAAAATTGCTCCGGATTTGGAACGGAGCCGGTCCCCAGCGGGCTGCTGCCCTCTTGGCCCCGGGCTCCACATAACTTGTCTTTCCACTAGGCTGAGCTGCCCGGGGGAACCCAGGACGCGCCCTGTCTCTCTTGCAGTCCTTGCACGCTCGCTTTCTGCCCACTGATCCTCAGGAGCCATGGCAAAGGTGAGTCACTTCGCAGCTCTCCTTATTTTGTGCTTTCTAAGGTTAAAAAGCTTCTGTTTTGCCGTGGTAAGTGCTTGTGTGCGTGGCAAACCCACTCTGGAGGGGCATTTGACCAAATCTGATGATGATTCCCGTTGCTTTAAATCCATTCTGGCGTTTCTTTCCTGGCTGGTGCTTATTTAATTATTCCTCACGGCCAAGGTTTTCTGTTGCAGCTGCTGTTTTTAACCACAGCTCCATTTTAGTGTAGTGGAAACACAGTAAAAGTGCAGGAGTGAATGACGTGGGCTTTCTTAGACTTCTCCAAAGCTAGGCAACTTTCTTTCTAAACTGTCCTTTTTTTCCTTTTTAAAAACTCTTGGCCTATCTCTAATAAACCCACCCCAAATTCCAAAGACGCAGAAACAAGAACTCTGACAACTCATCATAATCATGTGAGAGAAACATCAGACAAACTTTCCCCCCCAGTTTCCTTCATTTAGCCAAGTTTTCTGTAGTGCATATTTCTGCTGTGAGTGGGTGTAGTCTTTTTCTACTGTAGTAAGGAGAAGGAAAAACAATTTTTTTTCTTCTTTACTCTCTTCCACCATTTAATCTGTGTTGCTTCTCAACACAGACTTTTTATGCTAAACTCCTCTGATAGATCCATAAACTGCTAATCTATTCTAATGCTTTTTCAGCCATTTTCCCCCCTAGAAAGTTTTATGCCTTTTCCGGTATCTTCTTATTTTTTACTTTGTTGTTGGTCACTCTCATTTTCAATTATTAGTTGACTGTAACATTTTAGGCTAAATGGTTGTTTGAAAAACAAACAACAATAATCTCCCTATGTGTTTACACAATCACATCAAACATAAATACTCTACAATGTCTGAGAAGCCAAAAAACAAACTTAAAACTGCTGGTCCATATCTTCCAACCGTTTACACAAGTTATTAAATGTATGAGCATGTTCCAAGTGTGTAGTCTGTGGAAGTATTTAATTATGCATCAAGTTGATCTTATATTAATGAAACTTCTAGCAGTAGCTTTTAGCCTTAATATGCATTTTTAACAACCCTCAATATTTACATAAATTAAGGGAAATTGTTACTGATTTAAACACTATTCTACTGAACTTTACCTCTTTGGTAAAGTTTGGATTGGATGCTTAGGTTTTTATTGTTATAAAACCCATTTTCCCAGGAGTTTGGAATGGTTCCAAGATGCTGATTCTGCTCATGATAGTCCAGTTAGGCACATGTAGGCTTGGTACCCTGATCATGGAAACAGATCTCTTGTGCCTTTACAGAACCCCACTGACTTTGTGCAGACTGCCTTTAGCATTGGGACCATATTTTCTTTTTTCCCCTTTAAAAAAGCCATAAGAGGCCATTCAATTTCCTCAGTCTACTTCAAATGGAAACTACATTTTATTTTGCTATGCTCTAATAAACAGTACCTCTGTGAAAATAATATTTCACTCTTCCCCAGTGTAGACTGATTAACAGAGAGGCTTAGGCACCTAATCCAGCATTTAGACACCACTGATATTCGCAAAAACACTATTCAGGTGCTACCTGACTGTATAGATGCTTACATTTCTGCGGGGAGCGGGTGAAGAGGGGGAGATGTGCACAAGCCACCAAAATCCTGCCACTAAGCTGCTCATTGCCATAGCTTACTACTAACTGCCAGGGGTTTCTCAAACTAGGCGTTCCCCTGCCCACCTTGCTTGCAGGGCCTGATCCGGTAGGTGTGCTCAGAGCATGCCTAACCACACAAAAGACAGCAGGGGTGAGCATGTTGGGGAATTTTGGGGTTGATTGGGGTACTTGTCCTATTTTACCCAATAGTCCAGTGGTTAGGGCACTCACCTGGTATGTGAGAGACCCAGGTTTGAATCTCCACTCTGCCTGTTTTGGGGGCAGGGATTTGAACGCACCTCCTATGAGGGTGCCGTAATCACCAGGCTATATAGGCTATTCTGGAATGAGTGTCTCTCTGCTTCCTTTTGAAGCTGTTTCATTTTGTAGAAATGTTTCTTGGAGCAGAGACTTGAACCACTGGTTTAACATGTTTATGTTGCTATTTTTCCTCTCTGTGTGTTTATGCAGCCATGGAGGGCTGTATTTGGAAGTGTCTCAACATTTTTAGCCATAATTGATCCCAGAGAAAGGCAGAACCTTTTAGAAAGTCTGTAGAATAAGCTCTGTTTCATTGTGCACGCATTCATATGTATATATACAAATGCACACAGTTTTCTTAGTGTCTGGCCCAGATAACTTCATAGCATTTTTGAAACAGTGCTATGAAATTAAAATGCAAATCAAAGTAAAAATGAAATGTAAATAAAACTATTGCCATCTAATTGTGTATGTGTGTGTTGAACTGAAGGGTCACAGAGTTTGAAATAGTTATACAGTGCAACACAGTCAGCTTTTATTAAAAGTGTATATATGTTTAATCACAAATAAATTATTGAAATCTCACCTAATCCTTTAAATATTTGGTTATGCCTAGTAATGGCATAAAAAATATTGTAGTTATTAGCATTTTTGCATGCTACGCTTCCAGCAGAGGAAGGTTGGTTTATCTGGTGGAATAGCTGTAATGACATAGCTACACTATAGTGTAGTACAATTTCTAGACTGAACTCTGTGCATCCCTGTTCACTAGTCTCCTTTGTAATTGGAGGAATGCTGTTGACCTAAAGGGTTGGCTTTCCTCACACTGCTGCACTAGCTGGGAATGGGCGACGGGATGGATCGCTTGATGATTACCTGTTCTGTTCATTCCCTCTGAAGCTCCTGGCATTGGCCACTGTCGGAAGGCAGGATACTGGGCTGTATGGTCTGACCCAGCATGGCCGTTCTTATGGCATTGTACACCAGAAATATTTTCCTAATTTTCAGTTGACCTAGATGCATTGGAAACTGTGCCTACTGATGTGGGTTAATTTAAAAATAATAATTAAAAAGGGAGCAGTAAGAAACTTTTCTGTTTATAAAATAATGGTTGGATCTGACAATCCCAATATACTTGGGTCCCAGTCCTGCAAACTCTCATATGCTTACTTTCAAGCACATGGGTAATCTCATTGAGCTCAATATCATTCAATGAGATTATTTTTCATGTGCTTAAGTACATGTGTGTTTGCAGAATTGAGCCTTGAGTAGTTTCATTGACTTCACTGATGCTACTTGTGTAAGGACTCTGCATGAACAAATGTTTCAGGGTTAGCCCCTAAATGATTGCATACTTAGGTTTCTCTCCTCTTCTGTTTCTTTGGGCAACTGGTGTCAGGATCAGCCTGCACATGTTCTGTGCTAACATCCAGGAACTGACTCATTGACTCCCACTTGGATGCTGTGTAATTCTTTCCTTTGTCAGAAGTTTGTTTAGTAGAACAGCCATGGATGGAGTCTATTAACCGGAGCTTAGCTTTTCTCCTTTAAACCTACGTGTCTAGATGGCCAACACAAAACACTGCTCTAGTCATTTTTCATGTGTGTCTTTAAAAAAATTATACATACACACCCACACTGTGGTGCCTGGGGCAGCATTCACTGGAAATGCCAAGGTCAGGACAGGCTGCAAAAGGGAGAGCAGATACTCCCAAGACTGGTATAAGTAAGCTATGTGGAAGGGTAACCCTCCTGTCTAAAAGGCTGTGATATGAGCTATGTGACCGGGCCATTTTATAAGTCCAATAAATACATACAGTGGCAGTATAGGCTATAGCAACTTTGCTTCAGACTGGAATGTGTAGCATGCAAATGAACCCTAATACCCAGAATGATTTTCTAGCTTACATCTATGCCAAAAAAATTCAGGAATCTTTGGGCAACCTCAGTAAACCCAGAGACTTTCTACGGTATGCTTTGCAAGTGAGAATTCTGAAAGATTTGCTTTAGTTAACAAAACTAAAAAAAGGTCATGGAGAGAGAGACTCTTGATCAAAGATACTTAGTATCTTTATGTGTAACTTGGCTAAAAGGTGACTAAGGAACTTGGGATCATTGAAAGGAAGTTTAGGAATTGTTCAGGGTGATTCCAGTTAGGTATAAGTGGATAAGCAAAGGAAAACCTGAGGCTAGAAACCAGAAACCACTTTCTAAATGTGAGGCCTAAGAGACTGTGGAATAGTCTCCCAGGGGAAATGGTGATAGTTCCATGGCTTGAATTATCTAAAACTAGACTATGTAAAGCCCTAGAGAATATTCTGTTGAATAACCTTGCATTGGCAAGGGTTATGGACAAGGTAACCTGATGGAGGCCTTTTTTTAATCTCTAATGTCTGATTTGCTAAATCAAATTCTGTTTGTTAATGTGATCAGTAGAGACTTATTTCCAAGGGCTATTGAGAAAAGACAATGAATATATGCTGTAAGGCTTATAGTAGAAACACTGCCCATTGTTTGAAATGGAAAAAGAAAATGCTACAAGGGGAGTATCTCATCCCTCACGTATGTTGTGAACTGAAGAAATCTATTAGAAATGTTGTATTGCTGTGTATATGTTTAAATGCTGATATGATACTGGTTAATTTGTTTGTTTACCTTAGTGCTTCTCAGAGTGTGAGATGAGATTAATTTGAGACACATGGCAACGCTCCCATTAGGGCATGATGCAAACTTGGCTCGAGAAACTATTACTTCCAGTGTGCGTTGATGCTGGTTACTGCTCACATGCCAGCTCTACGCTTTCTCCTTTCCATTCTGGCCTATTTCCTCTCTCCACTCTTCTCCTCTCCCCCTCCCCATGCAAAATCACCAATCCACCAATTTGTAACAATAGCACCCAGTAATTGAAATTGCCAAGCTGAGGTCAGGACTTCTTCTCAGAAGCCAGGTGGCTTGTAAAATATAGTTGAAGAGAAATAAACAAATTATTTTCAGGGTTTCTACTGTATTTGCATGTGTCCTTGTTGGTATTTTTGAACTCTACCTGAATGTTGACTGGAATTTTCTTTTGGGGGTGGGGGTGGGGGGTGGGAGCAGGGAATATTCAACTGATGTACAGAAAGCTTATTGACAACAGACTGGGCTAGAATAGGAGGAACAGGATTTGGTATAAGAAGCCATATCTTTGAAAAGGCCCTGGGATTATTCAGTACATTGCTGCAGTTATGTGAAATGAACATCTAGAGCAAGGACAACATAAATACTTGCCCTGAGAGTAAAAGTGTTATAAAATTTAATTGAAAATGTACAGCGTTTTTATCGGTGTTGTTTTAAACATCTGATGGGGGTTAATAGAGGATTATATCCCTATTATGGAATCCTGGAAGATCGTCATGTACAGGCATATTTAAAAAACCGAACAGACATAGTCTCTCTCTCTCTTTTTAATCAAATTGGTTTTCAGAGAAAATTCTAGAGACTCCTTTTGGTTTCCTCCACTTTCAGGGCCCTTTATAGCTCTACCCATCTCTACTTACTCATTCCTGTTTCTTAATACATCCACCTGCCACCTCTGCTCTGTCAGCAGTACCAGTCTCAACTGTCCACTTCTCCAACAAATGCCTTATATGTGGGACATTGTCGTCGTGCTGATCGCTGCCTTTCTGCTGTGGTGCCTACAAGAAATCTCAGTGAATGATGGCTAGGCTTGGGGTAGAGGGGAAAAGGGAAATATATGTAAATTGCATTTGCTCTGGTGCTTCTCCTCTCCCATCCCTAGTATATCACTTGTCTTACGATTGTAAGATTTTTGGGGCAGGGATTTTGTCTACCTAGCACAATACAATGGGGCCCTGCTCTGCAGTGTTTAAAGGGCCAAATCAGAGATATAACTGCTACATAGTAACTCTTATTAAATTCTATGGGACTTTTCCATAAGGGTGGCTAATTCTCATGTATTTGATTCTAAAAGAGAACTTCTGAAGCTGATGTACAATGGAAACAGTGTAATCATTTGTGTGTGTGTGCACATACCCATGTGCTGATCCTTTTATTCTTATGTTGTGACCTATATTGCTTATTGAGACTGACTTCTTACCAAATTTAGCTGGGCCATTCAATAATAAAAAGGTGCTCATGTCAAAGGAAACAGGAAGTAAAGTTAAATGCCAGTGTAGATTTTAAAGTGTCATATTGTTTTTCAGAAGAGTATCATGAAACTTCTTAAAATGTGGTCCTGTGTGACAGATCTATAATACCTTGTTCTCCAGATAAGTGATATACCTCTTGTATTCTGTGTCTGGGGTCAATTCTTTTAAAACTGCACGAGTGTCCCTAGGATTCTGTGTACAACTCTCCCTAGGACGTGTCCTGTATGTAAATGTAAAGCCACAAATGGTATGGTTCATTATAGGAGCCATGTCACTATGTTGCTTTCAGGTGCTAATGTTTAAGGCCTTGGTCTTGCAAGCCACTTCACGCAAATGGACCCATGCCCCTGGTAGTTCCTGTGTACACTGAACTGAAACCACGTTAGCACCTGTCTAGTAAGAATTGTGTTTAGATATTGTAGCAAGAACTGGTTTAAATAGCATTTTTCTAGCAAAAAAATTTGACATTCAGATCTTAGTCCCAAATCACAGCTGGGATCCTAATATGAGCAGATGTGCAGTGGACTCATTAAATAAGCCGATATCTGCTGCTTCATGGCATTTTTCTCCTTTAGCTCTCAAGAGGGACCGTGAAGGACTTCCCTGGTTTTGATGCCAGAACTGATGCTGAGACTCTCCGTAAAGCAATGAAAGGATTGGGTAAGAATTATGGATATGTCCGCTCAGAGGTGGTAGTTTCTTTCAGCTAGATGGGAAGCTCTTCATTTTCCTTTTCTGACACAATACAATGGCTGTGTACTGAAGTTTTACATTAGCTAAAGCAAACACAGATAAGAGATTTTTAATGTTTACATGTGATGGAATTATAACACTGTGAGCACAAGAGTTAGGGTTTGTTCCAGTTCTGGTTCTGCTATTCTCAAGAAAGTTCACCCCTAGCCTGGAACAGGGAGATGCAAGCCTCTTCCCTTATTCAAAAGCAGGGGCGTGAGCAGGAATTCAAGTTTGGCCCCTTTTGCAGGGGCACATTCTGTTCCTCCTCCCCCTCCCCCCCACCCCCAACCCCAGCTTGCTCTTCCCTCCACACTCCCTCCCCCTGGCCCTGGCAGGAGCTCGCTCTTCCCCCACCCTGGCAGGATCTTCCCCCATCCCCAGCCTGGGAGGAACTAACTCTTCCCTTGGCCCGGAAGGAGCTTGCTCCTCCCTCTTGCCCGCCCCGGCAGGAGCTCAACTTCCCCCCTTTCCATCCTCGCGGCTGGAGGAGTCCTGTGCCCCCGACAATTACTGGGGTGTGTGTCCATGCCCGTGCTTGCCCCCCCTTTGTGCACAGCCCTGTTCAAAAGCTGCTGCCCTAGCTTGCATTACCTACTGCCTTGGTCTCTGTGAGGCTAGCAGCAGGAGGGAATCAGTGGCGGTTTAGAGACTTGCTACACTTCTACTGCAATCTACCCTTTCCCTCCTCTAGCCAGACCTCCACATCAGGAGTTTTTGTGGGGGTAATGCAGAGCTGGAATAACCAGCTCTGTGTCTTACAGAGAAGCCCCCTTTCCTGGTGCTGTTCTTCAGGGGCACTTAGCTCTGCTCTATGGCCCCTTTGCATCAGTCATTCACTATGTGAATCTAGTCCTCTCTGAGCTTGGGTAAGGCATAGGTATACTCTCTGTACCTCAGTTTACCCATGTAGGACCACACTGTGATACCCCTACTCATGCTGCATCATTAATGGAAATAGTAACTGCTCAGTGTGAATAAGGGTTTTGCCATGTGGTGCACATAAAGTAAGAATAGGATATAGCTGCCCTAGCAGGGTTAATGGCTAGATGCATCCCTGGTGTTAACTCCAGGGGTGCATTTAGCCTGAAGTAAATCACTGAGAGTCACAGATGAGAAGTTTTATAGAAGTACAAAGTATGATTAATTTCTGTAGCTGCTGTTTGTCATGTTGGGAGCTGAGCCTGCAGTGGTATCCTGCCTGAGAGCAGCATGTTAGAACTCCATCCATTTTATTCTCATACCAGTGTGTCAGAATCTAATGGTATGGCTTGAGGTGTACTGAAATTTTCATCAGTGTGGCTATTTAACTAAACTGCTGTCTGCTTTTTATCTTTGATTTAGTGACTCTTCATAATGTTCAGTCCTCTCAGTTTATACCATTAGATTTCTAAAAAAGTTTTTATAACTGTTAATGTTCTTTTTCCCCCTCTTCAAATAACTTCAGGTACCGATGAAGAGGCTGTCCTGAAGATCCTTACTAGCAGAAGCAATGCTCAACGCCAAGAAATTGCAGCTGCTTTTAAAACCTTATTTGGCAGGGTAAGAGGAGGAAGAAAGTACTCTAAAAAATCAGCTGAATGGAACACACTCACAGTCCATCCACTCTTCTGTAGAATGTTCATTTAATGAGAATGTGGTTCTGTTGTTTGTCTGACTTTTCCTTTAAAAATATATCGTACTCACCAATGAAATAAGAATATTCAGTTTAGATTATCACATAGACATTACATTCTCTTTTCCATGTGCTCCTCCTGTGGAGTCTTCTGACCCGGTATAGTCCAAATGGCATCTTCACTTTCCTATTACTCTTTGTGTGCTTCAATGATTGATCCTCGTTCCTGATATACAGAGATATACAAGTATTTTGATGCCAGAGGTGATTCTTGATCTAGTGGGACAGGATTCTCTAGTGCCTTGATTTCTGTCACTTTTTGTAACTATCCAGTATTGCAAAAAGAGAGAGAGTAAACCCTAATTTGTTGGTAGATGAAAAGAAGTGCGTTTAAGACAAACACAAAGAACTAATTTCCTTATCCTAGCACTGTTGGATAAAGTGCACCTCTCCTTAAATCTTCATCTGTTTAACCTTTATTAAGTGCAGTTAGAGAATACTTTTTTTTTTAACTCTTTCTGCCCCCACCTCCCTGATAGCTAAACAAAATAAAAAAGCACTCTGATTGCTACCAGTCATGCTAAACTCTACTTCCTAAATAATTATCATACAGGGGGTCCCTGGTATATGTCTCCCCCTTATCCGTTGTTTCACATATCTGTCGCACATCAATAGGGGGACGTGTTCTGATTCACGTTGGTCCTGATCCACATATCCGTTGTTTGCAGTACTGTACTGTAGGTTGCAAATGATGGATATGCGGACCAACATGAATCAGAACACATTTCCCTATTGGTGAGTGATATATGCGTAGACATCCAGGCCCACTCTGCCCCACCACTTACACCACTATGCCTGCCCGGCGCTCCAGCTGGGGAGCGGGGTCGGGGTGCGGGGGCTTCCAAGCCCCTGACCCTGGCTGGAGTGCCGGGGCAAGCCCCTGACCCCGCTCCCCGACTGGAGCACTGGGTGGGCAGAGCGGGGCAAGCCCCTGCGTCCAACCCCGCTCCCCAACTCGAGCGCCGGGCGGGCGGAATGGGGCAAGACCCCGTCCCCACTCCCCAGCTGGAGCACTGGGCTGAGCGGGGCAAGCCCCTGCACTCTGATCTCACTCCCCAGCTGGAGTGCCGGGTGGGCTGCGTGGGGCAGGCCCCTGCGCCCTGCTCCCGCTCCCCTGCCGGAGCCCTGGGCAGAGCGGGGCAAGCCCCGAGAGCTGGATGGGGTGTGTGGAGCGGGTGAGGGTGTGGTGGTGCACATTTTTATGGGAGCCTCTGGCCAGAGCATCTATTCTCCCTGACCCCCAAGGGCCAGCTGGAGGGGGGGAGAGGCCGCCAGATAACTCCTACCCTTCCACCTCCATCATTGCCCGCCCACCCAAGTGTCTCCTCCTGCCTACGCCACTGCTGTACCAGCAGGTCCCCAGTATACATCGTTTCGGTATCCGTGGCCCTTTTCAAGAACACAACCCCAACATATACTGGGGACCTGCTGTAGTTACCACGTAAGATGCTAAAAAACTAAGAATATCTGTGTGCATTATGGGTAACAAGGATAAATAATTGTTCAAGCATTCTAAAAATCAAAAGCTTGTACTAGGAAAACCAGTATACAAGTAATGAAACAAACAACTGGTGGTGACTAAAGAGAAGGGGTTGTGGGCCTAAATTTCAAAGTGCCTGTGCTTGTGGTGAGTGTCTGTGACTCCTTCGACTTCAGTTGGAGTTATGGGTGCTTTGTCTGGCCTAGGGGGCAGTGGAAAGTCTCGCCACCGACTGAGCCGGTCCATTTCTGGGAGCACATATGTACTAGCAGACCCGTCGATATCAAATCCGGCGAGCTAGAGACAGTGTTTCTCTTCGACAATAAACCTGGCCGGGTGCCTTCGTACCTTACTAGAGTCTGTGGTCAGTGGGGGTTCTCTTGGGGTCTGCTGTACCAGCTATCTGCGCAGAGCCGGGGCAGCACACGGGGAACACACGCACGCAGCCGACTGATATCAACATTGAATAGAGCAGAGCACCACGCCGGTGGCCATCTGACAACAAAGGGGAGGGTGGACATTTAACTGTTAAAAACAGTATTTTTTAATATGCAAAAATCTCCATTTGCTGAAGTTGTATTAGTTCATTACTTTTATCCTGTTAGTATCCTGCTTTTGCTTTCATCTAATAATTTTAGTCCTCAAATGAGGTTCACCAAAGTATTTTCGATAACCCCCAGACCAAAATGTATTCCTGTATTACAAAATACCTGTGCATTCTCTACCTTAGACTTTCAGCTACACGTCCCCCGTCTCAAAAAACTTAGCAATTGCTCAGCTATGTGCATGCCTTTTGAAATGGCTTCCTTCCTAATTGTAGCACTGTTTGTTCTGTGAGTTAGGATCTTGTAGATGACCTGAAATCAGAACTGACTGGCAAATTTGAAACCCTGATGGTGGCTTTGATGAAACCAGCACGACTTTTTGATGCCCATGAACTGAAGCATGCCATTAAGGTAAAAGGAGTGGGAGAAAATGAAACAATTGAATGAAATATTTCTTGCTCCAATCTTGTTGCTTTAAGAATGATTCTGCTTCCTTTGAGTTAGAGATTTCATTTTAATGCTAATAACATACTATACTGATTACATTCATGTTTCTAACATTGATTTTCATGACTTGACTTATTATTAACAGCTCATCAGAGGTAGGTAGGTTAGAAATCAAGAATTACAAAAATGTCTGTTTTCAAAGAAACACTAGATGTTAAAAGATCAGTGTCTGTGGAGTTGGGCATTAAAAGGTGTGCACCTTGAGACTTGTCTTACTTAGTAGCAGTTAATTTCAGTGTAGTGGGTTTTTTGTGTGTGTTTTTGTTTAAAAAAAACTACTCCTTGCCACATTGTTCAATATAATATAATTATTGTGCAGCACACAGAAAAGACAGTTTACTCACATTATACACCTCTACCCTGATATAATGCTGTCCTCGGGAGCCAAAAAATCTTACCGTGTTATAGGTGAAACCGTGTTATATTGAACTTGCTTTGATCCGCCGGAGTGCGCAGCCCCGCCCCCCTGGAGCGCAGCTTTACTGCGTTCTATCTGAATTCGTGTTATATCAGGGTAGAGGTGTACTAGGAATCACAAGGTCCATAGATTGTTCAGGGCAGTTGATAAGTTAGTGCAGTGGTTTCCAAACTTCTATTATTAACCGTTGTTTAAGAGAGAGATCCTCTTGTGCACCGATGTGGTATCAGGAGTGGTTGATGATTGGTTTTATCCCTTCATTGGGTATCTGTATTACTTACTTACTTTCCTTGTATAGATCTGCACTAATCTCTCCAAGTCCCTCTGTAGTTTGGTCGTGTTCACCTCCATGCATCCCCCCCGCTCCCCCTTTCCATTTTTAGTATGGTCAAAAGTTTGACAGGTGAATTTACATCAGAGAGTGATGAAGCTGTACCTTGAGTAGAGATGGGTTAGTCAATGACATGCTCTTGTAAATTGGTGCTCTAAGAAAAAATGTATGGGCAGGTGTTTATCCCTTTTGAATCAGGTCTAAAAATGTGCTATTAATACATAGGAAGAATTAAACTCCTGTAAATTGGTAACAATTCTCTTTTTGGCTAAATGCATTGCTCCCTTTTTGGGGAAAAAGAAGCTGATAGCACCAGTTTCCTATTTTATCTAGCTAGTTCTATAGTTTGAGCATGTTATTCAGTGTGCCTTGACTTCTTTTCTGAAGCACTGTTGCTATTTGTCCCTGACGACATCGACTTTGAAGGCCAGGGGTAAGAATATGGATGTCTCTGAATTGTTTGTAGAATTTACTAATTAAACCAGAGAACGTTGAACTTGACATGTGCAGGGGTCTCAAACTCAAATGACCACGAGGGTCACATGAGGACTAGTACATTGGCCCGAGGGCCGCATTTACTGACACCTCCCCCCCGCCACCCTCGGCCCTGCCCCCACTCCACCCCTTCCATGAGGCCCCGCCTCTTAACACCCCTTCCCTGCCCCGATTCCAACCCCTTCCCCGAAATCCCCACCCCAACTCTGCTCCCTCCCTGCCCCCAGGGGGTGCAGGAGGGGTGTGAGGTGTGGCGGGGGCTCAGGGCAGGGAGTTGGGGTGAGGGGTGCAGGAGGGGGTCGGTGTGGCAGGGGGCTCGGCAGGGGGTCGGGGTGCAGCAGGGGTGCGGTGGGGGCTCAGGGCAGGGGGTCGGGGTGTGGGGTGTGGCGGGGGTTCAGGGCAGGGGGTTGGGGTGCAGGGGGATCAGGGCAGGGGTGTGGCGTGTGGCAGGGGTTCAGGTGCAGGAGGGGTGCAGCGGGGGGCTCAGGGCAGGGGGTCGGGGTGCAGCAGGGGGTTGGGGTACANGCGTGTGGCAGGGGTTCAGGTGCAGGAGGGGTGCAGCGGGGGGCTCAGGGCCGGGGGTCGGGGTGCAGCAGGGGGTTGGGGTACAGGGTGCAGCGGGGGGCTCAGGGCAGGGGGTCGGGGTGTGGAGGGGGTTCAGGGCAGGGGATTGGGGTGTGGCAGGGGGCTCAGGGCAGGGGGTCGGCGTGCAGGGGGAGTGTGGGGGGCGGGCTCCGGGAAGTGCCGTGCCGGGAAGCGGCTGGAACCTGGGGAAGAAGGGGCACAGGGGTGTGTGTGGCTGTTTCTTCAGGCACCGCCCCCAGCAGCTCCCATTGGCCACAGTTCCCCATTCCCAGCCAATGTGGGCGGTGCCTGAAGCAACAGCCACACACACCCCTGCGCCCCTCCTTGCCCAGGTTCCTGGTGCGGGGGCAGGGCAGGCAGGGAGCCTGTCCTGCCCCCGGTGCGGGTTGGGCCGGAGCCGCTTTAGGTAAACGTTGGGGGAGGGCGGGGGGGCCGTGAGGAGCTCGCAGGCCGCAGAAAATAACCCTGCGGGCTGCCCGTGGGCCGCGTGTTTGAGACCCCTGGTCTAGCGCTTGGTCAAGTGACCTGGAGAGGTAAATTCCCAAGACCTTTGTTAACATACTGGTTAATAGGTTAACTACGTAAACTGCTTTTCCAAGGACCGTCCTGCTGCGTATAATATCCTAACCAAATGTTGACTTTGAAGTCTGGGATTTTTTTGTAACATCTCAAATAATATTTGGAGAGGGAAGGAGAAGGGACATTGAACATAGAAACAAGTAGAAGCCTGGCTGAGAAGAGGCAAAAAAACTGTTGCTCTCCCCCCCCCCGATTTAATTAAAATAAAAAAAAATAAAAGAAAAAGTAAAGAAAAATGGGCAGAACGGAGGGTTGTAGGAGAGCAGGGATGAATAGTGAAGCAAGGATTTTTTTTTCTTTTCCCTCTAACACTCAACGTTAAAATAGAATAAATGATATTAAACAAAGCTGGTGAGGTTGTTAACATTTTTTCTTTTTAAAAATAAGTGGGCTAGATTCACAAAAGGACTTAGATACCTAACTGCCACTTTAGGTGCCTAAATCCCAGAATCAGGCATCACTGGGATTTGCCAAACCCCCACTCAGTTGCTACCGAGACCTGTGGGCACCTAAACTTGTTCATCACCTAAATTTTTGCAGTAAAAGTTCACTTGGCACCTATATTTCTGCCTCTCTGCATATGCTCTGCTGCTTCACCCTAGACATCTGGATGCCTAAGCTCCAGTGTTATGCGTGAACTGGGGGAAGACAGGTGCTCCTTCGCCTAACTTGCTTGCAGGGCCTGATCTGGTAAGCATGCTCCGAGCTCACCTGCCGGATTAGGCCCTCATAGGTGAGCTCATAAAATGAGGGGGAGGACTTACTTTTTCTAACCCAGTGGTTAGAACACTTATTTGGGATGTGGGAGACCCCCCCACCCCCCCCATTCAAGTCCCCCGTCTGCCTAATGAGGAGAAAAGGATTTGAACTCTCAGGTGCATCTGATGAAGTGGGTTATAGCCCATGAAAGCTTATGCCCAAATAAATTTATTAGTCTCTAAGGTGCCACAAGGCTCCTCATTGTTTTTACTGATACAGACTAACACGGCTACCCCTCTAAAACCTGAACTCTCAGGTGAGCATCGTAACCACTGTCCTGTAGAATATTCTGATAGGTAGTGGGACGACATCCCTCAGTCTCTCCTGTTTAAGCTATGGATAAATAATGAGAGTGAATGGGTTGGCGGGGAAGAGAGTGTCATTTTCAGGACCGTGCGTTCTCTATAGTCTGGTAGTTAGGGCACCCATGTGGGAGATCCAGGATCCAGTCCCATTGCTCCAGTGACTGTTTTTATTTATCCACAGCAGAACAGCTTCAACAGGAGAGACTGGGGGAGCCCAATGTCAGAATATCCTACAGCTCACTGGCTAGGGCACTCACCAGAGAGGTGGCAGATCCTTTCTCCCCCTCAGGTGGCAGGGGGACTTAAATCGGAGGTTTCCCACATCCCGGGTAAGCCCTCACCTCTGGGCTAAAGGTTATAAGGGAACTCCTTGAAAAAACGGTGTAGGTGTCTAATGCCAAGAGAGGGTTTGCAGGTCAGACTCACAAGCAGAGAAAGGCGCTTCCTTGTAGCCCAGACTTAGGTGCTGAGCACTGAGTGTGGGGAAGGGGGGGGGCTTAGGACCTACCTCTCACCTTGGCATCTCCTTGCCTTGTATTTAGGTACCTTGGCTGCTTAGACAGGGAACTGCTGGCTTTTGTGCATCCCAATCTGAGGCGCCTCTTTCCACTTTCATTGTATAGAGAGCCTACGTGCTTAAGTCAGGTTTTGTGAATTTCAGTGATTTTTCTAGGTGGCTAAAAGGTAGGCATGGTGACACTCAGTGTCACCACTAGGGTGACCAGATGTCCCGATATTTAACTCTGCCTCGCGTCCCGACTGATGTATGATCGGGATGCCATTTGTCCTGATATTCAGTAGGGTTGTCAGGCTCCTTACCCGGCTCCGTGCAGCTCCCCAGAAGTGGAGACATCTCCCTCTGGGTTCTAGGCAGAGGAGAGCCAGGGGGACTCTGTGTGCTGCCCCCTCCATGAGTGCCTGCTCCGTAGCTCCCATTGGCCAGGAACCGCGGCCAATGGGAGCTGCGGGGGCAACGCCTGTGAGCGGAGGCAGTGCGCAGAGCTGCCTGGCTGCGCCTCCGCCTAGGACCCAGAGGGAGATGTTGCCACTTCCAGGGAGCCACCTGAGGTAAGCGCCACCAGGAGCCCGCACCCCAACCCTCTGCCCCAGACCTGAGCCCCCTCCTGCACCCAAACTCCCTCCCAAAGTCAGCACCCTGCTCCCATGCCCTTACCCTAGCCCTGAGACCCCCCCACTTGCAGCCCCCGACCTGCGACATGTGCTGGGGACCGTAGCCGGGGCCGTGTGCCTCTGACCCACAGCACATGGCAGGGCCTGGAGCCGGGGCCATGCGCCTCTGGCTTACGGCTGGGGCCAGGGCCGTGTGCCTGTGGCTTGCAGCTAGGGCCTGGAACCAGGGCTTTGCGCCCCCCTCGCAGCTTCCTAGGGCTGTGAGCAAGTGGCTGACTCCCATGTGTCCCGATATTTTACTCTTGCGATCTGGTCACCCTAGTCACCACACCTTTGTCAATCTAGCTGTATATGTTCGGATGATGGTGCATAACCTGATTGACTTCGTTTCAAGAGATATTTATAAGTAATTTATTAATAGAATTTTCTCATTTCAGAAGAGTTGTAAATGCCTGCTGGGGCCAGGTGGCTGACTGTTTCTTGTTTGAAGAAAACCATTTTGAGCGAGGGCTGATTAGCATTAATTTTGTATCCCCCTACAGGCACAGCCAATCCAGGCTTGCATAAATAAAGTGTTGCCTTGGCTTTTGTAAATACTATACTTAAAGGAGTGGAAAGTGACTGTTGTGCACATTGTAATTAGAGCACGTTGACTTAAAAACTTGGGTGCCTGAGTAGGCAATTTTATTTAAAAAATGTGTGTTCATGGTGACTAAAAGGTTGGTTGTAAATGTAGTGCAATTGAAGTGATGTAGCCATAGTTCCTGGGTTGACTCTGTTATGCGAGTGATTCTAGTGAGACATTGTAAGACAAGGTGAGCACCAGAGAGTTGCCTAGGAAGTACGGTTACATCATTTCAACTGCACTAATGTTACAGATCATGTTACCTAAATGAAATAGAGCTTGGTGTGCTTGAGCACTGAGGGTCTCATCCAAAGCTCATTGAAGTCATAGAAGTCTTTCCATTGAGCTTTCAATTAGGCCCCATTTAAAGTCAAACCAAACTTTAAAAACTGACTTTATTTCAAATAGAAAAGTACGCAGCTGGTAGAAAGAAAACTGTGCTCTCCCCACCCCAAAGTTTGTTAGGTAGAATACTGCTGTTGGGTTTGTAAGAAATAATTATCTTTCTCTCAGTTACTGTATCAATTGCTCTGTATTTGTGCTTTTAATGTAGGGAGCAGGGACCAACGAGAAAGTGCTGACTGAAATTCTTGCCTCCAGAACAACTGCAGAGCTGCGGAATATAAATCAAGTTTATCTGGAAGGTAAAGTTCAGTCAGTGTTTAAAATGTCTCCTCTCTTTATCCCTCTTAACATTTTTAATGTCTGTGTTAACACTGCGTACTTGAGAGCTGAGGGAAGAAATGGGGTTGGGAGTGCAAAATGAAGACTTGTCTTACAATTAGAATTGTATTCTGGTGGGTTGGGGACCCCTGCACTGCCAGAGGCTAGTGCTCAGACACAGCTGTACAGTCTAACTTTTTGTTTTGGTCAAATTGTAGTTGGGATGTAACGTTTAATATTTTTCCTTTTATAGTGGGATTTCACTTAAATTTGGCCCTTTTCTGTTGATTTTATTCACTCTAAAGTGTGTGTGGGAGTCCAATAATGGGGAAGGAGGAAATTGACATCACATAACGAACTGAAACTCTTATCTAAAATCAGCTGTTTATTATTAAGATTTTTGCTTGCTATCTGAGCACCACCTAGGGCTATCTTTTGAGCAATCTAAGGCTATTCATGCTAAAGCCAATGCATCTCTTCCTCTATGTTTCTAGGGGTGGGATGAGCCACAGAGAGTACAGCGTCCCCAATAAGAGTGATGGGTCTTCTCCCATCTCCAGGTGGCTCTTCTTTTGATTCACAGGGACTAAACCTTTTTCTTCCATGGTTAGGGGGACTTCCTAAAAACAAAGGCAACTAGCTAAATTTAACTATGTATGCATCCAGGCTCCTGTATTGGAGGGAACGTTTCACATCTGAATACAACCAGACACTCCCTGCTTAGTGCAGAATTCTCCTGTACTGTTTGCTTGCAGAGCCTGCCCTGACATTGGAAATGAGAACAGAACCTGGGTCTGACTTTGAGTAATAGTTGGTTTAGTGATTTTATGCTGATAAAGGCCAGATTGCAAAGATGAGGCAGAAGGTACAGTGCCATTGGGTTATGCAGATATAAATGAAGACAGCATACAGCCCTTTGCCTATAAGGCTCCTTGAGGCTGATTAGACAGATGATGATAATCAGATTAGGTGAGCCTTCAATTTCCTCTGTCTCTTGGGGACTAGTGAGGGCATCACTTTTTTCCATTAGAAAGAGCTGAGAAATTCTGTAAGGTGATGTTCTCTTGCAGAATATGAATCCAACTTAGAAGATCATATCACAGGAGACACAACAGGTTACTATCAGAGGATGCTAGTAGTCCTTGTTCAGGTAAGTCTTCATTTTGTATGTGCGTGAGCATCTGTGAGATTGGAGTGATACACTGCAGAATTCAGGGCAGTGTTTGCTTATTTCACTACTGGTTAAGGAAAACTCCGAATCTAAATCTGTTTTACGTAGAGGCCACTCTGAATTATTTTCATACACCTATAGACATAAATCTTGGAGATTGGTATAGTTGCTTGCTTGCTCCATCCAGAGAGCTGGTCTACGCCAGAGCTGCTTTGAGACGCTGTAGCAGGGTGCAGGATTGATCTCAGTGAGTGGATTGGAAGTTATGGTGGTTCAGTTTTAGGATCCAGTTCTGCTCTGGTATCCCCAGTGACAGGTGTAACTCCCAATTTGCAATGGTGTTCTTGAGAAGCTGTTAGATAACAGAGAGCTTGATACATACATTTTTGTTTATAATTGGGAGGGCAGAATACTTAATTCACCCTGCTGTGTGCTAGCATTTTATTGCTGAGGGAAGGGAAATAAGACTGTGCAAAAACATAAATTACTGATTATTTGGCACTGAATCTTATGCTCATTATATTGGACCATGTTGTTTTGGACTAAACATTGGATATTATTTTTAGGCTAATAGAGACCCTGATGGAAGAATTGATGAGGGTCTGGTTGAGCAAGATGCTCAGGTAAGTGAAAAAAATTTCCTTAGTGCATTTCAGCTGGTCTTCATACAAGTTAATATACAAATAAAATGGGTGCACAAGTGGGGCCCAGATGTGAGAGAGACTTGGTTTTGGAAACAACTGTTGCTTCCTTTCTGTTACAAGTGATGTGAAAACAGAGGTGGTGCAAGCTGCAACATTCAGATCCAGATTTCAAACACAAGTTTTAGGACTCTCTTCCCCTCTGTTCCACCTCTTCCTCACCCCAGTTTTGCCAGTTATAAAATGAGAAGTCTAAATAGTATGGCAGTGGGAGCATTACAAATGTCTGAGAGAAATGGATGTTTCCAACATTGGATGTTCAGGTGTTTGTCACCTGCAAAATTTGGGGGCATTCAGATTCATTCAGATCTGATGTTCTGATACAGGCCAACCTCTACATAAAGGACTTGTTTAGGACCTGTAATTTACTAGATAATGCAACATTAGTATTACTCATGTATATGTGGCCCAAATATGTTGCTTTATTGTAACCACATGGGAGCTCCAGAGCTGCCACTGCAGATATGGTGACTGTCTGAATAATTTTCCAGGGAGTGAAATACTGCAGTTGAATTATATTTTCCATAGCTCTGCCTCCAACTCTTAGAACTGCACTCCAAACAGGAAATGGCACCTCTTAGCAGATCAGATTGGCTTTGTTGTTAATTATAGTAGTGGTCATATTCTCAGCAGTTTGATTGCAGAGTTCGTTTAATGCATGTTGCATCTTGGCTTTTTCAGATAGCTTTGGGCTGAAAACTTTCTCCTACAGGTTGTGGGCCTAGATGAACAAAAATAAAGATTATTCAGAAAAGTAAACAAGAAGGGAAAGTCAAGTACAAAATCAANCCCCCCCCCCCCCCCCCCCCCCCCCCCCAGGGGCCGCAGGGACGTGGTGCCGGCTGCTTCCGGGAGCGGCGTGGGGCCAGGGCAGGCAGGCGGCCTGCCTTAGTTCTGCTGTACGCTGCTGCCACCCTGGAGCCTCTCAAGGTAAGCGGCGCCGGGCTGGAGCCCGCACCCCGAACCCCTCCTGCACCACTCACCCCAACCCCCTGCCCTGATCCCCCTGCTGCACCTCTCCTGCACCCCAACCCCCTGCCGCACCCCGCACCTCTCCTGCACCCCGGTCTAGTTAGTCAAGTAACTGTCTCCCTATCTACTGAAACTTGTGTCAGGGTTTGTCTCTAAATTGATTGTTAGCCTAGGCAAGTAGCAAGCTTCGGGCCTCAGTAAATAGACTTCTTTTGGCTTCTCTAACTGAGGCTAGGCCAGCAGCTACTCTTCTGGGGGACTTCTCTACACTCCAAAAAGTACTGTTTTAAGTCAATCTAAATGTTAATCTAAAACTAAACTAAATTTAATGTTCTCTGTGTGTACAGTGCTGAGCACAACGGGGTCCTGGTCCTGGGGCTCCGGGCGCTATCACGAGACAAATAATAAAAATCATCAGTTTAGAAACTGATGGAGCGAAATCAGTGTAACCTCCTTGTGTGGTCACTCTTCAGTCAGTCTGAGTGCCTTCTGTTGATTTAGCTGTGGTCAGTGCTATGCTCACAGTTTACGCACAAAGAAGTTAGATTAAAAATCATAAATATTCTTGCTGGAAGGCTTCAACCTGACGCTACTTTATTTCTTAGAATTCCTACGATACCACACAAGAACCAAAAAACAGAGAGAAAACAAGCTGCTCTCAAAGGCAGCAAGCCACAACTCACCCAACCTTGCTTTAAATGGTCTCATTCCAGATCACACACTTCACCACAGAGCCCCCCTAGCCTGCAGGCAGTAACAGGACTTCTCTTCCCCCCCCCCCCCCACATCCCACATTCTCAAAATGATACCTTGCATTTCCAACACAGTCCTCAGTATGGCACTGTCAGTAAGGAATCAGGGAGAGGGGGTTTGGAACAATATGCACATGTAACTATACTGTCTCAGAATAGTAAAAGGAGGAGTAAAAGGCTTAATTCTTGAATTCTCTTGGATTGAAAAAAAATCAGTAACTACTAATTGTATTGCAAATTGTGCAGGTGAAGCATTCTGTGAGTGTAACACTGAATAAGTTCCCTATGACACAGCAGGCTAAACCTTAAACAAAAATAATGCAGTTAGTCTCCAACTTCAGGACTGTCTACATTTGAATGCAAGTATCACAGCTAAAGCAGCATCCCTTAAGGGTAATTGTAGTTGAATTATCCATTGCTGCTGGCTATGACTGGGTTGTAAAGAGACATGTGGCAAGCCATTTTTACACTTATGAATGAACCTTTCATACTTCACTAAAGGGATATAATGGATGCCACTTGTATCTCCCTATAATTCTAGCTTCATTCAAGAATAACTACATGTCACTGATTGCAAACCTCTTTACTCAGGAAAATTTATTGGGTGTTAAACTGTGGTTTACTAAAAAGCAGATGACTTCATTGTATGAAGTGTATTGCACCAAAGTGGCCTGCAGTCTTGGCTGAAGAAGTAATTTTTATAATGTTCACAATGAAGGAACGAATTGGGATCTATTATCTCTGTAGACCATAGTTTCAAGATCCCTCTGTGAAATCAGGGTTGGTGAGCACACTTCAGTTTGAAAACCTCATTCCTAAAGGTTGTCAATGTTTATAGTAGTGCCTTTTACGCCAGAGGGATTTCAAGTAGGCAGAATGTAACTATCCATATGAAAGTTGGCTAAGACATTGGGGTTAATAACCTTACGCTTGCATAAAATGCCATGGGACCTTTATTGATCACCAGCAGTCAGGACCTCTGTTGTGTGCAGAGAACTGCAGTTCCAACAGCACAGTGTCTCTAACACCATGCTGGAGCATTAGATTTGGTAATGACTCAGTTGGAAGAGTGCTAGTACTGACTTGGAATAGGGTATTGCTGACAGGACTTCCTGTAACACTTCTAGTTATTCCTTGAAGGTGAGAGCTGTTCTTCAGTTTTCTCAGGTCTGCCCTTGCTTAGCTTGTGGGATCTGACAAGATCCAGTCTGAGGAGGTGCAAAGATGCTTGATCAAATCTGTACAATTGTGGCTGTCACCCACTTGAGAGTGTTGCATATTTCAGTTTTAAATGAACAGCCATGAAACGATTTATTGCTGTGTTCCAAAGAACTGTCATAGCCACATTTCCTCTTACATACTGGATTTTCTATATAAAAAAATAGAGCCTGGCTGGTCATTAACAATGTATTTATTGTAGCAGTGTGGAATCAGAATAAAGAGAAAATTCAAAACTTTTTGATTATACTGTGAAAACTAGACCATTATTCCTCTGTTCAGGCAGCTGGTCAAAGCAAGTTCTGTGCAGCAGATAAGGGCAAACAGGCAGATATTTGGATTCATGGGTTTTCTTCAGGAAATACTTGAACCCCTAAATACAGAGCCTGTTTGCCTAACCTCTACTTGGTGAGGAGAGTGAAACTGACCCTAGATCTCTGTATTCAGAGATCTTTCACTGCATCAGGTGGCTGGCAGACAACTTTGGAGTATGCATTTAAGCTTCAGCATCACTTGTTGTGTACCTCAACCAGAGCACCAAATGCCCCAATGACAACTATGTGGGTGAAATGAGACAATCACTATGCTCTCGAATGAACTTGCGCAGAAACATAATAAAATTAACTATATAATTAAAATATATAAAAATAAAATTTTAATCAAATGAGGACATGAACTCCAGGGGCTAGGAGCTGTGGTTTTGATGCACAGGACTGGAGATCTGGGCCTAGGTCATAAATCAGGTCAAGAATATAACACAGGCAAAGGAAGAATATGAGAGCTTGTTAAATTTACGTCAAGAAATCTGTGCGCACGCGCTTTAGATTGCATGTTTTTCTTGACTTTCCAATGCAAAATACTTGTGGGTCTGGCATGTGTATATTTTGATGGTGCCCAGTGAAGTGCTGCATTTTAAGTTCTTTTAAGTGCTGGCTTCCTAGCCAGAGCAGCAGTCTAGCCTTCTGCTACTATATACATCTTGCTCTTGTTAACACCTTCAATAAATTGCTATTTTGTAAAACTTACTAAGTATGGGGCTATGTGGAAATTGAATCAGTCAAAGGGAGACCTTGATTGCACCGGGGCTGAAGGCTGACGATGGGTCTTTCAAATATAATCTTTTTTTTTTTTTGAGGTGGGAGCGCGGGGGAGTATGTTTCTAAAACATTTACTGGAAGGGTACCTCATGTTTATATGAAGCAGGACTATTACTGTACATGTATCTCAGGGCATGAACAGGTTAATGAGGATAGAGCATCACTCAGATGGCAAAACTAAAACTGGGACTAAAGGAAAGAAGTGATGGAGGATGTGGCAAGAAATATCTGTAGTGATGATGGAGCATTGGTGTGCATTTTGATATGGCGTATCCAGTTTTTCCTTATGTATATTTTTGGGACATGTCACTCAAGCTTCCTCCCCTCCAACTGCAGTTGTTATGGAGCGTAGAGTCCTTCAAGTGAATGTGTGAAGAAATTACTAACTTTGTTTTGGTTTCTTGAAATTATAACAGGTTTTGTTTAAGGCTGGAGAGCTGAAATGGGGAACAGATGAAGAAAAGTTCATCACCATCTTGGGAACTCGAAGTGTCTGTCACCTAAGGAAGGGTAGGTAAAATGGTGCAAGTAGAACTGAAAGCCAGCATCTCAGCTGTGCCCAGTATAGTCATAGACTTTTTAAGGTCAGAAGGGACCATTATGATATCCTAGTCTGACCTCCTGCACAATGCAGGCCACAGAATCTCACCCACCCACCCACTCCTGTAATAAATCCCTAACCTGTGTCTGAGCCATTGAAGTCCTCAAATCATGGTTTAAAGACTTCAAGGTGCAGAGAATCCTCCAGAAAGTGACCCATGCCCCACACTGCAGAGGAAGGTGAAAACCCCCCAGGGCCTCTGCCCTGGAGGAAAATTCCTTCCCAACCCCAAATATGGCAATCAGCTAAACCCTGAGCATGTGGGCAAGACTCACCAGCCAGACATCCAGGAAAGAATTCTCTGTAGTAACTCAGATCCCACCCCATCTAACATCCCATCACAGGCCATTGGGCATATTTACCACTAATAGTCAAAGATCAATTAACTGCCAAAATTAGGCTATCCCATCATACCATCTCATCCATAAACTTGTCAAGCTTAGTCTTGAAGCCAGATATGTATTTTGCCCCCACTGCTCCCCTTGGAAGGCTGTTCCAGAACTTCACTCCTCTAATGGTTAGAAACCTTTGTCTAATTTCAAGTCTAAACTTCCTGATAGCCAGTTTATATCCATTTGTTCTTGTGTCCACATTGGTACTGAGCTTAAATAATTCCTCTCCCTNTATTCCAGATGAGGTCTCACCAGTGCCTTGTATAACGGTACTAACACCTCCTTATCTCTACTGGAAATACCTCGCCTGATGCATCCCAAGACCGCATTAGCTTTTTTCACGGCCATATCACATTGGCGGCTCATAGTCATCCTGTGATCAACCAATACTCCGAGGTCCTTCTCCTCCTCTGTTACTTCCAACTGATGCCTCCCCAGCTTATAACAATAGTTCTTGTTATTAATCCCTAAATGCATGACCTTGCACTTTTCACTATTAAATTTCATCCTATTACTATTACTCCAGTTTACAAGGTCATCCAGATCTTCCTGTATGATATCCCGGTCCTTCTCTGTATTGGCAATACCTCCCAGCTTTGTGTCATCCGCAAACTTTATTAGCACATTCCCACTTTTTGTGCCAAGGTCAGTAATAAAAAGATTAAATAAGATTGGTCCCAAAACCGATCCCCGAGGAACTCCACTGGTAACCACCCTCCAGCCTGACAGTTCACCTTTCAGTATGACCCGTTGTAGTCTCCCCTTTAACCAGTTCCTTATCCACCTTTCAATTTTCATATTGATCCCCATCTTTTTCAGTTTAACTAATAATTCCCCATGTGGAATCGTATCAGATGCCTTACTGAAATCGAGGTAAATTAGATCCACTGCGTTTCCTTTGTCTAAAAAATCTGTTACCTTCTCAAAGAAGGAGATCAGGTTGGTTTGGCATGATCTACCTTTTGTAAAACCATGTTGTATTTTGTCCCAATTACCATTGACCTCAATGTCCTTAACTACTTTCTCCTTCAAAATTTTTTCCAAGACCTTGCATACTACAGATGTCAAACTAAAAGGCCTGTAGTTACCCAGATCACTTTTCCCCCCCTTTCTTAAAAATAGGAATTATGTTAGCAATTCTCCAGTCATGCGGTACAACCCCTGATAGGTGCAGCCCATAGGAGAGGAGCCATGAAGGAACTGTTTTTAGCTCCCTGATCTTGGGGAGGGTTCTATGCATTTTGCTAGATGTTGGATGGGGAGGCTGTCTCACATCTGTGGCAAATTGTCAGATTTGATGGTGCAGGCAGCTTAATTGAGTTTAAATGCAGAATCTTCCACATAATCCAGTATAGATGAGAGCTTTGTTAGGGATATGAGGTAGTTTGTTTCTTTAAGATGGTGTCAATGTTGTTCTTGTTTAAATATGCTACTCATGCCAGCTAGACTGTAGACTGCTGTCAGGGGAGTCGGGAGATTACATCCTCCTCCCTGAGTAATTGTATTGTACAATTACAGTCTGCTAGGAAAAAGATATTTTAAAATAAGGCGGGGGAAGAGTGTCTGGAGAATGGGGTTTGAGCAGTGGATACTATATGATGCTTGGATGAAAATAGCATCCACTGTGGGGGATAGTGGGAGAAGAAGTAATGTTTACATACATGGAATTAGTATGTACTTGTCCTTGGCTTTTTAGTGTTTGACAAATACATGACTATCTCTGGCTTTCAAATTGAAGAAACCGTTGACCGTGAAACCTCTGGGGATCTGGAGA
Source organism: Platysternon megacephalum (assembly GCA_003942145.1). NCBI lineage: Eukaryota > Metazoa > Chordata > Testudines > Platysternidae > Platysternon > Platysternon megacephalum. Next base: position 10,239,317 of record QXTE01000001.1, on the reverse strand, counting down.
AGCTGCTTCTGGCAATTGGTAATTAACAGTCTTACTACTGCTATGCTATTTGTAGGCGCTATAATGTGAGCTCTGAAAAGATGACATGGCATTTCCTTTAAAGGGATTAAAATAGTGCTGAGTAACCTGATCAACAGCCTGAGTGAAGTTGACACCTGTTTTCTCAAATCAATGACCTAAATTCTAAAATCTCCAGTAGCACAGGGGATTATGTTACTATTTATTGTTGCCATCCTGACTAACAGTGTAAATCCAGCTGAACTCTAATTTAATAAAGCTATTTAAATTGTCTAGGATGCAGGAATTCCAGAAATGGTTTCATTTAGTCTGTCCCAGATTAAAAAACGTTATTTTGGTTGTTGATGTTAGTGAGTTTGGTCAAAAAGTGACTGTAAAAATGCATGCCCTCTTACGAAGTAAGTAGCTCATTTGGAATCTTATTTTTTATTTAGTAAATAAGCGTTTCCTCTTGTTATCAGCTATGGGAGAATGAACTGGATTCTGTTCAGCCACGTGCATCATCAAAAGCACTGTTAACTTGTATCTAATTGTGAGACCAAATTCTGCCTTCATTTGCCCAGGCCAGCCTACTGAAGATAATGTGTTGGCACATTTGTAATTTGAGGGTAGAGTTGGGCTTGCAGGATCTGTATTGCTGATGAGATATGAATTCTACCTTTCAGATCCCAAGTAGGACTATCAGAAAAATATTTGTATGTAAACTGATCATTCTTGTTTGGGAGTCAGTGAGCCACAGACATAAACCCATGCAAATGAAGCAGTGAGATGTTGGAAAGAGAGTGATAGCCATGAGAAAGTTTCTACTCCACAGCTTAAACTTGTATTTATTGTGTAATTTGAAAGTCAAAATATTTATCTCCCCTCAGATTGTCATACATGTTCAATAGAAACTGATTATTAATGATTCATTTTCTCAGTGAAATGTGTCCGAAGTGTACCTGCTTATTTTGCTGAATCTCTCTTTTATGCCATGAAGGTAAGTACTTATTCTCCACATGATCCTTTTTTCCCCTCCAAGTAACCCCTTTCTCTCTCTCTCTCTCTCCCTCTCTCCTCCTTCCCTCTCATTCTTTGTCCTCTTTTTTTTTTTTTTTAAAGACTAGCTTAAATTCACCCAAATTTTGCCAGGCTGTGACTAGTTTGGATAAAATTGACAATATGGCAGGCACTATAATCTTCAATATGGAAACACTACCTTTAGAGACTATATATATCCCAGTATGCAATGTTCCATCTTGCTCTCAGAGGCCTTCTGCTGGCCTGAAAATGGAGCACCTTCTGCTGAAAGCTGTAATTTCTGCAGGTGACATATATTTTGAAAACGAGGATGACTAAAAGCTATGTTGTAAAATCTGCAGACCGCAAAGTGGCCATCTTTTTTTTTTTTTTTTTTTTAAGAAGACCATTTATAGACCCATATCCGAACTTTATAAAGTAAAATTCCAGTTCCTCATTCAAATTTGTTTTGAAGTCCATCCCATTTTTGAGAAATAAAGAGGAGCTGCCAAAAAGAGAGACTTAAACACCAGNTGTGTTTTGAAGTCCATCCCATTTTTGAGAAATAAAGAGGAGCTGCCAAAAAGAGAGACTTTTAAACACCAATCTGGCTTTACTGATTCCTTCATTCCCCTGCTCCCCCCCCCCACTTCGTTTCTCCCGCCCTCCCCCCTTAGCTACACATGCATGCTCCCTTTTAGGCCTCGTCGTCTTGGGAAAAAAAGATTTATTCATATATTGTTAGTCAACATGAGTTAAAATCCTAGTGAAGACAGCCGGCAGTTGGTAGTTTTCATGTGAATTAGCAGGTTAATGACTAGGCTCCCCGTAGGTTTTTTCCTTAGTGAAGATAAGGCCTTCATCTAAAATGGGTTTATCAAGAAGTAAAATAAATTAATAAAATGTCTGCATGAATAATTACTTGGAGGAAATCATGAGTTGATATCTGGATTTTTAAAGAACAGTTGTTCTACTACCCTTATAGAAAAGCCCTATAAAATGTAAATGAGATGAAAACATAGGGTTCCATACAAATATAACGAAATTTTGAAGAAAATACTCTACAGATCTGTGGCATTTAATAGAAAAACTTTCTATAGGTGTATTGAACCATATTTTAGGTTTCTGTTGCAGGCATATATTTCTTATTAAATTCTACAGGCTGGTTTTTTTAAAAAAACCTATAGAAAGGTTTTACAGATTTTAATACAAAATTATAAACTATCTGTAAGGAGACCACTTTCTAGTAACTTCAGCAGAAAAATTTACTAATATAATCCGTCATGACACAGTCACCCATTCAGGGACTGCACACAAGGCTCAATCCTACACTGCACTTGAGCCGCTTGCACATCTGGAAGAGGCAAGGTGGTTTCCACTCCTTGATCCTGGTCAAAAAGGGGGCTTTTTGGTTCCTGGCATAATTTGAGAGTGTCCTTAGGTCAGCCATCTAAAACATTCAAATGTGTACCATGAAAACCCACCACCAGTCACAACCAAAAGTTTAAGGATTGACTGGACATTGAGAATAGGGGCTAGAAATAAGGGTAGGGGGCTCACCTGGGACCTTGTTGAGGCAAATTGGTGTAGAAACTTGCATTGCTATTGCCTGTGTTGAACCTGACTGGTTGATCATTAGGGGGTTGGGACTTCAGGGCTGTCAACCTGGCACCATTCATCAGTGCGAAAACTCACTAAGGCTAAGGGTATGTCTGCACAGCAAAAGCTGTGCACAGGCTAGCCTATTCAAGCTAGGCTGAATCCAGCTAGCTTGGGTAACAGTAGCAGGGAAGACAGTGCAGTTCAGGCTTCTTTGCTGGTAGTACAAATCTGGTATGGACGCTGGGTATGTGCTCAGCTCACTAGCCTACTCTGAAGCCTGTGCTGTGTTCATTGCTATTGTTATGCATGCTAGCTGGAATCAAACTAGCTTGGATAGGCTTGCCTGTGCACAGCTTTTGCTGTGTAGACATATCTCGAAACTTTTTTTAAAGCAACAAACGCCTGTCTGAACAGAGTACACGCACAGTTATACTACGTTTACCACAGTCTCCATTCATATGAGCAGTCAGATAATTTTGAAATTAATTATTTCTACCAGTGACTCAGACTTATTCAGCAAGTCACATGCCTTGATTAGTCATCACTGGGCTTTGTGCTCCAACTTTCAGTGAAACAAAGTCAATTCTTAGGGTGGAGTTGGGGATCATTGAGTAAGATGCTGATCTTGATCATAGTATGCAAATACCAAACTGTTTGATTTTTTGGGAGCTGGATCATTTCCATTTGTTTGGGTGCTTATGGCCTGAAGCTACAAGCTGGTGGGCATGAACTGGGAGGTTCTGAGCATCCTCAACTTCACAAAATTCAAGGCACAGAGCACTTCACAATATCAGTTCTTTACTTTACATTGAAATTTGAATGCCCTATGATACAGACCAAAACATTTTGTACTAATAAGATAGATATACAATGCAGTGGTTCTTTGAAGACCCATATACATTCTCACTGTATGTGAAATGTATTTATCAGTTATAACCATACTACAGAGGGCTCTCAAACTTTTTCTAGATCAAAATACCTGCACAGCATAAATAGATGCTTTAAAATAATATTTAAATATCTTTTAACATAGGGAGCCGGCACTGATGATGATACTTTGATCAGAATCATGGTTTCGAGGAGCGAAATTGATCTGCTGGACATTAGACGTGAATTCAGAAAGAATTTTGCGAAATCGTTGCATCATATGATTCAGGTAAAATCTCTCAAATCCAGTTCACTGATAAAGAAATACTTGGGTGAGAATAGTATTTATAGGTGGTGTAAGACTTCTTCTTTAGGTAGTGTAGATAACATTTGAAGAACAATATTGAATGAATGAATTTTTGTAAAGAGCTTAAATGCCGGAGTAGTTTGGAAGGGAGATATTTCCTAAAAAGGAGAACTTCAGATTTCCTTGCAAATGTGTAGTAGTGGGGTAGATCTGATAAGAAAACCAGACACATTTTTTCCCCTTTCTTGCCTTTTTTACACTTCTTTCCTGGTCTGAGCTCCTTTCCTTTCATTTTCCGTGTCTTCGAGAAGCTGTTAGAGGCAGAAGGAAATGGACTGGGATTGTAATTCTGCATCTGATTCTGTTCCATCATTTTTCCCCCGCCCCATGGTGCAAGCAATTTTGTGCAATGGAGCTGGACTGCAATTACAATCTAGTTTCCTTTTACATCATTACCCAAGAGAAAGTTTAATTGCAGAGACAAAGGCAGAATCATAATCATTTAAGTAGGAGGGAAGGGAGATGGTAAGAAAACCAGATATTGCAGGATTTCCATGTATTTGTTTTAAAGTAAAAAGCTGTGTAATATAAGCCATAACTCTTTTCCATAGCACAGTATTTGTAGAAGTATTCGTCATATAGTATTGTCTCAATTTTCATCTCTTACTCAATTCTGTTTATACATTGCAATCCTTCAGTTCTGCTGTGTCAAATTGCTTTTGAAGTTATCAAGAGGGACCAGACGCCCTTCCTCTGGAGTCAGTAGCAAAACTTCCCATTTGACTGCCAGGGGAGTAGGGTTGGACCCCTGGTAACTTATGGAAGGTCACCTCCAATATGTAAAAAGTTTCAATTTGTAATGCTTTGGGTTAGGATGGTTTTCCCTTGGTTAGTTGGTTTGCAAATGGAAGAAATGACTTTGTAACTTGCAGTAAATGGCCCAGCTCCAGTATTGCCATTTGAAATCTTTCAGGAATTTTTATTTAAACAAGAAGTCAGGATGTTTAAAAGTAACACATTAGTCAGAGAATCTCCTTGTGTCATTCCTGAGCAGATAGTCATACAAATGGATTTCCTGTCAGTGGAAACTCTGTCATTTGTTGGAGTATTTCCTGGGTTTGACCCTTTTTAAAAATGTCTTTATGGTTGTGACTCACTGTGACTAATACTATGTTTCGTACACAGAAAGATACATCTGGAGACTTCAGGAAAGCACTCTTGCTCCTCTGCGGTGGAGATGATGAGTAACACTGTCAATGATATGAAGGATTCAGTCCTGCTCCCGCCTTGCAGTCCCTCAGTTAGCATGTCTAGCTATGTTTTGCATGTTAGTGCTTTATAGCAGCTTACAGCCACACTAGCATCCTAATGGTTAAAAAGACCCAATGAAAATCTTGTTGTTGAAGTGATATGCAGTCTCTCTTCCTACCGGCATCCAAGTAGAAGTCTGTCCATCCCAGCCCCCAGGAGTTTATGAAGTGCCTCTTATGACTATGGGAATGTTCTCCTCTTCATGGAAGATAGATTCTTGGCTTATTGCACAATTCTTTCTAGATGTTTTGCTGAAGTAGAAAAAATCCACACATTCCAAGAAGAATTGAAAGAAAATTTAGTCTCCAACCTCTTTTATTTATTTTTTTAACTTCATTTATGGTAACTCATTTTAATGGAAATATTAAGGTAGCTTTAAAATTGTGAACTAAGGAAAATTATCCTTCATGTTTAATAATATATATTTGGTGCTATTAGAATGAATCTGCTAAACAACAATGTGAGCTATCAATGGAAACATAACGTACCAATAAACTGTTCCCTCCCCAACACAGTTGTATCTATTTTGACAACCAAAAAATCCATTCTTTCTTCAGATTGGTTAAATGATCCTACTACCCTGTACATAGTGTTTTCTGTTTTCATAGTGCTTTGGAAAATGGTAAGTAATAATGTGATAGGTGGCGTCTTGATGGATGGATTGGTGTCAGGGGAGAGCTTTAGGCACCCTTTTTGCTTTTCTAGGTTGTGTATTTGGTCCTGTAAACCAGGCACAAGATAGCAACATTGTTGGAAGAAAGTATACTCAATAAGGTACAGGGTACTGCATGTGAAATCCCAGGGATGTACAATTTCTTCAGTCCTTTGTCTGTCTTTTCTTTCCAATGGAGGTGTCTCAGTGCTTCCCGTCCATACCCCAAGTAGGACAGATGCCAAGAGCACATAAACCTCCATGACTGTGATTGCACCAAGAGTCTTCAGTCTTGAATTTTCACTTTTCTCCTGTCCATCGCCCTCAAATCTTTCCCCATTTTCAGTCACCACTTACATGTTCGAATGGGCATAGACAGAATAGATAGAGTAACACAGTTCTCATTTACAGCAAATTGCACACTGATATTTTTTTCCTTCTGGAACTTGGGGTACGTATCAAAATTCCACACTCAGATCTCTCCTAATCCTTTTATTCCCTTATTTTTTGAGGGGAGGAAGTCCTTACAATTCTTATTTAATGTTCTACCTTTAAATTCAGTGCCATTAGCTTAGCATTCATGAGCAACCGTGTAAATCAAATCAATGTGTGCGTGTGATAGATTTCTGTTTCTAGCTTCCAAAAGATGTTTATAAACAGCCGCTCAAAACTTAGCTCATAAGTCACTCAGTCACAACTGCAGAAACTCCACATTTTTTTAAAAAGTGCTATTGAAATTGACTCACAGCAGAGTACTTCAGTTCTTTAAAGCCAAAATCTATTCAGTATTGAAATGTAACTTTCTAATGAAGGATTGAAATCATAACCATAAAACTCAAACATTATTTTAAAGTAAATGTAAACTGAAGTCTAATCCATTGAAATAGCATTTTTCCCCAAGATGCTTTATTTTTTCCAATATCTTTCTCTATTTATCTTTCTTCCCTGCTGTGACGGGTTGGATCACAGAAACCCCCTTGGGAGCTGCCAGCTGATGTGCAAAGACTACTTCTATTTCTGTTTTCCCTGCCAGCTCTGTGGTTTCAGCTCCCTGTCTTGGTGAAGCCAGACACACCCATCTGCTCCAGCACAGACTCAGGGCCTGAATTATCTGCCCCCAAAGCTGCAGGTTTACCTGAAAACAGCTCACAGAAGTCTGCTTGCCCTTAGCACTCAGATGCCCAATTCCCAATGGGGTCTAAACCCAAATAAATCCGTTTTACCCTGTATAAAGCTTATAAACTCATAAATTGTTCGCCCTCTATAACACTGATAGAGAGATATGCACAGCTGTTTGCTCCCCCAGGTATTAATACATACTCTGAGTTAATTAATAAGTAGAAAGTGATTTTATTAAATACAGAAAGTAGGATTTAAGTGATTCCAAGTAGTAACAGACAGAACAAAGTAAGTTACCCAGCAAAATAAAATAAAATGCGCAAATCTATGTCTAATCAAACTGAATACAGATAATCTCACCCTCAGAGATGCTTCAGTAAGTTTTTTCTCAGACTGGACACCTTCCAGGCCTGGGCACAATTCTTTCCCCTGGTACAGCTCTTGTTCCAGCTCAGGTGATAGCTAGGGGATTCTTCATGATGGCTCCTCTCCCCCTCTGTTCTCTTCCACCCCTTTATATATCTTTTGCATAAGGCGGGAATCCTTTGTCCCTCTGGGTTCCCCCACCCCTCACTGGAAAAGCACCAGGTTAAAGATGGATTCCAGTTCAGGTGACATGATCACATGTCACTGCAAGGCTTCATTACTCACTTGCCAGCACACACATATACAGGAAGACTCACAGGTAAATACAGCCATCTGCAGACAATGGCTCTGGTTAATGGGAGTCATCAAGATTCCAAACCACCATTAATGGCCCACACTTTGCATAATTACAATAGGCCCTCAGAGTTATATTTTATATTTCTAGTTTTAGATACAAGAGTGGTACATTTATACAAATAGGATGATCACTCTCAGTAGATTATAAGCTTTGTGATGATACCTTTTGCATGAAGCATATTCCAGTTACATTATACTCACTTATTATCATGTTTTTATAAAACTATTCCAATTACATTATATTCACTTATTATCATGTTTTTACAAAATCATATAGACTGCACAACGTTACACCTGCTTCTACCCAATTTTAAGAAAATATTGTGTTAATCTTGACTGATAACCAACAGAAATAGTTGCACTATGTAGTAACTTATGAAAGTAGTTTGATTTACTATCCCTAGTTAGGCACTTGTTTGGTCCATACGTTAGGATAGGGAAGGACTATCATATATATTTTACAGGCAGGGAACTGACACACAAATTAAGTGACTTGCCAAAAGTTACACAGGAAGTCAGTGGCAGAGCTTGGCTATTAAATTCATATATCATGGGTTGTAATAAAGTGCCTTAACCACAACTCCTCCCCTTCACCAGATGGTGATGCAAATTGGTATCAAACTGGGCCAGAATCTGGGCAATGGAGAAACTACCTAAATATTCCATCAAATCTAGATGTAAAACATTATGGTTGCATGGTTTAAACACTTTCAGTCAGGTTATACGTAAATTATGCTTGCATGTTTGTATGCATTACAATGGTTTGAGAACATGAGCAAATGTTTCTCAAGTAATACAGTAGTATAATACCTAGCACTTACATAGTGCTTATAAACTAGCTCTGTTTCACAAAGGAAAGGAAGAGAAATGATATACTTCTACACCAGTGGTCCCCAACCTTTTTCGTCTGGCGGGCACCAAAAAAAAAAACCAACCCCGAGCGCTGCCGGCGGGCGCCAAAAAAAAACCAAAAAACCCCCGAGCGCTGCTGGCGGAGCAAAAAAAAAAACAACCCCGAGCGCTACGTGGGCGCACTTAGACCCCCTGGTGGGTGCAATGGCACCCACGGGCACCGCCTTGGGGACCCCTGTTCTACACCCTTGGATATATGGGTGTAGTTTTGTGTACTATGCATACGCTAGAACAGGGGTAGGCAACCTATGGCACGCGTGCCGAAGGCAGCACACAAGCTGATTTTCAGTGGCACTCACACTGCCTGGGTCCTGGCCACCGGTCCGGGGGGCTCTGCATTTTAATTTAATTTTAAATGAAGCTTCTTAAACATTTTAAAAACCTTATTTACTTTACATACAACAATAGTATAGTTGTATATTATAGACTTATAGAAAGAGACCTTCTAAAAACGTTAAAATGTATTACTGGCACGCGAAACCTTAAATTAGAGTGAATAAATGAAGACTCGGCACACCACTTCCGAAAGGTTGCCAACCCCTGCGCTAGAAGCACCCTTGTAATTAATTTATACACTGCTGTGCAGTGTATGAAGCGGGGCTCTTAGAAAGTGGAGGAAGGTATGATTTGAAAATGTTTAGTATGTAGCTAAGTTAGCAATCCATGAGTAGCCCAGTCTTCCTTAGCTGAAAGTCACAAGCTTAGCATGATTATTGTTTAAAAAAGTACTGTACTTGTGCAAAGTTTGGCTTTTCTAAAAAAACATAATGTGCCCAATCAAAATAAATTTTTACTGGAATACTCAAAGGCACTTCTTAATGAGGACTATTCTCTGCCAAACTTCAGCCATTTACTCCAGCTGCTTGAGGGCTAAAGCTGGCTTTTGTTTTCTTTAAAAAGTCACAATGAGAAATGGAGGGAATATGGGTGTTTTTCACTTTGTTCTCAAACTGCTCAATCATTTTGCCTGACAGCAAAAGAAAACAAACTCTTGTGAGCAAAGATTAGAGTCTAGACATTTTTGGGAGGTTATGAATAACTCAGAATGGGGTTAGAATGGAAATGCTTAGGCAACCTTAATTGTAAAGTGGGAATACTATCAACAGCTACAATATTTCCCTCTTCGGGATATCAGTTAGACTGGAGTTCTGTAATGGAGAACCTCTTGACATGCAGTGTTCAATGCAAGGATTATGTAGCTTAAATTCTCCTGTAGACAAACCTGTTGCTTTTCTCAATCTGTCACGAGGGATGAAGACACTGTTTGCCTTTCCTGAGGGTGGCATCTGTTGATATTGGTGAATAGGTACGGTTTGTTCCTGTAGCTGGTCCTTGGAGCAGCACTTATTGTGAGTAAAATTACAAGACAGAGAAGGTGTGATAAGATGAAATTGCAAATCTGAGTAACAGCTTTTCAAATCTAAATTTACTTTCACCACCGGTGCCCTGCCACTGTTACACTGTTGTGTATTCTTGTTCTGTGCCTGTGCCACTGCTTTTTAAAAGACCATTTATTATGTAAAGCTCTATAGAGTGCCTTGTTGCTGATGGCCTGTTTGTGCTGCCAGGCCTTCCTGGTTATCCGTGTTCCATCATAGGGAGGTAAAGGCAACGTGTGGCAGCAGTAATGTGAGCCAATAACTTTCAAAGCACACTTCTGTGCCCCAGTTCACTTCCAAAGTCTTAGCCTACAGCCCCACTGCAATGGCAACCAACATGTATAGCTGTGGGGAGGAGAAGTTTTGGCTGGGACACTAGAGACAAACTCCAAGTGAAATGGCATTAGCAGCACTAATTGAGACAATACAGAACCTTTGGGGTTTTTTTTGTTTTTTTTAAGATCTCCATTTGAAAGACTCATCTTAGCAGCAGCCTGCATTGTACTGTCCGTTTATCTCTGAGGGTAGAAGGGTGTGGGGTGAGCAGTTGGCACTTGAAGCTGTGCTAGCAAGGTGCAAAGGTCATAACAAATTTATGAAGAAGGAAATCACTTAAAAGATGCAGCAGATAATGGTGCTGGTATAACAGGTTCTGGTTGGGCCTCATTTGCAATGTTTGTCACCTAAGAATCTTTATTTAAAAAAAAAAATTTTTTTGCAGAAGATGCAGAGCCAGGAAGGTATTTTAAATTCCATGTTTTTAAAAAAAAATTGTTCTCTGTCTGTTAAAAAGTCTGACCACTGCACCTTGCTTCATGAATAGGAAATAAAACTGGAGGGAGGAGGGTTATTTAATTGAGGTGTTCTGGTATTTGGTTTATAGATGAGTACTAAAGTGTTTTGGGTTTTGTTTGTTTTTTTTTAAATACTAAAGATGGAACTACTGGGAATTCCTAATAACTGTACACAGCTAAGAAATTTTAAACTACGTAGTGAATAAAATATAAAAATAATCTCTCGGTAACAACAAATTATTTTCTGAGGGACTGGAATATTATTCTCCCTCCCCATTTTTCTTATTTGTTTCCTGAAATCGTATCATTTTGTAGTGTTATGAATTTCACAATTCTATCTTACACTGAGAAGTTATCTTACAGCTTGAGTAATCCGACTGGAATCTGTTGCTCTGTACTCACAGCAAGTAGCCCCTTACTGTAAGGGTGGTAGAATCAGGCCCCTAATTTGTCAAGGGGCACTTTTATTTTTAAAGCAAACTTAAAATTCCAAGTTTTCCAGTCTGTGCCTCAGGGCTTCTCTTTCAAATTTACCTGTGAACCAAAATAACACACTGCAGCATAGCCTATTTTCATAATGAGATGTTACTCTTAGTACTGATTTGCTTACAGCACATGTGAAATAATCCTTGGGATTTACCTAGTTTATTCAGACAGTTTCTCCATTGGTTTTTAATGAGGCATTAAGTATGAATTCATTCTATTTGGATTTCCAATAAATTCTTGTTAAAACTAAACCTAGGGATCTATTATTTACTTGTGAGTTACGTGTTGTAATTCCTCCGTGACATAATTCAGCGTTTTAGATTAAATATTCCTACTGAGTTCTTTAACTACGAACACCAAGTGGAAATAGAATGAAATACTTGCTGTGCAGTTCAGAGTTCATGATAAGAACTAAGCAGGATCATGTGGGGCATGTGGTTTGTGGATAACAAACCAGCACTGTTTGATATCAATGTTCCTTTTATCCCTTTGATTCCAGGACAGCTGGAACTTTTGCTGGCTCTTATTTACCGATTAAACCATTGCTCTCAAAGGGATTCCTGAAAAAGCAATAAGGGACTAATCTGATTTAACCCATACTTCATTTCACTTCTCTTAAATCTAGCTACAAGTGCATAGTAGATGGGCAACAAATGCCTGGGATATTGCTGAATAACTCATTAGGTTAAGAGACAAAGTGGCTGAGGTAATATCTTTTATTGGACCAACTTCTGTTGGGGTGAGAGACAAGGCTTTCCATCTTACCCAGAGCTCTTCTGATCTGGGAAAGATAATCAGGGTGTTACAGCTAAATACAAGGTTATGCTAAATCTGTTTGGCATAAGGAGTTAACATGTTGTAAGAGACCATTCTAGGTGAAGTGGGCAGTTAACACTGCTGCAATCATAGGACAAAGGAGGGGTTAGTGGGTTATAGATTGTTGTAGTGAGCCATAAATCCAGTATTTTTGATTTTTTTAGTGTCTTAACAAAGTTATGAATTTAAGCTCCCGGGCTTGTCTTTTGAAGGTGTTGTGCAGGTTTCCTCTGAGGAGAAGGACTGAGAGATGAGATATGAAATGATCATTTTGAGAAAAAGTGTTCGCTCACAGGTGATGTGGTGTGCTTGTATTTTATCACTTTCTATGTGACTTCATTCAAGACCGTAGTAATTCTCATTTCACTCACGTAGTTGTTGGGGCATTTAGTGCACTGGATGAAGTACACCACATGTGGTAGTAGGCATGTGTAGGACCCATTGGGTCTTGAAAGGTGTGTTGGGTGGGGTATTGATCATTGTAACAGTGGAGATATGTCTGCAGGTTTTGCATCTGTTGTTCTGGCAGGGGCTAGTGTTGCTTTGAGTTGGGGGTCCTGGTCTGTGGACAGCTTGCTTCTGATGACGAGATTGGAGTGTTGTTTGAAGGCAAAAAGTAGGGAGCAAGGGTAATATTTATTTCAGGATGTGGTCCCCATTGAGTATGGGTTGTAATTGTCCGGGTTCCAGTGTGGTGGTAGATGACAACTAGGGGTGTGCGGTTGGACAGGTTTCTTCTTTTCTTACATTGAAGCAGGATCTTTCAGGGTATTTGAGTGGTCTGTTCCGTGATGTGATCTACTTCTCTGGTGGAGTATCCTTGTTTTGATTAAGGCGATTTAAAGTGTGCTAAGGTGTACATCCTGGACTTTCTCCTCCGAACATATGCTCTGATATCTGAATGCCTGGCTGCAGATAAGATTTCTGGGTGTGTTTGGGTGGTTACTGGATCTGTGAAGATAAGTGTGGTGATCTGTGGATTTCTTATACATAGTTGTCTGTAGGGTTCCATTGTTGAAGCTGATTGTGATGTCCGGGAAGTTCATGCTGTGAGAGACGACTGGTGCCTGCTGAGTGTGTCTCTGTGTGTGTGGCCGCTGCTTCCCGCAGCTCCCATTGGCTGGGAACAGTGAACTGCGGCCACTGGAAGTTGCGAGTGGCTGTGCAAATGTAAACAAACTGTCTGGTGGCCTGCCAGCAGATTACCCTGATGGGCCGCAGGTTGCTCACCACTGCTGTATAGACTTGATTTAGCAAAACACTTGACAATGTGCTTAAGTCTAATTGAATCAATGGGATGTTAGCATGTGCTTAAAGCCTATGAGTTGGGGACTACAGTAACTCCTCGCTTAACGTAGTTAAGTTCCTGAAAAATGCTACTTTAAGCGAATCCAATTTCCCCATAAGACTTAATGTAAATAGGGGGGGTTAGGTTCCAGGGAAACTTTTTTCACCAGACAAAAGACATTTTATACACACACATATATGTGTGTGTGTGTGTGTGTGTGTGTATATACACACTAAGTTTTTAAAACAATTTTAAACAAACAATTTAATACTGTACACAGCAATGATGATTGTGAAGCTTGGTTGAGGTGGTGGAGTCAGAGGGTGGGATATTTCCCAGGGAATGCCTTGCTGATAAATGATGAACTAGCACTCGGCTGAGCCCTCAAGAGTTAACACATTGTTAATGTAGCCTCACACTCTACAAGGCAGCACTGGATTGAGGCAGGAGGGAGTAGACACAATAGATGTACGGCAGTGGCTGCAAACACTTCCCTGTGGAAACTGAACGTGATGATGAACCCACGCTAACCTGCTGGAGCGCATCACTCCCTCCTCTGGATGGCAAATGCACAGTTGCACAGGCACCGAAGAGCCAGGGGGGTGCATATGTGTGTGAGAGAGACAGAGACACACCGTTTGTGTTTGAGAGAGACACACACGCACATTGCCCCTTTAAGTACTCTGACCCCACTTTAAGTACACTGCCCTTTCAAGTAGATCAGCAAGTTCAGACAGGAGCTGCTGCCAGCAAGCTCCCTCCGTCCTAAGCCCTGTCGTTGTCTCCCCTTCCCCCCCCCCCCGCTTTGCAGAGATGGGGTACAGGTACAAGAGCAGGGGAGGGGAACACCCTGACATCAGCACCCCTCTTCTCTCCCCTTCTCTCTCCCCCCACCCCCCAGCAAGCCTGGAGGCAGAGGGCAGGAGCAGTGGGGGGAGGGACAGCCTGGCACAGGGAACTTGGGGGCGCTGATAGGGGGCTGCCATCTCACCCTGGTTCCAAACCCCCACCAGCTAGCTCCAATGGGCTGCTCTTCCTGCAAGCAGTGGACAAAGCAGGCTGCTGCCAAACAACATTATGAGGGAGCATTGCACAACTTTAAACGAGCATGTTCTCTAATAGATCAGCAATGAAACACCATTAACCGGGACGACGTTAAGTGAAGAGTTACTGTTTACCAATGCTCTGAACCTTCCAGTCCAACCCTTTAAATAACATTAATGTGTGTATTGAAATGAAAGTGAGAGAGATGTATATGAAGATCAGGATTATGACTCTGAAGTTTATTCATCTTGTCTTTTTTGTCTTTGTCATAGTCTCTGCTTTTAGGGAATTTATAATAATGCCACTACTTCAGAGCTGGCATGTGAACCTGATTCTCTTCTCTCTGGGACATTTTAATTGTTAATGATTCAGTAAATATTTTTTCTCAAGTATCCTTCACTCTATACACTTTAAAAAGTAATATTTGCTAAACTGTATGGAACAGTGATGCGCTATTATATCACTTTTGAGAAACCTGGGTTCAAATCCTGATTAGGTCACAAGTGTCAGTAAGTGTGGTGATTGCACCTTTGTCTCTGCTAGGTATTTGGCTGTCAAGAAATCACTGCACAGCTGGGCATAACTCACAGCCTTTGCCTTTGGGAGCACCATGAATGACAGCTCAGTGGGGAAGCCTCCAGTCTTCCGCCGCTAGCCACTGAGAAGTCTCTCTCTTCTGTGAGACCCAAATTTACATCCCTTTCAAATAATGTTTTACATATTTTGGTCATTCTTTCTTTCTGCAGAATTAGCGGGGGCAAAGTATTATTTTAAAGACTTGCTGATAGTTTTTTTAATATCTGCAATATTAAAGCAGAGCTTCTTCTGTCTAAGGGAGATTAAATTTAAATTTTCTGGATCGGAATTTAAAATATTCCACACAAATCCAGCACTTGCATAGTTTGCATTGTGGCCAGTGGGTGGTGCTATTGTTTTACATAGTCTTTGTCAGCCCATAACTATACAGAATTGTTTCTTTCTCGAGTCACTGGTTTAATGTTTTTCGTATTCTCGCTCTTCAGACTATTTCCTGTTCACTATAATGACTTTGGTCATCATATTAATGTGCTTTTTTTTTTTTTTTTTTTTTTCTATTATAGCACATCCTCAACCTGGAATCTGGGCCAGATGGGCCATTCAGGTTTTTTCCTGTTGATCTAAAATCAATTCTTTTTCACTGTAAAATGAGAGATTATTGTGTGGGTATTGAGATGCCCAATACACATTGACATGAATGGGAGCTATGCCCCTAAAATCCTGCATGCCTATTGAACATTTATCCCTGAATTTCTCAACATATGTACACAGCTGTGCCTACCTCTCCCCTGCTCAACCATATGCTCAAATAAGTTTTTGTTAATCTTGTGATTAAATACTTTGGATTCAATGGAATACGTTTTGATGCCTGCATTAGTGTGTACGGCTGTCTGTTCCAGCTTCCCTTTGCCAAGCTACTAACACACTTTAAATCTGTGGCATAATAAATGCTATTTTATAGCTTTCAAGCTTCAGTGCAAGGTTAAATTGCAGTGTATGGGAAACTAAACGGCTTTTGGCATTAGATTATTTGAGAAATGCTACTAGGTGGGAGGAATGAATGAACAGATGGATTTCTGACTTTCAAATGGTTGTGAGGAGATATAAGATGTTAATCACACTAAGAGATTAAGACATTTTTGTGGGGTGCCCTGGACTGTGAGGCACCTTGTTACTCCCCTGCCACCAGCAAGAAGATTTGCATAATTGGATGTCAGCTCCCTGACCACTCCAGTCTGTAAGTTACCCAAACAATCTCCTCAAGGCTCTGCCAGCCTTTACTTTGCCTTGCAGGAGTAACAATAGGTGCACTGCAGTCCCGAGTGCCCTTGAAGCATTCCCCTGCAGTGTTCAGCCCTTAACTCCTGGACTCTCCCAGAAATGACCAGATAGGCTGTCCCCAAAGGAACAGGACACACACCAACTTGTTTGATTGGGATGAGGATCAGCTCCAATATAACATTACAGGACTGACATATATTTATGGTGAAAACAGTCATAAGATTATTATCAAAGACTAAGACCTTATCTACACTACACAGCTTTGTCGACAAAAGTCAGTTTTCATTGACAAAACAGTGGAGGTGTACACACAACAATGCTCCTACTTCTGATTTAACTTTCCTGCTATGCTGACATAAAACCACCTGGACGAGAAGCATAGAGCTTTTTGCAAAGAGGTTAGAGCAACGCAGTGACCTAAGTGGCTTCCAGGAGGTGTCCCACAATGCCCATCATGACCGCTCTGGTAAGCAGTTTCTATTCCACCGCTCTGTAGCTAAGTACTCAGGGCAAGTGCCCATCCCCCTTTAAAGCCCTGGGAATTTTTGAAATTACACTTCCTGTTTGCTTGGCGTGGACAGCTCACATTGCATCTTCCCAGCTGACCATGCCAGCTTTCTGCAGCAAACACACTCCTGCCTGGAGTACACTGGAGTTGCTGGATCTATTGGGTCCATGGGGAGAGAAGGCTGTGCAGTCACAGCTCCAATCCAGCTGTAGGAACTTTGACACCTACGAGCAGATTGCTCGTGGCATGGATGAGAAGGGGCAGAAAAGGTGCCATGCTAAGAGCTAGGAGCTGAGGCAGGTATACCAGAAGGCAAGGAAGGCTACCCATCGCTCTGGTGCAGCAGTGAAAACATGTCACTTCTACAAGGAGCTGCAGGCCATCCTCTGCAGCAACCCCAGCTCAACTGCCAAGAGCCCCATGGATACTTTGGGGGGACTGGAGGCAGCAGCCAGCAGAGTCAACCCTGAGGACAAAGTGGTGGAAGAGGAGGTTGAGTTGGAGGAGGATGTGAGACAGACAAAGGCTCATCAGGTGGCGTGGCAACCCAGAACCTCTTTTTGACTCTGGAGGGGTCTAGCCCGTCCCAGCAATCCGGCTCTGGCATGCCTGAAGCAGGAGAGGGGAGTGCCGGTAAGTACTCATTTTCTTTGATAGTGCACGGTTATGAGGTAGAGGGGCCTTTATTTTGTTATATGGTGCATGTGGGAGAAGGGCTTGAAATTAACAATGCTAGGCACTGTTTGCATCTGTTTCTCATTCCCCTGTGCACGTGGGCAGTGGGTCACATAGGCTGGGGGAGGCTTTGCCTCCCCAAACAGCCAGGTGAGACCCCACCCCCTGCTGTGACCGCTCCCTGCGTGCGGCTCCAGTCCTCCTGCTCCAGCCCCCAAGTGCTCCACTGGGGCCATGCGCTGCCTGCTTTCCTGTGCTCCGGAGCTGGGGTGGGCTGGGGCTGCCGCCGCCTGACTTCCTGTGCTCTGGAGCTGGGGAGGCTGGGGCTGCATGCCACCTGCCTTCCCGCGCTCTGGAGGTAAACAGTGAGGTGGCAAAATTTGCAGATGATACAAAATTGCTCAAGATAGTTAAGTCCCAGGTAGACTGCGAAGAGCTACAAAAGGATCTCACAAAACTGGGTGACTGGGCAACAAAATGGCAGATGAAATTTAATGTTGATAAATGCAAAGTAATGCACATTGGAAATCATAACCCTAACTATACATATAAAATGATGGGGTCTAAATTAGCTGTTACCACTCAAGAAAGATCTTGGAGTCATTGTGGATAGTTCTCTGAAAACATCCACTCAATGTGCAGTGGCAGTCAAAAAAGCGAACAGAATGTTGGGAGTCATTAAGAAAGGGATAGATAATAAGACAGAAAATATCATATTGCCTCTATATAAATCCATGTTACACCCACATCTTGAATACTGCGTGCAGATGTGGTCGCCCCATCTCAAAAAAGTTATACTGGAATTGGAAAAGGTTCAGAAAAGGGAAACTAAAATGATTAGGGGCATGGAACAGCTTCTGTATGAGGAGAGATTATTAAGACTGGGACTTTTCAGTTTGGAAAAGAGACGACTAATGGTTGATATGATAGAGGTCTATAAAATCATGACTGGTATGGAGAAAGTAAATAAGGAAGTGTTATTTACTCCTTCTCATAACACAAATACTAGGGGTTACCAAATGAAATTAATAGGCAGCAGGTTTAAAACAAACAAGGAAGTATTTTTTCACACAATGCACAGTCAACCCGTGGAACTCCTTGCCAGAGGATGTTGTGAAGTGTTCAAAAAAGAACTAGATAAGTTCATGGAGGATAGGTCCATCAATGGCTATTAGCCAAGATAGACAGGGCTGGTGTCCCTACCCTCTGTTTGCCAGCAGCTGGGAATGGGCAACAGGGGATGGATCACTTGGTGCTTACCTGTTCTGTTCATTCCCTCTGGGGCCACTGGCATTGGCCACTGTCAGAAGACAAGATACTGGGCTAGATGGACCTTTGATCTGACCCAGTATGGCTGCTCTTATGTTCTTATGAGAATGTCATGTGGGACTGTGTCAAAATCCTGGAATTGGGGAGGCTGCACACCGCCCGCCCTGTGGGGCTGGGGAGGCTGGGGCCGTGCGGCCGCCCTCCCGGTGCTCCTTTGGGGCTGGTGGGCTAGCCGTGGGACTGGGCCGGTGGAGGGGCGGCTCTGGGCTCTGACGGGGGGATGGAAAGGGGGACTTGGCTCCAGAGGGGGTAGTGGAAGGGGCGGGGCCTTGGACGGAAGGGATGGGGCTGGGGGCTAGCCTCCCTCAGCCTGCAGTTTGCACGCCACCCATGCCTGTGCAGCTATGCAGTGGGGGCCTTGCGGCAAAGTTGGTTAATGCACACTGGGGTGTCCCGGGAATTCCCCATAGAGAGCTCACCACACACATGCAGGAGATGCACTCTTGCATCCTTGGTTACCCTCAGTAGAGTGATTTCAGCTTCGATTGTCCCTGGCTGTGGAAAAAGGTGCCAGTGTTCAGAGTAGTGTCCCCAGGGACTTGTAGTGATCCCCTTCTGAAACCACCCAAACTCACCATGATTAGTGTTCTGGCTGTGCTGTGTGTTTGCCAAGGGAAAGTGAGAAAGAGGCGTATGTAACTTTTATGATTCAAGACTGTGAATGCATTCCATTCCTAGGGACATTTTCCATAACGACAGCTAGACCTTCACACAGCTGAGAGATTCTCATTTCAGCATGCTGCTCACTGTCCATGTCCCTTGTAAGAAATGTTAATCTGTGTATTGCTGTTTAATAAAAAATGAGTCTTATAAAGAGTGATTCTTTATTTGTGACCTACACACGGTGTTTGCAGCAGAAATTCATACACAGTGGCAGTCAGCACATTTGCAGACTACAATTAACGCTCAGGCAGGAATCATTACAAGGGTCATTCAAGGTGGCAAGTAAACAATGCCTGGCTTAATGCACTACAGAAAGAGACATTACTGGGGCTCATTATCAAAATCTGTCTCAAAGCCTCCCTGATTCAAATAGCCCCCCACTGAGCCTCTCGAGCAGCGAGACACCAGGGCTATTAAAAACCAGCTGCCGGGCGATCCACCCTGGGGAAGCGTTTCCCCCTTGGCTTTACAAATGTTATGCAGAGCAGAGCAGGCTGTTATGACCATGGGAATATTTTCCTCATTGGGGTCTAACTTGCCAAAAAGGCAGCGCCAGTGACTCTTTGATCTGCCAAACACACATTCAATGGTCATCCTGCACCTGCTGAGCCTGTTGTTGGAGTGCTCCTTGCTGCTGTCACAGTTTCTGATGTAAGGCTTCATGAGCCATGGGAGCAATGGGTAGGCTGGGCCTCCCAGGATCACTATGGGCATTTCCACATCCCTTATTGGAATCTTCTGGTCTAGAAAGAATGTCCTTCCATGCAGCTTTTATACAAGCCAGTGTTCATGCACCTTCCCTGACCACCCAGTGTTGATGTCAGGAGATGACCCCGCTGATCCACCAGCACCTGCAATATCATAGAGAAGTAGCCCTTTTTGTTGATGTACTCGGTTGGGATATGCATGCCATTTATCACCCCGCCACAGTTAGGGAATCCCATTGCCACAAAGCCATCCACTATTTCCCACACGTTGCCCAGAGTCACAGTCCTTCATAGCAAGAGGAGATGAATCGCCCTGCACACTTGCATCACTGCAGCCCCCCCGGTGGACTTCCCAGCTCCAAACTAATTTGCAACTGACAGAGAGCAGTCTGGAGTTGCCAGCTTCCACACACTTTTCCACCATTAGGGCAGCTCTCATTTTGGAGTCCTTGCACCGTAGGGCAGGGGTGAGCTCCACACACATACAACAGTTCTGCAGTCACTGCTCATCATCCCATAACTGAATCACAATCCATTTGCATTGCTCAGTGCGTGTTTCCCGAGCCCAATAGTGATGGTCCACCGTGTGTATCTGCTCCGTGACTGCCAACATCAATCTTGAATTATTTCTTTCCATGGCACCCAGCAGGGCAGGCACCTCAGATTCCTGTTGATTTGCAGCTCATGAAATACTGCAGGATCAGCCACATTGTGTTCATAACGCTTATCACAACACTGGAGAGCAGTGCAGGATCCATGCTTTCAGCCAGAGATGGCAGGCGCAAAGTTTACAGGGGCAGTTGAAAAACAGCACAAAATGTCATCAGAATCCCTTGGATTTATGGGACGGAGAAAACTGCATCATGGGGTGGTGATCACGCTCTCATGATGCACTGCGATCCATTCCCAGAACTCCTAGTGGCAGAAGGTGGCAATTTGCACAGTGAGATAGCTATCCACAATGCACTGCTCTCTCTCTCTCAGTGCTAGAGCACCAACTGTGGACATGCTCTGCTGGCACAAGCGATGTAATAACAGTGGTTTATGATTGTCTATGTAACTTAAATCAACTTAACTCTGTAGACTAGACCTAGCCAAGGATTTAAGAGAGAGTGAGTGGGGATAACAAAAACAGACAATAGAAACAGAAATGGTTACACAAAACTAAAAGTATGTTTCCTAGAGTCTAAACTTAACTTCAACAAGCTAAACCCTTGTCTAAAGTAGTTTCTCAGCTAAAGCAATCTCCCAATGGCTCCAGCCAACATGTCTGGGATCCCTCTTTCATGAATGCAAAAAGTGCCGTCCTTTTTGCTTCCTCAGTAAAGAACAAAGGTATCTTTTTGCCTTCTGCTTCTATCCCCAAAGTTAATTGTTTTGTCCTCAGAGCCAGGATGTTCGCCTTGGCATGCTGGCTCCATGTTGCCTTCACATCCTTATGTTGACATCATATGTGTGGCTTACAATGATTATTTTACTGTGAACCAAGGCAGACAGGTGAATATACCTCCTTTGCCTGGTCAAAACTTGGTTGTCAACCCTGCTTCAATACAGACTTTAAAACATATTTTCCAGTATGTACACACAACTCCTTAAATATCATCTGTACATATATTTCACAGTGATGTTGAGGCTAGTATAGCATAAGCTTTTATTAGAGGCCTCAGCGGACACTCTTTGGATAAATACTATGACAGCAATGTGTGGGGTGTAATGAGTTTGTCAGGAGTTACTGTTTCAGAATGGTAAACCCTTTGCCAGTTGTCATTGAGGGTTTCTTAGGGACACAGATAAGTGAGGATGGAAGAGTGGAAGGATATGACAGATGCAAAGAATAATCTTGTTCACTACGATGACAGGGCTTCTGCCATTTCTCACTGTGTTTTTTGTCAGAGGAATTACACACCTGATTCTTCCCATCAGCACCAACCCCTGTTTAAAACCTATGACCCATCATAACATTTTAGTTTATGGAGAGGGTGAACAAGTACAACACACAGAAAAACTGCATCTCTGTGGGCATATGGCTGGTACAGTAAGCTAAATGGCCTCGTGTTTTGCTGTACTTTTCAAGTCGGTACCATTTTCTCAAGGGATTAAATGTTGTGCTGTTGTTTTCCACTGCATACAAAGGCTCTTAGGTTTTACTACTCATCTATTGTCCTAATATACTGACATCAGTGTAATGGTTCAGTGATTTAACTTTTCAGCTGCTTCTATGTTTGTGTTTCAATAGGCAGCAATACAATAACACAGAAGGTATGATCCATCTGAATGTGCTTTTGGACTTACTCTTATGATGCTTGTTAAGCTTCATTACATCTACATTAGACATAGGTGTTTTCACTGCAGATCTTACCTTTTGACATTCTATATATACTTTTAGAGGAGAAATCCTTTGCTGATGAAGACAGGTGGGGGATTAGTTGGATCTTTCCGATCTTGATTAGTACCAGGCCTGCAAAGTGAACATTAATGTGAAAAAAAGTGGTGTGTTCATTTTCTGAGTGACTGGAAGACTTGGGAGCGGCTGCTTCAGGTTACTGGTGGTTTCACAATTAGAAAATGGCACGATTGCTATTCAACTTGTTCAGTAAACAAATGTGAGGATTTAATCTGTTTTAGATGTTTATTTAAGCCCCTTCCCCCAAACAACATTGCCTAGTTTATATTGAAGATGTATTTTTTTTTTTTAAATATAAACTAAGACCAGGGCTTTTTAATTCTCTCTCTCTCAGCCACTTCTTCCACTGTTAAATTTCCCCCACCACTTGCTAAGTTTCCTTTTGGCATTAAGGGCTGAGCAGCGAGCTCCCAGTAGAATAATGGGATCTGTGAGTGTTCAGCACCTCTGAATATCAGGCCATTGAGGTGTCTAAACATGGATTTAGATGCCTAATTTTAGGCACTACTTTTAGAAAATGATGCCAAAGGTCTTGAGTGTGGAGTGATCAGCTCAACAGGTTTTCAAACCTTTCTTGCCTTCACCAACCAACCCATCTTATTGCTGAATTAGGTATATCTAGGCTTGGCAGAATGCAATTTTTATTTTTAAATCATTTTGATGGACAATATCTGTTTATTTTTAATCACTTTTTATTTTAATCATTTTTAAATTTTTTATATTTTCACAGTTGTGCAAGATTATGCATTTTAAATAGTTTTTTATTTTTATCAATGTAAACTGTCACAGTTGTGGGAAACTATGGGGGTGTCAGACAATAATTATTTAACGACAGTAAATGCTGAGATTCAAAACCATTAAAACACAAGTTGTCAACATGAAATGTCAAAATAGACAAAGTAAAAATCCCTAAAGCAAACTCTTAAAAGTTCCCAAGCAGCATTTTTCTTTGCCTATCTGGAAATTTCAATTATTATTGATGGAAATATTTGTCTGTATGTGTGTGTGTGTATGGTGAAATCAATATTTACTGACATTTACCAATACAAATCTAATCTTTCCAAGCCTAGGTATATCTGCAGTGACTCTTCTGTTGATTCCCCTTTTTTATCTCAAATACAGCTTGCATATGAAATGTCTAATAGCCTTACCCCTTTGCTAGACCCTCTCGCATTAATTGTCATTCACAATGAAGTTTAGATTAAAATTACTGAGGATGTATGCCTAGAGCAAACAAAAAGCAAACCAACAAAAAGAATGCTAAATTATTTAACTTATTTACACGATGTTTTGCTTGTACTCACAACTTTCCATATCATCTTTTTACTTGAGTCTATTCCATTACCAGTTATATACATTTGTGGTATGTTTCTCTCTGGCTGATTTCTCTTTAGCAGGCTAGGAGGGACTACAGATGCTATGTGTTAATTGTTCCTATGGAATCTTTTATGAGTACCCCTAAGTGGTTCAGTTTATCTTCATTAATGGAAAATTTTACTCCTGTCACAACTGCTTTGTCCTCAGCTCACAGGAGCCTGTTGAACTGGGTGCTGAATCCCAATGGAATCCTATATATCATTGGTTTCCTCACTGTGTGCCTGTGTGCTCCATGGAGAGCTGAGTAGCCACACACAGTGTTGGTTTCTCTTCTCTTCCTTGTTTCCAGCTGCTCAATCACACTTAGAAAACTAACAGTACATTAAATGCCTCCTTAATACTATTTCTCCATGCAAGCAAGTACTATAGTTATCACCTGGTGTATTCCGTCCCTGGTGGGAGAAGGGTGTGGGTCTGTGTAATCACTGGTCTACACTAGCGTGGCAGATTGACCTAAAATACGCAACGAGAATAGCGTAGCTGAAGTCGATGTATCTTAGGTCGACTTACCTCACGTCCTCACGACTGCCGCCGCTCCCCCGTCGACTCTGCTTCCGCCTCTCGCCGCGGTGGAGTACAGGAGTCGACGGCAGAGCTATCGGGGATCGATTTATCGCGTCTACACTAGACTAGACACGATAAATCGATCCCCGATAGACCAATCACTACCCGTCGATCCAGCGGGTAGTGTAGACGTACCCTTAGAGAAGAGGGAGGAAGTTCACCATCTCTCTATTAAATTAAATTCCTCTTTACACTGGAGCAACCATTGGGGCTTCAGTTCAGGTCTGGAAGAAAGGGAGAAGAAGAGAGAGATGAGGATTTTTAGTAAGGAAGAGGAGTCCCTAAGTACAGGACCCCATTTCCCCCTCATTATTCAGGACCTCTCCCTTTCTATTTAACTTTCGTAGGGAGTCCCTGTGTCTTTCTCCTCCCACTGGGGACAACTCTCCACTCTCCCTGCTCTGAGGGTCTCAAACTGTCTCATCACCATTAGGATCCCTGTGTCCGTGTCCCTCTCCCTCTGATCGCATAGTCTGTTTCTTCCTTTTCCTAACCCAATTTGAGGCTGTCCATAAATTATGTATTTGGTGATTTTCAAGACCACCCACCTGTTGTAACCTTGAAACAAAACAACCAAATTAAGGACCCAACCACCCCCCTAATGCATTATGCAATTTAGGGGCAGCTCCTTTTTACCCCTCTCCCTGTCAAACTAGGATGCTCTGCTCTTAATTCTGTGTGAGCTTTGGCCATGTTGTCTTGAGGGCGGGGCAGCTGTTCTGCAGCACAAAGGGAACCCAAAAAAATAAATGTCCCAGCTTCTTAAATGCAAGGGCTCAGTTGTCGGCTATAGTATCACTTTAAGCCTGACTTTGTTAGTGAGATAGCTGTTGCCGGCACAGGGTGCCCGAGGGGGCAACAGGGGCTTCGTTGCCCGGTGTGCTTCGCACCAATGAAGACACCGAGGTGGAGAAACAAAGCAAGTTTATTTAAGAGCTCTGAATAGGCACTAGGAGACCAGCATGTCTCAAATTAAGCGCCGCAAATACAAACAAGTTTTTCATTTTATACTTTAAGCTGTTTTGAGTAAGCCTTTGTTTTATTTTACTTTTATTCCTTTTTTTTGACAGTAGTTACAGTAAGCAGTACAACTGTTACATGTGAGAAGACTTTTAGTTTTTACTAGTTTTTATGCTTATTTGCGACCTTGCTGGCTTAGACGCAGGCAAATTGCCTCTCCTTCTTCCCCCATTCTTATCTCTACTGCCTTAGCTAGAAAAGTGCAACACTGCAGCTGTGCTAGAAAAGTGCTGACTTGCATATTCTGCTTCAGCATCAGGGCAATTAGCATGGAAGTAGGTGAGAGTTCACAAGATGGAGTTTCTGTGGCTTCACATAGACCCAGAGCAAGAGAGCTTTATTGGCCCTTATGGCCTTCCTCTCTTCCCGAGTAACCTAGGGTGATGCCTGGTGACACCAATATAGCTGTATCTGCAGGGGCTATTAACCCCTTCTGTGGGTTCCCTCCCCCTCTCAAACGCCGCTCATAGCAATGAATGTAAATGTCACATTTTCACTATTCTTGATAAAACACGCCACCCTAACTCTTAGGGTTACCATACGTCCGGTTTATCCCGGACATGTCCGGATTTTTGGGTTTTAAATAGCCGTCCGGGAGGACTTTGTAAAAATCTAAAAAGGTCCGGGATTTCCCTCCCAATGCAGAGCGTGGCGCGGCTGACAGAGGGGCTGGGCCGGATTGAGCAGCTCGCGTCGAGGCCTCCAGCAGCCAGAGCCTCTACCCTGCTCCCCGCTCCCCCGCAGCCTCAGTGCGCGGTGCTGGCAGCACTCTGGGGGTTGGAGAAGGGGCAGGGGTTCCCGGGGGCCAGTCAGGGGACAGGGAGCAGAGGGGGTTGGATGGGTCAGGGGTTCCTGGGAGGGGCTGTCGGGGGCGGGGGTGTGGAGAGGGGTCGGGGCAGTCAGGGTTACAGGGAGCAGGGTGGGTTGGATGGGCTGGGGGTTCTGGGGGGGGCCTGTCAGGGGGCGGGGGTGTGGATAGGAGTCGGGGCAGTCAGGGGACAGGTAAGGAGTGGGATCCTAGGGGGGAAGTTAGGGTGGGGGGGGTCTCAGGAGGGGGAAGTCAGGGACAAGGAGAAGGGAGGCTTAGGTAGGGGGTGGGGTCCCGGGGGGCAGTTAGGGGCAGGGGTCCTGGAGGGGGCGATTAGGAGACAAGGAGCAGGGGGAGTTGGATGGGTTGGGGGTTCTGTGGGGGCAGTCAGGGGGCGGGAAGTGGGAGGGAGTGGATAGGGGGTGGGGCTACCACCCATGGAGTGTCCTCTTTTTTGAAAGTTCAAATATGGTAACCCTACTAATTCTGTAACTGTCTCACTATAAGAACTTTCAGAGCTGTGTTTGAACTGAGGAGGGGATACAGCCAGGGGTTCTTCTCTACCTTTCATCCCCCTTTCTGGACATGACTAACCCATCCCTGCCCTGATGACTTTTATTCTTTGGCTCATAGAGATATTCTTGATCAGATCTATTTTACCTCTAGAGTTTTTAAAGATCATTTAATGGGGATGGATACACCCTCCCCTGCACTTTAGTGCAAGGGCTTCATCCACTCCTCTGCAAATATGTCAAACACTGACAGAAAACAAGTATCTGAAATCAGCAGCCTCTCTGCTTTCTGTCAAAACCGTTCAAAGCCCCCACAACTCTCACAGAAGACAAAGGCACCTGTCATGGGACTGGCTCTCAATAAACAATGACAGGATTGTTTCATGGATTAATTTTATTTGAAATTCTAAGACAAGGCTCAGGATTTTATTTCAGCCATGCACAGGCCAGAAAACTCAATGTTCTTCTCTAGTCACCTGCCCCTGTTCCCACGCAGGTGGCTCATTCAATTTATTTACTTTCTAAAACCTCACCATTGAAGAGTGAGTGTTTTGAGCTCCCATTCCAAGAGTTAGTCAGCTAAGCCCAGATCCCGCAGCGACATCAAAGCAAAGGCCAAGAAAGCAGCAGCACAAAGCTTTTAAACCCTCCTGAGGGGAGAGAAATGTTTTCTTCTTTTCTTTTATTTAAACTAGTGGCTGTTAAGGCTTTTGACTCATTTTGCTATAAGAAGAAGAACATTTATGGCATTGGCATCTACAAAGTATTATTTTTGATTTCTTTGGTGTTTAGCCAGCTGTAAAAGCAGTTTGCTCCTCTGTCAGGAAGATCATTATTGCTAGCACCTGAATTGTTACTATTGGTAAAATGTCTGTACATGCCAGTATCAAATTGTGGCCTTCAATTGACATAACTGACATTTTGAAGAATGTGTGCTACATTTTGACTGTCACTAACAGCCTAGAGATGATAAGGACAGACCAAGTGATAAGTGGTCAATAATAATAATAATACCTACTTCTCATATAGCACTTTTCATTAGTAGATCTCAAAGCTTAACACAAGTATAATCAACTGTGATTATCTTCCAGCCAAAGGGGTCCATTCCCTAAGACAATGGTCTTGCTACAGGGAGTGGCCAGACTCAAGGAAACAGTTTTTTTGCAACTGGGACTTGAGGGGGGCTGGGACCTCCCAGCTAACCACCCGACAGGTGTTCTGCAGCTGATCAGGTGGTCACATGACAGACGAGACAACTCTTTTTAAGGGCAGGATCTCCCTCTCTCAATGGCCGACCATTGAGACAGGAGGCATGCCCACCTGATGTATGGACTGGGACTAAAAACTCTCTCTCAAAAAAAGGGCTGAGCACAGGCTCAGGGGCTTTTTATTGTTTTTCCTATAGATGTATAGCTCTGGTATGGTCTGCGAGTAAGAGTTATAATGGGTTTAGAAACTCCTGGGCACAGCCTGTGTTCCTTACTCTACCTGGCATGTTGTCTCTGAGGAATTAAACTTTAAAGCGGAGCAGCCAAAGAGGTGAACACTGCATACACAAGCAACTGGGGAGACTTAGAGGGAGTCACCACTGGTCTTGGGGCATAGGACAGTTGTAGTGTGGAGTCCCATTCCCCAAGGTGCCAGACTGGGGGTCTGCCCCTAGCTGTATATCTTAGAGGCCCAGAGCTAGAAACAGTGGCTGAATTCTGCCCAGACCATGCTGGTGTGGAAATATGTGGGATCCAAAGGTTGGGTCCAGTTGCAACAGACTGGTGCCTGTTCACTTAAGCGGACACAGCCAGGTCTATAACAGTTATGTTAACCTTTTAAAAAAATGTTGGGCATCTTTTTGTTTTTACAAAAGAGCACAAGCAGCTATAGTTTATCAGAGTAAATCAGTAGCCACATTCGCTGAATTACAATTATATTTGTCTTTCACATTATTGTATACAATGACAAGGACAAACATTTTGCTATGTACCTCATTACTTTACTATTTTCAAGTGCTTGTGGAGGCACTGGAAGTTCAATTTTATGACGGTCTTGTTCTTTTCTGATTTTGCAAAATTCACTTAAGCTTCTCTACACTATGAAAATTACCCATTGCTGACAACAGGGCCAGTTATACTTCCCGAGGAGACAATGGGAGTTTTTTGGGGGGCAAAAGGAATGCAGGATTGGACTCAGAACTAATAATTAACATGAACTACTAATGCTAAATCTGCTAGGGTAAATATGCAGGAACAATCCAAAAAATACAGATTACAATCATACATATAGAATCATAAATAATAGAAATGACTAGATTGTGACTTCAGGCACTGCTCTGAGCAAAGGCTGATGTATAAACAACACCACTCCAGGAGCAGCCCTGGGAAACACTGTGATTCAGTGATACCTCTAAGTCTCAATTCCTCTCCTGCTTCCTCTTTGCTCTGAGGAGAGTTGTAATAATTTGATCCTAGCAGCAAATTATGACAGCCCTCTGCACAGATTGTGCTGGGCAGCAGGTCGGGGTGGAGCCAAGGCTCTGCCCAACCCAGACTACCTTCTTCAGGTGTCGGGGGAGCAAGTGGGCATGCAGCACTTGTTTATGCTCATGTATGCAGACCCACAGTCTGGGTAGCCTATATACGAGTGTAAAGTGTGTGTGTGTGTGTGACCTTTATTCCCCCTTATTTTCTTGCAAATTGCAATCTGGCCCTGAAAAAATAAAATCTTTGGTTGTACATCCGAGTGAAATCTTTTAAGGGATTCATTGCACATTTTACTAGGTGCAGTTATTTTTCCTGGTTAATCAGCACATTGAGAATATTTGCAAATGCTGGTTGATAAATAAACTAGAAGGTACAGGCACACAGAATTAACCTGCTTTATTTATACAATATACCAAGAATTTCAGACAATGTAAGGAGTTTAGGAACCTCATAATATAATCTGTGCTTTAAAACCTTAGGAACTATTAGTAAGTTGT
Source organism: Platysternon megacephalum (assembly GCA_003942145.1). NCBI lineage: Eukaryota > Metazoa > Chordata > Testudines > Platysternidae > Platysternon > Platysternon megacephalum. The sequence continues at coordinate 10,209,641 of QXTE01000001.1, read as the reverse complement.
CTTCCTACTAAGAACCTATTAATTCATGAACAAATTTTGCCCTCAGACATGCACACAACTCCCACAGAAGTCAATTGCTTCATACTTGTCTGCTCTTAGTTCCTTAAAACTTGGATCCTGCTGTTTTCCCCTAAAGAAGATCTGAGTTTTGGAGACAAATATTTAATATGGAGACTGGCAGCTTTACTATTCCCACATGGGTTTGTGTACTGGCATCTGCCTGCCACAGCTGCTTCAATGTTTTTTTATTTTCAGGGAGAATCTGGGCAGATATCCCATACTGCTTCAGCAGAGGATGGCAGTGTGTTTGGGGATGTCCAGATGCTGGGAGGAAGGAGAGCACAGGTTCCATGAACTTGACTTGTCAGCACTGGAAAAAGTACTATGAACTAGCTACAGGAAGATAGGTGTGTTTAGAGTTAACCATGCCAGTAAATATTTACAAACTCTGCTAAACATTGTGTTGGGGGCACGTCCCATAGGACTGAGGTGATGCCTAGATTGGGATTTCCTGGCACTGTAAAATCAGAGTGTGGTATATAAGTATTGCTCTCTCTGGTCCTCAAAATAAAATCCTGGGAGAAATACAATGTTGACCTGCAAGATTGTGGATTGTGACACTGACTGATCCCACCACTTACACTGCTTTTCCAGCAAGCATAGTTGAATTCATTCAGAATGTGTGGTATAGGAATGGGGGAAGGGCTCTCTCAATTGTCACTTATTCAGAAGGACAACAATTTTCAGAAGTGGTTTAACACTTACAAAATGGAGCCTAACCTTCTCCCATGAATCAGAAACAAACTGCATGCCTTAATCGCATAAGAAAGTGCTAAAGTGCTACCTTGTCAATCCCTGACCTTCAGATTGTACTAACCAGAAGTCTGTTAGTACTGGGTAACCATGCTCTGGCTGCTGCACAACCAAAGGAGAGTTTGAGAAGAATGGCCAGTGTGAGGGATCTTTGGGTGTGCTGGGAAAGGGCAGAACTGAAGGAAAAAAAGAGAATGATGACTGTGGAGGGGATGTAACCAGGCTCACTTTGAGTTTGTAAAACAAACTGCGTACTGTTTCTTCATGTTCTTAAGTGAAAGAGTGAACTGGATTTGGTGGAGAAAGTTGCCGTTTGCATGGCAGCTGCTTTTTGGATCAGATTCTGCTCTTATTTACCCCACTGTAGTCAGCAGTGATTCCATTGTAGTCATTGGTGTTATCCTGGTGTCAATGAGAAAATCAGGCTGTGGTAAGGTGACCTCCGCCTGCAAGAAGCTGCAGCATTTCAGGTGTGCCTGCCTAAGTTTCCTTCCTTCTGTCCATGAAAGGAACATTGTTTCTAAGTGTCTGATATAAACCCCATCTATGGGCATGACACTTACCTTATCAAAGGCTACATACTATAGCTAATGCAATACTACTTAGGATTTCAGAAGCTGAGGACTCCTTTCCTAGTTAAAAATATCAGGTTGCCCCAGACTTGTAATTGATCTTAACTTCATATAAATGCACTATTTTTTTTCATACACAAAGAGCAGCGATGGTCTTTCAGTCTGAATGACTTTTATTCTAGATTAGCGGGACAACAACACAAGAAAGGAGTTTGTTTCCTAGCTTGAAGACTCACACTTGTGCCAGCTCTGTTAGAGCCAGCATGCTAAAAATAGAAATGTAGCTGCAGCAGTGCAAGCAGTGGGAAGGGCTGGCCACCCCAAGTGTATGCCTAGTGACTTTGACTTGTACATACTCAGGATGGCATGTCTCTCCTGCCGCCACAACTACACTCTATTTTTTCATGTTTACTTGATGAGAGCTAGTGTCGGGTATGTTTTCTTGAGCTGGGAACCACACTCCCAGCTCAAAATGTACACGTACCTTAGGAGAGAGTACAACGTGGATCTTCTCTTTAACATGCTGCATCAATTCTGACTCACAAATGGCCAGACTATTTAGAAATTTAGAAGTGCAGTACAAAGATAATTAAGTCATAACAGTTGCAGAGATACATACATCAGATGTACAAATTTTACAGGAAAAATGTGGGCCCTTTGCAACCTGCCCCATGCTCCTTCCTTGGACAATTGTTATAGATCCCCTAGAGGTTACAAACTACAGTTTTGAGGACCACTGTTTTAGAAGCTTGTTATTGTATGTTAAGAATTTAGGATACTAATACTTTGCCCTTTGATAATTTACACAGTACTTTTCATCCATATAGCCTATAATTGTGTACAAATGGGAACATTATTTTCTCTGTTTTACAGATGAGGAAATGGAGGCAAGAGGCAAAGTAGAGTCAATGACAGAGCTGTCTCCAAGTCCAGTGCCACAATCATTGGACTATGGTGTCTCCTTTTTTCTGGGGCTCTCAAAGCATTTTACAAATATTAATTGATGACACAAGGGCTAATTGGTTTAAAGTCTGGTACAGTTGCAGAGCTGTAATAACCTGTCTTTGTGTTGCTGCTTTGCTCGAAATGCTGTATTCTTCTGGGCTATAGACAATGTGAGAAATCAATACAAATTTTCACATTCACCTGCTGGTCAATTTGTGTTAGTGTGACTCTGCAAGTAATAAAGTATCTGTTGTGTTGAAGAGTAATTCCTTTATTGCATTGTACTGTTGCTGCCTTAAATGGGAGGGCTAGATTTTTTTTTTAGGGTGATTTAGCACTTTTTATTTTGCTGGGTTAAGCAAACCACTCTCTGAAGTTTTATTATTTATATTATGATAGCACCTAAAATGTCCTCCTCACTATACAAACACCTAGAAAGACCCAGTCCCTGCACTGTAGAGCTCGATATGCAAATTGACCAGACAGAACTCATGCACAATGTTTTACGTGATGTTAAGTACATCTCCTCTTAGCTCATTACTTTTCTTGTACTCTTCGATCACCTCCCTTTATCCACCCTTCTCTCTGGCCAGGTGTCCTAGCCAACCTGCTCAGCCATTGCTTCTCCAATATGACCTCCTTGCAGCCCGCATGCTCACTATGAGGTTGGGGTGGGGTCGGGAAGACATATATATGTGAATGGCAGGGCTCCAGCTCCTCTTCCTCACATAAAGTGCGGTGTGGTTGGGAGGCTCATAGTTCCAGGCCTTCATGGCTGGCAGGGGCAGGCATGGCCTCTCCCGCCACCGTTGTTCAGTCTGGCTCAGCTGTGGCTGCTCCCTATACAGTGAAGGGGGAGGCTGTGAATTATGATCTCATTTTCAAATGGAATTACTTTGTCTCGCTTTTGCTCCCAGCTGCAATTCCCTTCACTGAGGTTGGCACATTCTTTTCTTCATCTGCTCTCCTCAGCTTGGTCTCAGCAAAACTCCCTCCCACTAGGGTGTAAGTTTCTAGCCCCTTTTCTGACAAGGATAGCTTTTCAAATGTCACCAGCATAAACCAGGGACCATGAAAGGAACAAGCTGATGGGATCCACATCTGCAGCATGAGCCAGGGAGGGGAACCTAAGTATCTCTCAGATCCACTTTTGATGTAAAATGAGTCAGTTAGGATAGGAGTGTATCCCAAAGAAAACACCCACTAACCCTAACCAGAATCCTTAGGCTGGGCTTGCATGGGCAAGACTTGGTTTATGTTTGGGCAAAAGAAGAGGAAAAATAATTCCAGATGCCTGCCCAAAAATGCCAAGGCCAGCTCCTCCACATTGTCTGCAGTTCCTTTTAGTCCCTTTACTTACCTTGTTTTCTGTCTTAGCTCTCACACATTTTTAAAATCATTAAGACAAGGGAGTGTCATTCAGGGCCTGATCCAAAGCCCACTGAAGTCATCGGAAGATTTTCCACTGACGTTCGTAGGCGTTTGATTCAAATCAAGGAGACTAGGGTGTTTTTTCAAGAAACAAAAATGCCATGAGAATATCACACTTAATATTGCAAGGGTAATTTAAAACAGATTAGAAATTCAAATGCAGCAAAGATTCATAGGATTAGGGCAGTACATAATAGACCATGATTCTAGCAAGAAGTTGGGACTCAGCTGTATAAAGAATTTTCTGTGTGTTTATTTTCTAGTGTCCGATTTACTCTCCGATATGTAATTGTCAACTGAAATTTTTACCATTTCATTGTAGCCCTTACTAACCATGTGAGCACTTATATGAATAATCTCATTGACTTCAGTGGAACTGCTTGTGTGAGCTAGTGCTCACTAGTGTGAGAAAGGGTTGCATAACCTACTCATAGAACCATACACAAGGAATACATTTGTTGTGTTTTTGCACATGTGATGTGTTATAGGTCTCATTTCAAACACTCCACCCTCTGCTCCAGGATGCATTTTGCAGCTTTCAGGAAGGCTGAAGAATTAATGTGACATCCTTCAGAACCAGTCAGGACCTCCCATTTACAGACAGGGAAATAGAAGCACAGTTGAATAACTTGTCTAGGGTCACCCAGGACATCTGTGGTAGAACAAACACTACAAATAATTTCTTCCTACTCCTAGGCCTATATATTACAAGACCATTTGTATCATCTTTCTTGCCCTTGCATAACTCAAAAGAAGATTCACTGTAAATACATTTTTAAAAGGGCAAAGATTGGTGCTTAGTTGCTATTGTGGAATATAGGTTAATCACTTTTCCCATCTATAACAAACAATGTTTTAACAAGTATCAGAGGGGTAGCCATGTTAGTCTGTTGTTTTAATGTTTTAACAGTAAATCATGTAATTGATTTGAGAAAATTATATAAAACTACAACTAATATAAAATACAGATAAACAACAAAAAGCAAGCCAGCACAATGACAAAGTCATGAGCCTTTGGCCAATGTTTATCATCTGTGCAGTATACTATTTAGGAAATCCCTCAGTAGCAAAAGTCAGGCCATGGAGGTTGAACTGAGCCTGTGGGATAGATAGTAACACTCTGGTTACCTTCTGCAGACCTGAAGAAGAGCTCTGTGAAGCTCAAAAGTTTGTCCTTTCCACCAATACAAGTTGATCCAATAAAAGATATTACGTCATCTACCTTGTTTCCCTCTGGGCTAGAGACAGACATGTGGAGGAGCTAACAACAAATGCAACTTGTCTAGTGATCTAAACCACTAGGATGAAGTATTAGGCTTCTACCATCCATGGGCAGGGAGTGGGAGAGGAAGAGCTTACCCCTGGTGTGTAGGGAAGGATTGGGCAAAAGTTCCTGTCCAGTGCTGAGGGAGAGACCAGACAGAAACATGCTTCTTTCATATAAGGTCTGTGCTAATCCCTTTTTAATCTCTACATTCCACTCCATCTATGAAAAGAGTGACAAAAATCTTCCAGGAAGAGGGGCTGGGAGAGAAGAAGAGAGTAACAGAAAACAGGAGGGGAGAATATGATCATGGAAACATGGGGAGGGCAAGAGAAAATATGACATGGAAAAGGGGAGAAGGAGAGAGTGATAGAGGAAAGTGAAGACAGACTGTGATAAGGAAAGAATAGAATGAGAATGGGACAAGTAGAGAGAGTGTAAGGGGAGAAAAGATTAAAAACTAGCAGAAAGGCAGAAAGAAAAACAATGAGGAAAAGAGAGGAAGGGAAAGAGGTAATTACTAAGCATTATTATAGGAAAGTTATGGAGAAAAACAAATTAAAGCTATATTGGGAAATAGGAGAGAGAGAGCAAATTCAGTAAATTAATTTAAAAACAATTTGTAATAGCAAACTGCTAAAATACAGTACATAAAAGGAGCTGTATCATTTGGGTGTGAGAAAATGTTGCAAAAAGCAGTTTCTTTCTTGTAGAAAAGAAAACAGTGAAATCCATAACAAAACAGAGAAGTGGATTTAATGTAAAAAACAAACAAAGCAAGTAGGAAACAATGCCTGAAAAACACACTGGTTAGATGAAACACCATACCTCTGCTTCTTGTCCTTGAGGCCCTGATCTCAGACTGAGGCACAAAGTGAAGTGCACTGACCCCCAAAAAGGTAATTAGAAATGCTGTCTGCAGAGAATCTTGAAGCTATTGTGATCCCAAGCTTCCTCAACTGGAACTGCTTGTGGTAATTTGCAAGGCTTTAAAAAATGCCCATTTAGGAACTTGTATGCAGTGTTGTTGTAGCTGTGTCAGTCCCAGGATATTAGAGAGACAAGGTGATATCTTTTATTGAACCAACTTCCGTTGGCGAGAGAACCAAGCTTTTGAGCTTACAGCGAGCTCTTCTGCAGGTCTTGGGAACATAGACCTTTGAATGAATTATGAAGTGCATTTTGATTCTACAACGGTTATACTCCCCTTTTTTGTGTGTGGTTTGTATTGGAATAAGGTGGGTGGGAGGGATGGTCTCTGCTAGGAGCACTTACTTATTGCATGGTGTGGGAGTAGGCATAAGTCTACTAACTAGTGCTATTTCTCCTGGCTGGAGTTCCCTGGGGTGCTATTTAGGAATACTCAGTGAAACTGAAGGAGAAGGAGAATTAGCAGGGGCTACTACTATCAGAATAGAAAATAATATAAAATAAAAATAATAAAGGAAAGCTCTGAAACACATACCAGGAGCTAAGGGTACTTACCAACTAGAAGACAGTGAGATGGAGTAAACAGGAGCCAGTTGCAAAATTGCTGTTTTTAGGATTGCAGCTGCTAGAATCTCTCAATTTCAAAGAATCAGCCTCAGAATTGCCTGGGAGGTGGGGTTTTTGGTAAGAGGGAACCTTGCAATAAGGAGTGTTACACTTGCCTAGCTTCTCTATTTGGGGAAGGAACTTCTCCTTGTTGCAAACCACATGTATATCTAGGCCAGTGTTTTTAATAATAAAATAATAATAGAAGAAAATATTTTTACCTGACTCTCTCATTAAATAAAAATAAATATGTATAAAGGAATTTCTGAATTATGCTATTGCAACTGGGTTGCTAATCATCCAAAAATTTGTTTTAATAAAAAATTACAATGAAATACTTATTTTGTGAAATCTAAATGACAGAAACATTAATTGTAAGGAGTTACTGTGAACTAACCCACTATATTATTTATACTTTATTATGATAATCCAGATGTTGAGTAATGCCTTTTTCTTTCCAGAAAGCATATACTATATCAGCATAGGAGGGCCTCTGTATGTAATTTAATTGATTGGATTGATTGATTAAATTCAGGGTGGCAAAGAGAGACATTTTTCTCCATCATTTATTTTCTGCTTTGGATGTGCCCTAAGCAGGGGCTGAGTTATCCCTGCTCAGTAATAAAGCTTAGTGAAGATGAGCACCTGGTTATAACTAATCAGCCAGCTTAAGCTAACAGCAAAAACTTCATAATATTTGCAGCTCAAATCTTTGATATGCAGAAAGAGAAATGAAGACCCAGCCAGGTTTTTCTAAGATGTCAAGTGATGCAGTAACAGTTTAAAATGGGGGAAAAAAATTTGTATTACAGCACTAACATACTTTAAAGAGCACACATTATATTGTAATTGTTTCATGTCTCTCCACGCTCCCCAACTGTGCCATTATCACAGTATTACTCAGACCCTATTGTGGGCTATAAAATAGCCACTGCTAAGGAAGCCAGCGTTAGCTTTTACACTGAAAACTACAGGCACTCCCCATTCCCACAAACACACAATCCAAGTGGTAATGGTGTTAGAGGAAGCTGTTACTCTGTACTGCATTTAAAAGCAGCACTGACAGTATGGCCATATGTAGCCAGTCAGTAGGTCCTAAAAGTAATTTATTCTGGACCTTAGAGACTGACCTGGTTACAGTATAACAGAACATACATTAAAAGATCAGAACAGAGAAGGTCTTAGAGGAAAATACAGAATTTAGTGTAATGTCTCTGAAAATATGTAATCTGGAAATCTGCAAACTTTTCCCTTTGCCTAAACATGCAAAATTCCTCCAAACCAGCCCAGTTTATTGATAACTTAGTACTTGTGATAGCTCCTGTTAACTAAGTGGGTTTTTCTTACTCTCATTTAATGCAAATATATTGAACACACTATAATACCACATGATGATGATGTTAAAGACATGTCTGTGTTTAAAATTACTGTTGGGAGAAGGAAGGTAACTTATAGATGACTAGAAAATATTATGCAGTAACCCCTATTTACAACACCACATGCCATTTTTCTGATAATGAAGACCTAATTAAAAAATGTTTGTATCATTGGTCTCTTGCCATGCAATCAGTAGCATTGGGCATCGTTTGCAAAAGGTGTGTGTGGGGGGGGGGGTATAAAAAGAATAGCCCTGATTGGCCATTGCATGAAACCTTTAATTGTCAATAGGTCTGAAGTGAAGAAAGACGATCCTGGATTTTCAGTGTGGAAAGGCTGGCAGGTCTGCATTTTCCAGTGTAGAAGTCCTGTATGTTGACTTTGATTGCTGCAAGAATTGCTTTTTCTATTGTTTTAATTCACTTTGCCTTTGCCTTCCAGCAAGTGTTGGAATACAATTACACCAGGTACAGTATGTACTGTACTCTTGTCGTATGACTAGAATTGTGCTTTCTAACGTTATGTTTGGACAGCCAATATATTTTATGGTTCCTACAAGAGTACAGCACGTTGTTGACTTCAAATCTTATATTTTTTTCAAGCAATGAGCCAAATTTTGCTTTCTATGGTACTATGGTGAATCCTCTCTTGGAACTGTATGGTGTAGCTGAGAACAGAATTTAGTGCATGATTATTGGTGCTGAATGTAATGACTGACAAGTGACAGTTCTTTGTAGAAGTGTACTTGGGTTACATGACGTAGTGTGTTATCTGATCCAAACAACAGAATTAAACACATACAGGTCTCCCTTTTGCTATCTTTTTGTCTTCTCTCACTTCCTTCCCTGTCTGTGTCTCATTATGTTTTTCTTTTTTTCTTCTTTCTTCTGACCCTCTTTTCACACAGATAGGTAAGATGTTAATGAATATTAATCTCCACTTCCATATGACAATATTATCTCCTTTTTTCATTGCTACCCTTTTTTTTTCTTCCCCTAAATACTGACAGACATGTTGGACCCAATTGAAACTTTCAATATTTCTTTTTAAAGGTTTCCCACCCAGTTTCATTTGCTCATTTCCATTGATGTTTCTTTTTATGGACTTGATCCAAACTACTCTCATGTCATTCAACCCATCCTATGTGCTCTTGAGCATAACTTTTCTCCGCCCATTAGTGGTGGAGGTCACCCCAGGTAGCGATTGGTTCCATGGTTAAGACAGCACACAACACACAGCTGTAAACATTCAGCTGTGGTCTCTTAATTATTTTGTTTCAAGCAATAGTGCAAGCAGCTTTGAGAGCCACCTGCCAGTAACACCCTAAGATCCTGAAATGAACTCAGTTAAAGAAGTAAAGAAATACAGTATGGGAAAATACTAGTATATAAATGAAAAAGCTATTTGTGTTTGTGGCTGTTCATGCATGGTTGTAAAACAGATAAAGTGCTTTAATAAGAGGCAAAGAAGCATTTACTTTCTCTCAGCTGTAGAGAAATTAAGGAGCTTGTCAATTCTGGATTGTGCTCATTTATGCTGAATGTACTATCCGTCCACCAGTGTTATCAGTTTCTATACAAAATAGGTGTCCTACCACTAATTCAGCTTTTTACATGTAGCACTGAACAAGCATTTATTTCACACACTCATCTTGCTGTATTTCTGAGGCCAGTGGTTGTGTCTACCATATCTTTTGCTGAGACATCACTGTTAGAGGCAGCTGTGTCCCAGCAAGAAAAGGGTTGTCAGTGCAGAAAATGTACATGTGGGGAGCAGCTGGTTTAAAACGTTGAAAAAGCTTTTTATGTGAGTTTTCCCTCTTGTCAAACGTCAACACCCTCTCTTGAGGACAATTTCTGCCTTCGGATAGTCTGGTCACCACTGTTCACAGATGAAACACCAGGCAGAGAGCTGCAGTGGAAATCAGGTTCTGAATCTGTTCTGTAGGTCTTTGGGGAAATATGTTATTCTCTGGCTGCTTTTGCTTACTAAGAAATCATTCTGCTTTTTCTGATATAGCTTCAGCAAAGTCTTGATGTGCAGAGCTAATCTGCATAGTGGATTGCTCAATCAACCTGGAATGCCTTCATCTAATTCCGAGTTCTCCTGTAACTTTCTACAGTAGTAAAGATTGGGGAAAAAAATTCCTGCTGTGCAGAAGCAGAACCCAAATGGAAGGAAGTGGTTGTTCCATCAGCTCTGGCTGAATTCTGAGCAGTCTGGCAGGCAAAGATACTGCAACTGTGGGTGTAGTCAGTAGCACCATTTCTAACTTAGGCCATGTCTACACTACAAGCTTTTGCTGATACAAGTTATGTCCGCATTAAGCTGCGGCAGTTAGTATATCACTGTGTGTGTGTGTTTACTTGGCTCCTTGCATCGGTGCTGTATGTACTCGCCAGGAGTGCTTGTGTTGATGTACAGTGTGGTACACCATTGGTAGGTATCCCAGTGCGCAACTCACCACTGTTCAGTGCACTGTCTTTTGGAAAGTCTTGGCAATGCAAGGTGGGGTGGAAATGAGTCATTCAGGGGAGACTGGAAGCAAGGGGCCATCTTCCCAGCATGCAGCTGTTTCCATCCCATAATTTTTGCCTTTTTAAAAATCCTATTAACTCACATGGCCCACCTTGCTGTCCGCCATCTCTGATAGAAATGTGGAGCTTGCACAGCTCTGCACTATTGTCATGAGTGTGGCAAGAACAATATGTGCAATCCTCTGGTACACCTCTACCCCGATATAACGTGACCCGATATAACACAAATTCGGATATAACGCGGTAAAGCAGTGCTCCGGGGCGGGGGGCAGGGCTGCGCACTCCAGTGGATCAAAGCAAGTTCGATATAACACGGTTTCACCTATAATGCGGTAAGATTTTTTGGCTCCAGAGGACAGCTTTATATCGAGGTAGAGGTGTATTAGCAGAGTTGGGAGAAGAACTGAATCTGGGGGGAACATGACGATTCCTTGGAGGACAGATTGCTGTGGGACATAGTGAAAACCAATTCATGGTTGTTGGTGGCATTCATGGAGCAGCTGTAGACCGTGGAGTGCTGCTTCTGGGCCCGAGAAACACAGACTGACTGGTGGGATTGCATTGTAGTGCAGAATTGGGATGACAAGAGGTGACTGCAGAATGTTTTTGATGTGCAAGGACACATTCCTGGATCTGTGTGTCTAGCTTGCCCCAGCCTTCCAGTGCAGGGACTCAAAAACTAGAGCTGCACTGAGAATGGAGAAGTGAGTGGCAATTTCACTGTGGAAACTTGAGACAATGGAGTGTTACCAGTCAGGGAGAAATCATTTTGGTGTTGGAAAATCCCCTGTGGTGGCTGTTGTCATGCAAGTCTGCAGGGCCATTGATTGTTTCCTGCTATGTAGTGTAGGAGTCTGACTCTGGCAACTTTTCTATGGTTATGCAAGTGTTGGTGGATCACTGGGGATGCTCCACCAACATCAGTGTTGGCTGGTCAGGAAAGATACATGACGCTTGCATTTTTAAGGACATAGGACTGTTCAGAAAACTACATGCAGGGACGTTCTTTCTTGACTGGTGGATTACCACTGACAATGTTGAAATGCCAGCTCTCCTGGCTCATGAGGCCATACACTGACCACCTTGACAGCACCAAGGAAAGATTGAACTACAGGCTCAGCCGGTGTTGAATGTGCTGTTGGTAGACTGAAGGGGTGCTGGCATTGTTTACTCTCAAGATTGGATCTCAGTAAAAAAGAATCCCAATCATTATAGCTGCCTGCTGTGTTCTGCTTAATATCTGTGAAGCAAAGGGGGAAAAGTTGCTTCCAGGCTGAAGAGGGAGGGGCTGTCTGCTGAGTTTGAACAGCCAGACATCAGGGTTATCAGAAGAGCTTAACGTGGAGCTATATGGCTGAGGGAAGCTTTAAAAAAGCACTTTACTGTAGCTCACTGATAATGAGTTGTGGTGGACTGTGCTCTACCTGGCCCTGCTGTTTTGGGGCTTGTTAGGAGTTGTGTGGTGCTTGGTGTACATCTATGAATATAACACTGTCACTGATCCTATGATTTGTGTCATACTGTACAATAACAAGTAAGTGGCTGTTCTCAGTACTGCCAGGCATTCTTCAGCATATGTTGGGAGCTAAGAAAGATGAATAATTTTCAAAAAAATAGAATTTTATTGAGTAATAAAAATTCTGTGCAAATTTAAAAGCAAATACATGACAACCTTAATAAATGTATGGAACTGAGCTTAAAAAAAGGAAGGGAACATTTATGTCCATTTTAGCTACACACACAACCATGGCTCTCTCAGGCATGTGGAGCTGTGATTGTCCTTAATGTCCCCCGGTGTGGAGTTGTAGGGGTAGGGTTGCGGCCCCTAATGCCACGTGTAATGTTGGGGGTGGAGTGTAGGGAGGAGCTAAAATAAAGTTTTCCATGGACTGCAAAGGGAGGCTATCCCATGATCGTTACAGCCCTACTTCTGCTTCCCTGATGAAACTTCAGCTGCTCATGGGGTGGTTAGTGGGTTGGTCCCATCCCAGAGTGGGTGGGGAGGTGGAACGCAAGCCCTGTCTGGGGGGAAAGGGGGTATATGTGGTGGGCTTGGGGGGTGGGTAAGGTCTCACTGAAAGCTGTCCCAGGCTGGGGATTGGGATCTGGCTTGCTCGGTGCTTAGCTCTGGCCCAGATCGCTGCTGCTGCTTGTATGTCTGGCAGAGAGAAAGGTGGTGGCACTGACAATGCAGAGATTAGGAGCCCCGGCTCGCCCTACAGTGGCACCCTCAGGCCCAAGAGATAGACTTCAGTGCTGCTGGCATGCAGCTATGAAAAGTTGAGGGAGGAGGAAGACAAACCAAGGTTTGGGAGGGGGTAATTGCCCCTCTCCCCATAGCAAATACCCCCGCACCCTGTCTTTCAGATCACCTAGGTAAAGTTTGGGATGGGGTCCCCAACTCTCAGGCAGTCTGCATGGCAGGGCTTCTTCAGAGCTGGGAACCTGGCCCCCAGCAGTCTGCCAGGTAAATTGGCAGAAAAACAAGATGGTTCAGTCAGAACACTGCCTGTGTTCCAGTGGGAGTTTATCCAAACAGATATACTTCCATGACACGTTTCGGTTTTGAAAAATCAGCATTGTTGATGGAAAAACTGTTTTGTTGGAAAATCCCCCACCAGCTCTAATCATGAATATCATGATGCAGGATTATTTTGAATGCTGTGGTTAAATTATACAACCTGTAATTAGCCAATGACAGGTCCATATTGGGCCATCAGTTTTTAAGCAGAGTTCACTGCTGACGTGGAAGTGGGGAGTTTTGCTTGAAAGCTGATGGTAAGATATGAACCCTAGTAAATATATTTCATATTTTTTGAATAGTTTTCCAATTACAATTTATGCTCCCCTGGGAATTGTATGAATTCAATGGCATGGAACTGCAAAAGTCAGAGTCTGTATTGTAGTTGTACCAGACAAGTTATGCATTTAATTTGCCAATAATTAAGATTGTTAGCAAATTGGTACCTAGTTCATTCGTCTAACCTTACTGCAATATCCAATTTTTTGTGTTAGAGAGCAAATTTCACACTTGGGCAAATTTGAAGCAAAAAGAGGTATGAAGCAAAAGGAAATCTACTTTGCCAGTAATTTTCTGTAATGTCATTGCCATTGTTAAGGAGGAATGTCTGAATAAAACTGGTTTCATTTTTTAGCACAGCTTCTCTTTCTGCTTCGCTGATGTTTCTTGACATCAGAAATGGGAACTTTGTAACAATCAAAACTCTTTCCAATAGGACCTGCAACACTTGCTTCTAGCCCTGAAAGGCCTTGAGATATCAGATTTGAAGCTAATAATTTTATGGAAAGAAATGATGTTTTAGGTCACTTCTAGAGGCTTTGAGAACAGAGAAATAATACAAAGAGATGTACATAGGTTAGAAATGTGGGCAGAAAATAACACAATTTTCAACTTGGGAAAATGCAAACTAATATACCCAGAAGAAAATAATCCAATCAACAGATTCTTTTGGGGGCAGGAAAACTTATGGGTAATAATGAACAGCATGTTGGGTGGTAATGAACATCATATTAGGCATTTCCAGTGGGATACAGCAGCAAAAATGCTATTTTGGACAGGATACTTCATCACTGAGCAGGGAACTAATACCCTTCCCTCAATAATCCTCTGGCATAACCACCATTGGAAGGCATTTGGGCATCTCGTTAGCAGAAAGCTATGGGAGGGAGTTGAGAGTAGAAAAACCAAAACGGTTAGAGAGTAGTGGAGGGACTGATTTACACAGAAAAATAAAAGGATTCAATATGTATGACTAAACTGGGTCAGTCTAAACTATCTGAAGGATGTAGATACCAAGGAGTGAGAAGAATTATTTATCATAACGGGAGCAATGGGATGAAGTTTAGGTTGCGTATATAAGGAGAAACTTCCTGATTGGTGAGGACTATTAGCAGAAGTTGGAAAAGGTTGAGAAAAGGGCAACAAAAATGATTAGGGATATACAACGGCTGCCGTATGAGGATAGATTAATAAGACTGGGAATTTTCAGCTTGGAAAAGAGATGACTAAGGGGGATATGACAGAGGTCTATAAAATCATGACTGATGTGGAGAAAGAAAATAAGGAAGTGTTATTTACTCTTCCTCTTAACACAAGAACTAAGGGTCATCAAATGAAATTAATGAACAGCAGGTTTAAAACAAACACAAGGAAGTTTTTTTTTCCCACACACGATGAACGCACAGTCAACCTGTGACACTCCTGTGCCACAAGGACTCCTTGTTGTTTTTGTCGGAAGTCAGGAAACTGGGCTAGATGGACCTTTGTATGACTGTTCTTAAGTTGAATCCCTGTTATTTGGCATATTTAAAATGAGACTGAACAAAAACCTAGTAAAATGTCCTACATTGTTAGTGAAGTTATTTAGATCACTCACTAGGCTTTTTCTATCTCTGGAGTCTATAGACCAACTTCACCACTACCATAAGCAGGTGCGATTTCAGTGATTCAATAGAACTGTGGTTGCTTTACCAGTGGTACATCTGATTCTTTTATAGACATTTGCAGCTGGAAAGCCACATAATGGTGACACTCTTTGGCATCCAGAATGACTGATGAATGTGACAATGTGGGTGTGGAATGTGTACTAAGAAACAAAGCCCAGCTGAAGCTAACACTGAGAAACAAACAAATCAGCACTGCAGAAAAGTGCCAGGAAAGCACTCTAAAAATAAAGCACTGAAAAAAACCACACAACCCTTATTTATGGTTTGCTTTGCCTTTAAATGTATAGATGAATAATTTGGAAGCTATGTGTACATATTTTCTTTAAGTCCAGGTTTTTATAGCCTTGAAAAATGAAGGGAATTTTCCCAGAAAATAATAACTAGAAATGAATCCAAATCTAATGGGGATGGAGATTTGCTTCTTTCTTGCCAGTTTAATTTATTTTGGAGAAATGGTGTTTGGATTAGTAGCAGGAAACAGATATGAAAAAAGGTAGGTTTTTCCATGTCACTTTGTTGGTTTTAGACTGGGATTTTCATGGCAGCCTAAAAGTAGTTACATGCCCATATTCCATTCAATTTCAATAGGATTTGGACACCTACTTCCCTTTAGGGTCAGGCTAAACTGCAAAAAAAAAGTTTATTAACATATGTTAGCTAATCTGTGTTCGCTAACTCAGATTAAAGTAGCATTGACAACATGGCAAACTTGGCTTTTAACTCTGTTTAGCATCTGGCATTTAACCTCAGCTCTCTAAGGGTATGTTTACATTGCAGCTGGGAGTGTGCCTCCAAGCCTGGGTAGACAGACATGCTCTCTAGCTCCTCTCAAGTTAATGCACTAGAAAAGCAGTGTAGACATTGGGGCACAGGCTGAGTTCAGACCCAGGGGGTTGGGCAGGCTTGTACTTGAGTGGCTAGGCCATGCCCCCGCCTATGCTGCAACTTCTACACAGCTATTTTTAGTGGCGCTAATATGTGTCTGTCTACCCCGGCGGGGAGGTATGCTCCCAGCTGCAGTGTAGACATATCCTTAGGGAGCTGGGGTTAAACTCAAGTTAATCTGAACTAAAAACTGAGTTGCCATCTCTTCACTGCTATTTTAACCAGAGTTAACTAATCCAAGGGAAGAACACAGTATTTTTTTGCAGTGTAGACATACAGATTCCTTTGAAAATTCCAGTCTCCATATATGGTGATACTTAAACATTAACAGCATATTAACATGGAATGCTGGACCTCCTTATAAGTGGAGGTTAAATAGTGCAGGGTTAATTAGCAATTTCATTAAAATTCATAACTGCAGATAACTATCACCAGATTTCATTAAAATTCAGGTACTTGTAAAGCTACTTAAATTATTTTTCAGCTCTAATGCCTAAAAGCCTGTTGTTAAGCAAGCAATATGCATGTGTGACAAACTTCCCCAGGGTGCAACCTGGAACTGGAGTACTTCTCACACTGTGAGGTTGTGATAAGCTGCAGACTGCTCCCGGTCCTGCACTCAGGCAGGGACACACCCAGCTGCAGTTACATGAAGGCTTCTCCTCCGCCACTCATGACCTAACAATAGAGAGATTCCAGCCAGCTTACCTCCCAACTCCACAGTGTAGGATCCCAGAGCTGTACCATCTTGCCCTGGTCAAAAGCCTGACCAGTATAGATTTATTACTGAGTCTGCCCCTCCCTCAATGTGGAGAGGACAATGCACCAGTTTTTGTTCCTGAGCAGATTCCCCAAGCACTTCAAGCAAAACACACTGTTTTAGGTAAAAATATAAAACAGATTTATTAACTACAGAAAGATAGATTTTAAGTGATTATAAGTAGTGCGCCTACAGAACAAAGCAGGTTACCTGAGAAATGAAACAAAAACGCAATCTAAGCTTTATAAACTAGATAGGATTTGAATCAAGCAGTGTTTCACCCTGTTAGCTAGTACAAGCAGGTTGCAGCTTTTGCATACACAGGCAGGAATTTTTCTGTCCCGCCTGGGACTCCCTTCCCGAGTTCAGTCTTTGTTTGTCAGATGTCTTCAGGTGTTGTGTTGTAGGGGGAGTGAGGCCAAGTGATGATGTATGTGCATGAGTCAAACAGTCTCCATTGTGTAGTGCTATCTCTGAGAGGTTTCCATTGTACACAGTTCCTGTGGTAGTCCTTGTGAGTGTTTGTATTCTCCTCAATGGGCCATCAAGGTTGTTTGACCTTTTTATTGTTGTACCTGAAGGGCTGCTTGTGGATGTTCCCAACCTCACAACTTGTTTGAGTGGTACATATATAGCAACACTTCATATACAATGATAGCACATACAATTTAAAGGGACATTATTGTTCAACAGATTAAGACTTTTAAAATGATACCTCACAAGCCATGCATTGTACAAAACATATAATTATATCATCATGGAGAATATGGAGTGCAGAGTGTCATTTTGGGGCACAGTGTCAACATGTTCATTAGACATGACTGCCCCTTTCAAGCTCTTCTCATACAATATCAATTACACATTCATTGCACTTAGTTCATAGATTCATAGATTCTAGGACTGGAAGGGACCTCGAGAGGTCATCGAGTCCAGTCCCCTGCCCTCATGGCAGGACCAAATACTGTCTAGACCATCCCTGATAGACATTTATCCAACCTACTCTTAAATATCTCCAGAGATGGAGATTCCACAACCTCCCTAGGCAATTTATTCCAGTGTTTAACCACCCTGACAGTTAGGAACTTTTTCCTAATGTCCAGCCTAAACCTCCCTTGCTGCAGTTTAAGCCCATTGCTTCTTGTTCTATCCTTAGAGGTTAAGGTGAACAAGTTTTCTCCCTCCTCCTTATGACACCCTTTTAGATACCTGAAAACTGCTATCATGTCCCCTCTTAGTCTTCTCTTTACCAAACTAAACAAACCCAGTTCTTTCAGCCTTCCTTCATAGGTCATGTTCTCAAGACCTTTAATCATTCTTGTTGCTCTTCTCTGGACCTTTTCCAATTTCTCCACATCTTTCTTGAAATGCGGTGCCCAGAACTGGACACAATACTCCAGTTGAAGCCTAACCAGCTCAGAGTAGAGCGGAAGAATGACTTCTCGTGTCTTGCTCACAACACACCTGTTAATACATCCCAGAATCATGTTTGCTTTTTTTGCAACAGCATCACACTGTTGACTCATATTTAGCTTGTGGTCCACTATAACCCCTAGATCCCTTTCTGCCGTACTCCTTCCTAGACAGTCTCTTCCCATTCTGTATGTGTGAAACTGATTGTTCCTTCCTAAGTGGAGCACTTTGCATTTGTCTTTGTTAAACTTCATCCTGTTTACCTCAGACCATTTCTCCAATTTGTCCAGATCATTTTGAATTATGACCCTGTCCTCCAAAGCAGTTGCNATCTAGTCCAACCCCCTGCTCAAAGCAGGACCTAATCCCAACTAAATCATCACAGCCAGGGCTTTGTCAAGCCTGACCTTAAAAACCTCTAAGGAAGGAGATTCCACCACCTCCCTAGGTAACCCATTCCAGTGCTTCACCACCCTCCTAGTGAAAAAGTTTTTCCTAATATCCAATCTAAACCTCCCCCACTGCAACTTGAGACCATTACTCCTTGTTCTGTCATCTGGTACCACTGTGAACAGTCTAGATCCATCCTCTTTGGAACCCCCTTTCAGGTAGTTGAAAGCAGCTATCAAATCCCCCCTCATTCTTCTCTTCTGCAGACTAAACAATCCCAGTTCCCTCAGCCTCTCCCCATAACTCATGTGCTCCAGCCCCCTAATCATTTTTGTTGCCCTCCGCTGGACTCTTTCCAATTTTTCCACATCCTTCTTGTAGTGTGGGGCCCAAAACTGGACACAGTACTCCAGGGGAGGCCTCACCAATGTCAAATAGAGGGGAACGATCACGTCCCTCGATCTGCTGGCTCCATTACTTGCTCCATTATCTTCCCTGGCACAGAAGTTAAACTAACTGGTCTGTAGTTTCCTGGGTTGTTATCCTATCCTATAAAACAATAAAAAAGAGCTCAGCTTCATGTACAATGCTGGAAACATATCTTCATGTCTCTTCAACAGGGCTGACCGACTATTATGTAAACTGAGTTCTGAGATAATTTTCTTATGGCCGAAATGGGTGTCCACATGTGCTGGTTCCAGTCACAGAAAATAGTGTCTGAGTGCAGAAGATGTGATAGGCAGAGTGATCGGAGATATCTATATGGTAACAAGTAGTGCTGGCTTTTATGGGAATATACATTAAATGGTGAACATACCTAGTAAATCCCAGGATGGGAACCAAATCTGAGGGGGAGGAGGAGTGGGGGATGCATACATGCCTAAGGCCCCATCTTGCACCCACTCAAGTCCATAAAGATTTTTGCCATTGGCTTCAGTGAATGTAGGATGAGGCCCACAGCAATGAACTTGCAAACATTAGCATGTTTAGCATTAGATGTAGTCTCATGGAAGTCAAGGGGGAAAGATTTCCACACACAAGGCACTTGATAAGCTCTGCCTTCCTGTTTTAAAAAAATAGCAGGTCCTACTAGTTTGTTCTTAACTGCTCCACTGGGACATAGGACACTAGATGTTCTCTCAGAAATTCAGTTCCTGTGTTGCTTTTTGCTTTTAACTTTACTATTGCTACTAGTAAAAGGGTAATAGGGAGACTGATAGACTGAGATCTTGTGACACGTATGTAATATTGAGCATTACCTTCCTCATGACTATCAGCACATGAATTTCAAGTAAATTAGTTCACTCTACAGCACTTACAAATTACTCTTGATCTTAAAATACACATTCTTTGATATCTTTATACTAGGGTCGCATACAGACCACAGTAAAGAGTTTTTAGTTACTAACTTTTTATTAAAGATTAACAGAACTCTTGACAATACAGGTTATTTTCTCCTGTAAGTATCAAAATAGAGAGTGGCTGTTCTAAAAGATAAGGGAATACAGAAGAGTTGAGGGAGTATAGGTCATGACTATCCTCAGTATATATGCTGTTATTGTCAAATGCTTTATCAATTATTTCTTTACAGTTCAACCCCTCTGGCACATCTTTCCTCAGATAGCTGAGCTGTTAATTTGAGGCAAAAAGAACAGGAGTACTTGTGGCACCTTAGAGACTAACAAATTTATTTGAGCATAAGCTTTCGTGGGCTACAGCCCACTTCATCAGATGCATAGAATGGAACATATAGTAAGAAATATATATACATACAGAGAACATGAGTACCCAGAAGTCACCTACTACAGGACAGGCCCAACAAAGAAAATAACAACGCCACTAGCCATCACCTTCAGCTCCCAACTAAAACCTCTCCAGCGCATCATCAAAGATCTACAACCTATCCTGAAAGATGATCCCTCACTCCCCCAGATTTTGGGAGACAGACCAGTCCTCGCTTACAGACAGCCCCGCAATCTGAAGCAAATACTCACCAGCAACCACACACCACCCAACACAAACACTAACCCAGGAACCTATCCTTGCAACAAAGCCCGATGCCAACTCTGTCCACATATTTATTCAACTGACACCATCATAGGACCTAATCACATTAGCCATGCCATCAGGGGCTCGTTCACCTGCACATCTACCGATATGATATATGCCATCACGTTCCAGCAATGCCGCTCTGCCATGTACATTGGTCAAACCAGACAGTCAAAGAATAAATGGACACAAATCTGACATCAGGAATCATAAAATTCAAAAACCAGTAGGAGAACACTTCAACCTCTCTGGTCATTCAGTAACAGACTTAAAGGTGGCAATTTTGCAACAGAAAAGCTTCAAAAAGACACTCCAACGAGAAACTGCTGAGCTTGAATTAATATGCAAACTAGATACCATTAACTTGGGTTTGAGTAGAGACTGGGAGTGGCTGGGTCATTACACATATTGAATCTATTTCCCCATGTTAAGTATCCTCACACCTTCTTGTCAACTGTCTAAAATGGGCCATCTTGATTATCCCTCCAAACGTTTTTTTTCTCCTGCTGATAATGCCTCATCTTAATTAACTAGCCTCTTACAGTTGGTATGACTACTTCCACCTTTTTCATGTTTTCTGTATGTATATACATTTCTTACTATATGTTCCATTCTATACATCTGATGAAGTGGGCTGTAGCCCACGAAAGCTTATGCTCAAATAAATTTGTTAGTCTCTAAGGTGCCACAAGTACTCCTGTTCTTTTTGCGGATACAGACTAACATGGCTGCTACTCTGAAACCTGTACTTTGAGGCAGTAATTCCTTCCATTCTTATCAAACACATTTCTATAGATAAGTATTTGTTTTTTTCTGACCATAATCATGAAATACATTGAGTGGCTGCAGGTACAAGAATTTTATGAATTTTCTAAATTTAAAATTCAGCAAATCAGGATATTTTTCCGGCACTCTGCAGTTTGAATTTAAGGCATACATCCATGAAAAGCACTTGTGCATCCCATTTCTATCACAGCAGAATCCTTTTTGTATTGGACAGTCTCAGAATTTATGAACATAGCTCCTCAGACCACGGTATCTCCTGCAGCATTTTGCTGTGCATGTTGTATTTATTTTGTTCAATATTAGTGTGCAAAAATAGCGGTGGAGCGCGGGTCCACTGCTCTATCTCGGCGTTTACCTTTCCGCCACGCATCCGTCTCCGCCGGAGAACTGGCACGGTTTACAGGGCAGGGTGACGGAGCGGCTCCGGAAATGGACAGGACTACTCCGGTGTCTCCCTTCGAGGGAGAGCACTGGTACTCAATCAGCTAGTCCTGTCCATGCTCTGGTACCGCCTCAACACCCTGGTCCCGGCCCCGGGTTTCCTGGCTGACCTCCGGAGGGTAATTCTGGAGTTCTTTTGGCCAGGACTGCACTGGGTCTCTGTAGGGGTCCTTCATCTGCCCCTGGAGGAGGGAGGGCAGGGCCTGAAGTGCCTGTGCACTCAGGTCCATGTCTTCCGCCTCCAGGCCCTGCAGAGGCTCCTTTATGGTGCAGGTAGTCCGGCGTGGGGAGTACTGGCGCACGCCTTCCTGCGCCGCTTCCGAGGGCTCCGATACGACCGGCAGCTCCTTTATCTCGATCCGAGAGGCCTTCCGCGAGACCTCTCCGGGCTGCCGGTCTTCTACCAGGACCTCCTCCGGACCTGGAAGCTGTTCTCAGCAACCAGGTCCGTGGCGGCCACCGGGGGGGCAGATCTCCTCGCGGAGCCCCTGCTACACAACCCCCAGCTCCGTGTGCAGGTGGCGGAGTCCCCCTCGGTGCGCCGGAGGTTGGTCCTGGCGGAAGTCACTAGAGTCGGAGACCTCCTGGACTACGACCGGGGAGACTGGCTGGATCCCCTGACGCTCGCTCAGCGCATGGGGCTCTCCAGGCCTTGTTCTTCCCGGCGCGTACTTCAGGAGGTGAGGGCCGCCTTGCCGCCCGCTGCTCGGGCTTACCTCGACCGGGTCCTGCGAGAGGGTGCGCCCCGCCCACCCTCCACCCCGGGCCCTCCGGACCTTTTCATCGGACCCCTGCCCCGTGGACCCAACTGGCCCCCCCACCCCTTCTCCGTGAGCCGGCTGCACGATCTGCAGCCGGTCCGCTTTCAGACCGTGCCAAGGAAACATCTATACACGCTCGTGCTCCACACCCTTCATCTTCTCACCCTCGTGTCCTGCCCCGATACAAAGTGGCGGGACCTCCTGCCACCTCTGGAGGGTGAGAAGCCCCGGTGGGCCAGCCTATATTCCACCCTGGTCCCGAGGCCCGCCGGGGATGTCAGCTGAAGGCTCCTTCATGGGGCCGTAAGCACGGGCGTGTACTTGGCGCGGTTCACCCCTGCCCCTGATACCTGCCCCTTTTGCGGCGTGAGGGAGACCCTGGCGCACATCTATCTGGAGTGCGCCAGGTTGCGGCCCCTATACCGGCTCCTCACAAACCTTCTGTTTCATTTTTGGCTGCACTTTTCCCCTCACCTCCTCCTCTAGGCACTCCCTATCCATGGCCCCATGAAGTCACGGGACCTCCTGGTCAACTTCCTCCTGGCCCTGGCTAAAATGACCATCTATGCAACCAGGGTGAGGAGGTTGGCCAATGGAGACTCCTGTGACTGTGGGGCCTGTTTCCGATCCTCTGTCCGCTCACGTATCCGGGCAGAGTTCCTCCGGGCGGCGTCCACTGGCTCCCTTGACGCCTTTGAGGGGCAGTGGGCGCTGTCCGGGGTTCTCTGCTCGGTGTCCCCATCAGGTTCCCTTCTTTTGACCCTTTGACCTCACTCCTGTTCCTGTTTTTTTATTAGTTGTAATTTAAAAAAAAAAAAAAAAAAAAAAAGTTATAGATGTATACAGACAGAAAACAAGACAAAGGCCTTAAAAGTGAGTGACCAAGCTGTTTTGCTCAGGGCTGTGAAAAATGTAGTGCCCTGAGCACCCAAGTTAGGTCAACCTAACCCCTGCTGTAGACCCAGGTAGGTCAACAGAAGAATTCTTCTGTCAACTTAGTTATTGCCTCTCAGAGAGGTGGATAACTACATCAACAAAGACAAACCATGTTCTGCACCAGTCAAGAATTTTAAGCATGGTTTTTTGAGAGTATGCTGTACGCGGTTTGTCCTGATCTGTGCTTGCATTAAAACTATTTGATACAGGGTTAGTTGCAACTATTGCCGACACTGTTGTTGGCAATGGGTAATTTCTGTATTGAAAACCAGGTCTGTGACTGGAAACAAACCAATAGCCACCCTTCCAAAATATAACCTGGATGCAACAGATGCAGAGATGTTTCTGCAGACAGTCTGGAATAACAGTATTAAGTACTAACAGTACTAAGAAGGTGTAGACCAAAATTCACTGGCCCGTGACCTGTCCATGACTTTTACTAAAAATACCTCTGACTAAAACTGGGTGGGGGAGATTTGGGGGGCACCATGGGTGCTGGGGGGAGGACGTGGCCTGGGGGGGCACTGCGGGTACTGGGGAGGGGGTTGGTGGGGCTGGGGCAGGGCAGGCTTCTTACCCAGCTCCTGGGCTGGGAAGCAGTGGCCCCAGCTCCCTAGCTCCACGTGCTGCCTCTGCTCCGCCCCAAGCCCTGGTTCTGCAGCTCCCATTGGCTGGGAACCGCAGCCAATGGGAGCTGCAGGGGTGGTGCCTGGCTGCCGGCAGAGACAGTATGTGGAGCTGGGGGAGGGGAGGCCCCCTCCCCAAGTAAGCAGCGGCCCCAAGCCCTGAGCCCCCCCAGACCCAAACTTCTGCTGCTGGGGGGCTGGGGGCCCCCGAGACTACCCCAGCAGCACCAGTGCGACTGACCCTGGGATCTGCCTGAGCTGCTCAGGTGGCTTCTGGGGCAGCCACATGGGGCTGATGCAGAAGTCACGGAGGTCACGGAAAGTCACGGAATCTGACTTCTGTGACCTCCATGACAAACACGGAGCCTTAGTCATGAGACCATTAAAGAGCATGAGTGGTCGGGGTCCTCATTTCAGAAAGCAGCATTCGTAAGAAAACAAATCAGATGTTTGCTTCTTGATGCTAGAATCCCCCAAAGACTTAACCATGCTCCAGAGGTTGTTCTCTATACCATATGGTTATTTACAGCAACAATTTAGTTGACAAAGTATATGTTGGAGTAGTTGGAAAAATGCAATTAATTTAGATTAGTCTTATTTAGTTTTGCTGTCAAACTGAAATAGATCTGCTTGAGATGCTTAAAACAGTGGGAGACAGATACATTTTAGAGCTTTCAGGGAAAAAGCGAAATAAAACCTGCTGTACAACTTGAAGTATCTTGAATCAAGCAAAGGATCTAATGAATATTAATGAAAGCAGAAAAAGTTGGTTAGATTTCCACTGGTTTCAAAACATCTGCTCAGGTCTTGATCCTTTCTCTCATAAATTTCATCAGCTTCAAAGCTAAATCTCAATTTCTTTGCTAAAATCAATTCAGTAATAAAAATAGCCTATTTTCCATACTTTCCATATTTAAAATATAACTTGTAGTGGTGCAATTAAATAATACTTGCTCAATGGAATAAGAATATACAATGCATGTGCATTTATAACATTTACTGCATACTCCAGACTGATTCTGTGAGCTGCTGAGCTCCATTTGGTGGGAGTTGAGGTTACTCAGAACCTGTCAGGAGATGCTTGGCACCCTGCAGGATGAGGCCCATAGTTTGAAGGCAATTGTAAATTGTCTCATGCCCTTGTAATCTTGAATGATGCATGTTTTTCATCGAACCAGATCCTAACAGGACACTTGAGTAAACCTCTCACCATGTGTCACCCTGTGTCCTCACCTGAAAGGCTACTAGATGACCACAGTGGATCCTTCTGGCCTTGGAATCTATGAATTGTGTAGTGGTTTACATATGTGCAAAGTGTTTCCTGATTTGCTAGTGTTTTTACATCCATTTTGCATTCACTTTATGTAGGTGTAAATCAATATACAAGGTGTAAGCCCACAGAGCAGTGGTGGGCAACCTGCGGCCCGTGGGCCGCATGCAGCCCGTCAGGGTAATCCGCTGGCGTGCTGCGGGACAGTTTGTTTACATTGACTGTCTGCAGGCACGGCTGCCCACAGCTGCCCACGGTTCACCGTTCCTGACCAATGGGAGCTGCGGGAAGTGGCGTCGGCTGCAGGGATGTGCTGGCCGCCATTTCCCGCAGCTCCCATTGACCAGGAATGGCGAACCGCAGCCACTGGGAACTGTGGGCGGGTGTACCTGCGGACGGTCAATGTAAACAAACTGTCTCGCGGCCCACCAGCAGATTACCCTGACGGGCCACAGGTTGCCCACCACTGACGTAGTGAATCGAACCACATTTACATCTCTCTCTCCCTCTTAGTTCTACAAGGTTGTTGTCAATTTTATTACCTTGTAAGAAATAAGATCTGGTTAAGAGGTTAATGCTGAAGTATTGCTTCTTCAGAGAGCGTGGTGTTTGTTTAAAATAATTAATTGGATATTTTATGTTTGCACCTCATCTCTTATTAGTTTAATCTGCAATATTTCAATCTCTGTTTCCTTTTCTTTTGTTTTAGCAGAGGCAAAACTGGAGTTTGCTTAACAAGTCATTTTAGCTGCTGTCTATAATGTCATCTTTTTCTTTAAAGACATTATCTGGGACCAACATGGCTACAAAAACACCTCATAGAACCTATTTTTTGTTATACATTTCATTGATCTGTCTTGAAGTAAAGTGTATTTAGAAGAGCTGGTTGAAATGTTTTTGATGGAACAGTTTTCTGTCAGAAAGTGTGGTTTTGTTAAAATCAAAACTTTTATGCAAATATGTCAAATTGAATACATTTTTGACAGGAAAAAGTCTAAAAGAAGCATTTCAGCTTTCTCATTTCATTTCAGTAATGCTGAAACATTTCTTTTAGCTACTGTTGAAACATTTTGACTTTGTTTCTATTCATTTAGTTTCAACTTTTTTATAATGTGTATGTAATATGTTTCAACATTATCCAAATAAAACATTTTTACCTCATCAAAATGAGATGATTTGATATTATTGAAGGAGATAATTTGACATTATCAAAGGCAGAGCTGGTTGGGATTTTTTTGATGAAACATTTTTTTGAGGAGGAGAGCTGAGTTGTTGAAACTGAAACTTTTCCCTGGAAAGGGTTGGTTTTGATGAATTTCATGCAGATTTTTTTTGAAAGACATTTTGAAATCATCCATTTGTCCTCTTTTAAGATTTTTGAAATAATTTTTTTTTTATTTTCTGGTTTTGATGACTTTTTTTCCTTTCAAATGTAAGCCAATATAACAATTTTTTAAAAAAAGGTTCAAATCTAAATAAAATGTTCCAGAATTATTGAAAAAAACTTTCACCTGACCTGAATTTTTTTTTAATTTTCAGTTAAAAAAACCGTTTCAAAATTTCAATTTTTCACGCTAATTGGGGATGAGAATTTTTTTTTTTTTTTTTTTTTCAAAATCTTGAAAATTTTTGTGGGATTAAAAAAACATTTCTCACCCAGTTCCTATCCAAATGAAATGTTTTAATATTTCTGAAATGAAGTTTTTTGAATTTTCATTTCATGGAAAATGCTGAAATTTCAGCATTCTGATTTGTAATGATTTCAAAATGATGACATTTCCTATGAAACAGAAATTCCAAATTTTTACCAGCTCTAATATTTAGGTAGCTTTGCAATCCAGGGTCTTGATATACATTTCCTGAGCTTCAAATTAGATTTAGCATTCAAAATTGCAGGTGTCTGATATGAAGGGGAAATGGGCTCTTTGTTTGTCAGTCTTTAATCTGTGCTGGGAGAAGGGGCCTCTCATAGGGCAGTTTTGTCAAAACAGTAGGGCTTATTAAGGCATGTCTATTACAGGGCTGTGCCACTGTAGCACGTTAGTGAAGATGCTCTATGCCGACAGGAGAGAGCTCTCCCGCTGGTGTAGTTAATCCACCTCCCCAAGAGTTGGTAGCTATGTCAGCAGGCGAAGCTCTCCCGCTGACATAGTGCTGTCTAAATAGTGGGTTAGGTCAGTGTAACTGTTGCTCAGGGCTGTGGATTTTTCAGACCCCTGAGCGACGTAGTTATACTGATATAGCTCTATAGTGTAGACCAGATCTTAGTCAACTGGGACACAGCATAGATTAGCACAGAGAAATGAAGTTAAAGCTTAGACCATTTCGGTTAGCCCAGAGCCCAGCCAAGCAGAAATGAATCTCATTGTTCAAACTTTGTGTGTCTCTGTCTGACCTCCTTGGTCAGACTCCAGGTGAGAGCCTCAACTTCCTCCAGTAGCTAACTCTTATTCCCCTACCTCAGACCTCTCCAGTCTTCTGTTCTCAGGATGGAGATTGTTGCTCAGATTCCCTGTAGAGAGGTGGGGAAATCTATATCCCTCTGGTAGGTTGGTTGCAAGGGGCCAATGTCCTGCTGATTGGATTTGCCATTGTCTTCTCAGATGGTCCATTCATATGGGGACTAAGGCCCAGACAGCAAGGCAATATTCATACATGTCTCTTAGCCTGCCCTGAGAGCAAACAGTCCTTGCCCACCTACTGGGTAACAATACAGCATATAGGGGAAACTGAGGCACACATAAGCTTCCTAAAAATATTACAGAAAATTCCCACTTTGCCACAAATTCTCCTAGGAGAACATGGTTACTTGCGATAGCATTGTAATAAGCATAATTCATGATGAAGTTATACGAACTGGTGAGGGAAGTAGGAGGTACAGATTCTCTATGTGAGTGGATGGTCAGCTGTTAAGGGAGAGGAAGGTTTTCTTTCTATTTCACTTTCATTTGTGCACTTGCACACATGTGCTTTGGATAACTCTACCAAACAAAAAAACCATTCATTTGAAAATGTTGATACATGCGATCATAAAACAAAATCATCCCAAGTCTCTTGTCAACAAGCACCTTCCTGTTTATGTGGTTCACTTTCTGCCCTTTGGTGTAGTTTAGTAAACAGGAGACCACAGTAATTGAAACATCCAGCCAGCGGATATATGAAGAGGAAGAAAACACAATATCCCCATTTGCAGCCAACATGATTAACTTTGAGCTTTATGGAAAATGAACAGACAATTTATTTAAATAATAGGATGCTGTGCTTAGAAGACACATACTGTGCACTTAATATATCAGCACACAGGTGATGTTTCTATTAAGAATGACAGCTTGTTTGCTTTAGGGCTGAATTCTGTGAGGTATTCAGCTCAGTCATCTCTCAGTCACTTAAATGGGACTGGAAAGTACTGAGCATCTTGCAGGATCACACTTTTAATATGCATTCGCTTGAACACAGGGTATAATTCCACATTTATTTATATTTTGGTAAAACAATCTATTAAAGCCTTTTATGTATTTTTATTTTAGTGTAGCTTATATTTTAGTCTCATTGCAGATGCTTTTTGTCACTGGTGGAACGAATGTCAAGAAAGGGTTAAAGAACGCCTGTGGTCCTAATTAGCCTCAAGCTGCTGCACCTGTGCAGCTTGTCAGGCCTGGGGCAGGCCCTTAAAAGGGGAAGAACTCAGTTCAGTTGGGGTGGTACTCTGAAACAAGCAGGGCTGGGGCCTGTACTGCTAATTGGCATATGGCTTGAGAATGCTGCCTGCCATCTGAGAAAGAAGATGGGCTTTTTTGTTGGTTGTTGTTGAAACCCCCAAGACTAACCCTTGGCCATTCTCTGTGCGGGAGAGCGAGAGCGGAGATTGTCTGTGGGGCTTGAAAGACTGCTTCTCTCTCCCTTTCATGAAGAAGATGGCTGATCTTTTGAGGGCTATATGAGTATTTTCTTTTTGTTTGGACTGCTTTGAGTGGACTTGCTAAGAGGTCTAGATCAGCTGGAAGGCTTTACCTCATATTCTAGGACCAGCCTACAGGACTGTTGCTGCCCGTAGAACTATGTATGAGGTAAGTGAAGTGCCTACCCTCACCCCAAGGAGACAAGCTTTAACAGTCAGACTTCAGCTAAAAAAATGGTCCTGAAACACAGGAGTTTCCCCACTGATTGGTGTCAGTGGAAACCTTACCCTGATTAAAGACTGCAGGATTTGCAGTGATAAAAGACAATGGTACTAGTTTTGCACTTCCTATGACCATCTTTCCTATGACTTTTTTTTGACCATTTCCTGGTGTTTCAATTACCTGTTTAAAGCAACCTCCAACAGACTAGAAAACAATCAATATCCCTAGTGGAGGTTGGTCATTAACTAAAGTGTTTCCTAGTATAGTGCTGTTAATCAAGTAGTTGATTAATGAAGAGAGTTAAATGTTGAAGGTGGGGTCCTAAGTACAGATTTCACTGTTCAGAAGGATTAATAACTCTCAATAGGAGTTCACAGTTTTGAACTGTATGTAGTAGCCTGGTCAGGAGTACTTGTCTGTTAGCACAGTGTTAATGAATGCTCCTTCCTGTCTAGCTCAATATATCAAGGAATTTCTGGTTCATGCAGGGAAAGTAGGAAACTTTTCTCTCCCAGCAAGGTGCACACATGATGTAAAAACAGCAGAAATAGTCATGATGTTCTGCCTGAGGCCGGCCTCCAAGAGACTAGGAAAGAGAGACACTATTCCTTCTAGGAGGAGGGATAATTCATGTGAGGGTGTGAAGGAGCACTGACTACTGGCATGGCCCCTCATCACTGGATGTGGCAGAGCAGCAGTGCTTAGTTTGTAATGAAAGAGGTGCCGGGGATCAACCAACTAGGTACTGGGGCTCAAGCAATTTTTTTTAACTTTCATAACTGATGCGGCAAGCCCAGAGGTGCTGGGGCTATGAACTGCCAAACCTAGAAATGCCGGGGTTCAGCTCTGGCACAAATTAAGCACTGCATAGCAGGCTCTCTCCTCTCTTGCAACCCAGCCAACATTCACTCTAACCCTGCAATGGTCTCTCTTCCCATAACTTGGACCTCCAGCCAAGTCACAATTTGTTTTCACCTTTTCTGGGGTAACAGAAAATGATCACCGGCCTCACAAAAAGAACTTTGGCCCCAACTCTGGGCTTTCTCTCAGGACTTCCAGTGGTCCTTATTTTCTTCTTAGGGGCTTCACACAACCTATTTTGGTAGCTGGTAGGGGAATCCAGGCCCTTCCACTCCTCTAGGTTCCAGCCCAAGGACCCTGTAATCAGCAACCGGGGACTGCTCTGTCCAACTCCTTGCTGCTGCCTTCCTGGACTTCTTCCTACCCAGGCTTTCTCAGGCCTTCCTCCTGTAAGCTTTCTAGGTTAATCCTTCTTTTCAGGGGCCTGGACTCTCAGGACCCTCCCCAGAAACCCCTAACAAATTCCCAAACCATAAAATATAAAAGTAAACCCACTTTCACTCTCCTTGGGCCTGACCTTACCTTCCTCTCAATTAAACACCTTCCAGGCTTGCTCCCAGGAAGTCCACTTCCTGCCCTTTTGTCAGAGCTTCCCTCCAGAGCCTGCTTCACTCAGGTTCAATAAATATTTAAGTATTTTATAAATACATCCTGGGTGATATTGGGTATAAGGGCTGGTGGTGGCACCACCACTTGTCCTCCTATTTTTCTGAGGAAGGGCTGATCTGACTTTGGTGCCTAACTCCAGGAGAGGGGTCACAGCTGTGACCCCTGAGCAGAGAGGTGTTTCTCTTCAGACCGCTGCTGGCAGCTAACTCCATTTGAGGGGCAGAACTTAGGCCCCAACCCCTTCCTCTTCACTTCCTCTTGGCTAGCTTCTTGCTGGCTTTTGTGGATCCCATTTGTAGGCATCTCTCTCTCCCTGTGCATTTTGTAGGGAGCCTGAACACCTAATTTGAGGATTCCGCTATGTGACAGGGTAACTAAACGTTAGGGATTGCAATGCTGAGTCGAAGCTCCCTTTGTGGATCTAGCCTGAAGTGTCTTCTGTCCTGTTGAAGCACTAAATAAAGATCCATTTGTAGTGCATAGGAGAGGGTGAGAAATTGGGCCTGGCTAACACACACTAGCTTGTTCAAAACATCTCCTGTGGGACATGGTATCAACGTCATGGGACAAAACCCGCCCCACTCAAACTCTGACAAGATACTATAGCAAATATGAGGACATCAGCAGCAAGTTCCAGTTGGCAGAATATTCCCCATAGCAGTGTCCTGACCCTCTATGGGATCTTTTATTAGCTGTCTGGTTCATTGTAGTGTCCGCTCTCCATTGTTTTGCTGGCCAAGGGAGGATCTGATGTGAGGTTTTATCCTCTATTTAATCAATAGCAGAAGGCCATCCTGGTATTTTCCCAATTAAAATTGAATGAATTCACAATGCTAATTTCATAATTAAAACTAAAATTTGATACAACTCACATTTCAAGAATTAAGGCATCGCCTGCTCTCTGCCAACTAATCTATCTCCCTGGAATTCAGTCTAAATGTCGAACAGTTGAGCTCTTATGGGAAAGCACACTATGTACTGGTTACACACACACTTTTTTATTTCAGGCCTTTTACCCTACATTAAAATAGCTTATACTGTGGCTGATTTTGGTCCATCGAGTTTATTTTCCTGCTATATTTTATCTTTGCTTTGTTTTAGCTCAATACAGGGTATACTTTGTAGATTAGCTTTCAGCATACTCACAGTTTAAATTTGAACTACACTGATTATTGATCTCTGACACTGATATGGCATAATTTAGCCTGGAAAACCTTT
This sequence comes from Platysternon megacephalum, assembly GCA_003942145.1. Lineage (NCBI taxonomy): Eukaryota > Metazoa > Chordata > Testudines > Platysternidae > Platysternon > Platysternon megacephalum. The sequence goes on along the minus strand of QXTE01000001.1, from coordinate 10,177,576 downwards.
AGAAGGCAAAAACTCAGCTTGGGTCACAGATCTCAGAGATGCAGGGTCTACAGTTGGAAAAAAATAACTTTTTACTCAAAAAACCCAGCATGTGGAAGCTCTTGAAATAACAATTCACTTTAGAACAAAACAGCAGTTTAAGCTTCTGATGTAATGTGAAAGATTGGAGTAATTTAAAAATAAGATATCCCAAAGTGATTAAACACTGAGGTGAGTTGAGGGGGACGGATAAGTCTGACAACATTATACACTTTGAACTTTATTGCTTTGAACTCTTTTTATTAAAATTCCTGATACATCAGGATGTAATTCTGTATTTGAAAGGAATGATTGATTATAAGAATTTTTCCGTTCACTGATGTTTTGCCTTCAACACAGATGTGGGCCAGCAGGGTTCTCTGACCTGTTTTGTTTGTTTTCCCTCTTGGTGCTATAGTTTTATTGTGAATTCATCTGGAAAACAAGTTCTTCAGAGCAAAGAAAGTGTCTCCCTGCTTTCCAGATGAGAAGGCTTGACTTGTCTGATGGGGAGCTATGTTCTTATAAAAATTGCAACCTTATTTTGCTTGAATTAATGTGACTATGCTTAGTACAGAGCTATAAATCAGAGTATTTCTGATAACTAAGTAGACATGGATTTCTTAATGATCAAATCATATAGTCAGAAGCTGTTATTGTAAACCTAAATTCTTCCATGTTAAAATCCCCACTAATAAGGGAGGGGAGAAGACAGTTCAGTTTCTGCTTTGTCAGATAGTGGAGTGTAAGAGTACCATTAAAAATTCTAATGTTAATATGCAGTTGAGAAGAAGTTTCAAAATCAGGATAACTGTGTTATGAATGTTCTGGTTTGTATCTGAATATAGTACAGTAGAATGTGAAACCTCCACAGTGAGAGATGGTCACTTCCCTTTTCAAGTTAGCTTGCTAAATGTATAGTCTATTGTAGACTTGGAGCAGCACAAAGGAAGAAGAAGAAAGCAGCCTGGGGATTCCCCAGATACAGGGGAGCCTCCAGTGGGTGATGAGCTCACATGCTGGATCCTACGCACCTTGCAGCACAGGGTGTGTGTTGGGAATAGTGTGGGATTGTGGCCAGAATGTGGTGTGCTCTGGCTATTCCTGGCTGGCTAATGTCTCGGACTGTTGTAGACCACCACCAACTGGCATAGTGTCTGGGGCCAGTGCAGATCTGACCAGGGAGCTGTAAAAACTTGCTGACTGCTCCCCGTGTTTGCTGTGCCCAAGACAAACTCAACACAGAGAATCTGGATGTGTGTAGGTAGTTATAATTAATTTATAAATGTAATCTAGGTTAAAGAGACATAATGTTAATTGAACCATTAACTGATTAGTACAAAATATCATATGCAAAGGTGTATGAGAAATTGGTGTTTGGATATAGTCTGAAAAAGAATAGAGAGACCATTTTTAAGACCCATGAAATAGCCATAAGGCTGATTCTATATTTGCTTCTGGAATTTCCTGACTTTTGAGTATTTGATACGTCAGTTTTTGTATTGCATTAAATTTATTTGCATTTAATTAATTTGGCAATTATAAAGTTCTGTTTCTACTTTTTGACACTCTTCCTTTAAGGGGACCAGGCTGGAGCAGGTCTGGTTAGTATGAGAAAACTGGAAGGAGGGAGAAACTGATAATCATGATGCTGGGGAAGGAGGAAGCAGCTCTGTTTCTGCTTATTGCAAAGATCTATTTGGTGCAGGCAACCTAACAGATGCAAAAAAATTCTATTTAAGATCCTGTTCTGCAATCTTCTCTCACACTGAATAGTTCATAGGTGCATGAGTAGTCTCACTGAAGTCAATACAACTCTAGATTCTTCAGTATGAATAGGAGTTGCAGAATTGGTTTGAAAACCAGTTTGCCACAGGGTCTCTTTTGCATTCAAAGCAATTCTTCACTTCATAAAGATTGTGAAAATTGGTGCATGGGATGCAGAGGAGCTAATTTGTTTTATTCGATGTTTTTGTAATATTGAGTAAGTCCTTGAATATCCTTCTTGCATTCAAAATTGAAAGAGATTAGAAAAGTTTAAATGACTTGTGCGCTTGTGACTATTTCAAAACATCTACCTTTAGAGACAGTTGTTGTTGTGATATGAAGAGGAAAGACAAAACTTGAATAGGGAATAACATTACCTGTGATATTATTTCTAGTCCCAGCATAAAGGAGAGAGACACAAATTGTTAAATGTTATCAATCAGGCACTCTCTTAATAAAAACAAATAAATGATTTTATTTTCTCTTACCTATGTGATTGTCTTTGTGTGAAAGTTACTTAAATGTCATTCAGACAATTATGTAAACCTCTGTCAAAAGAAAGATAGGTGGAGAAGAAAACCAAATCAACCAAACTGCTTTTTAAATGTGAAATAATTTTATTCTCTTGAGCCTTACGAGGGTCACCTAGATGGACTTCTAGCGTTTAGAGTTTTGTTTAATACAATGTAAAGCTTTTGTTTTAGGGTAAAATTTTCAGAAGCACTTAAGTTACTTACATGCCTAAATCGCGTTGACTTTGAAAGATACTTAGGCTACAAAGTACCTGTCACTTTTGAAAATGGGATTTAGGGTCCTAAGTCACTTTTAAAAATTACCCTTAATCTTCAATATCTAGATTTCAATATTGTGAACTTAGTGTCAGTGGAAGTGTAGTGAATTGATAGCCCTTCATACTGATGTTCTCTGTTCACAAAATAGATACAGCAGAGCTAGTGTCAACATAAGCTTCCCCACTAATGCGCTATATCTGTCTTCCAGAGTGACCAGCTCTGAGGATGAGAGAGAGTAACTCCACCTCCATGCCCATTCAATCCTTGGGCTCTTGTTCTCCATGTCCATTGAAGGTAAGCCAAGAAATAATTGTTGCTTACTCTGCAGCAAAGCAGACCTTTCCAACTATAAGGGCACTTAAGTTCCGCAATAGGCTTTCAAGAGAGGCTGTGGAATCCCCTTATTGGGAGTTTTTAAGAACAGGTTAGACAAACATCTACGAGGGAAGGGCTAGGTCTCTTTGGTCCTGCCTCAGTGCAGGGGGCTGGACTAGATGACTTCTTGAGGTCCCTTCCAGCCCTACATTACTATGATTGTAAATTAATGGTGAAGATAAAGCAGACCAAGCTACTAGTGAACACAAGTTCTGCTCTCCCACTCTTCTATCCATTTGTAAAACTGAGCTCCACACAGTGATTGTTGGCTGCCTATTGACTGTTCTGGTTAGAACATCGTCCAGGATAATATGCTGAAAGAGTAGGGTGCTAAAGAGGGAGCCTATAAGAGATGGGATGTGGCCATTGTTGTGGTCAGGCAGGTTGGTGAAATAACTTACCCTGCATTCCAGGGACTGCTATATTCTCCAAGTAATTTAATTGGACAGTTCTGTGTCTTCTTGAAAGTAGAAATGGAAGAATGTAGAAGCTTGCATGAGTGCTAACATAGACAGGAGTGCCCAAGGGGGCTGTCTGCGACTCTATGTTAAGGCTGTTATAGTGCTTGAGGAATTCACACTTGATACTTGCTTGGCGAAATCTATAGGACACACAATCAGTTTGGGGTTTGTGCCCTGGTTTGTAACAGTCTGCCTTGAGGGTGGCTCCCACATTCGTGAGCCACCTTAGACAGCCTGACAGCAGATTTGGGTCCTCAGTAAGCAGGCTCAGCTCAATTTCTGCAATGTCATTGTGATGTAAAACTTGAAAAATACCATGTAACTAATAATCATGTTGACTATGCAGGGTTGGTCACAGAATATCAGAGAGACAAGGTGGGGGAGGTAATATCTTTTATTGGACCAACTTCTGTTGGTAAGAGAGACAAGCTTTTGAGCTTACACAGAGCTCTTACTCAGGTCACTGTTCTATTGATCCATTGGGAGCAGGTCACTCACCTGAGGAAGAGCTCTGTGTAAGCTCAAAAGCTTCTCTCTCTCACCAACAGAAGTTGGTCTAATAAACAATATTACCTCACCCACCTTCTCTCTAATCATGTCGAATAGTCAATCGTTGATGTCCTGCAGCTCTTGAAATAACGGACAATATAGAGAAGCAAGAAAGTCTGCTATAATAGAAGTAAAATATAATTAAAACCTATAGAGAGCTATCTAAAGTGTGAAAGTTTTTCTTTAAACTTTTAAAATTGCCTATAGCTATTCTCATATCACACTGTAAAGGAAATAGATAATTGAACGTTATGCCCCTTACAGGGCTTTAATAAAGTCTGAAATGATGTTTGTTTTTTTTAAAACACTTCAGATTGCCTAATAAAAGGTGAAATAACCGACTAAGCCAAACAACGCAGACAACAACAAATTGTACTCGGGTGAATCGCAGCTAAATGGCTATGGTACGTTTCTTCAACTGTGTTTATCTCTGATAGCTCCTTGATGCCAAAGGCACAGAATAATCTGTCGTAAAACAAGCAACCTTTCAGTCTTTGCCCTTAGCTTGTTTTTTTTTCTTGTCTTTGGGTCCCCAGCTTCCATAAAAAGATCTGACATCATTGCTATGAGCAATGAGAGTTTAAAATGTGTTTACTTAGAGTTTAGAGAAACTCTATAGAAATAAGATCATCTTCAGTGATTGAGGTTTTTTTTTTTTTAAAAAAAAGATATTCTCCATGGTGACTGTCAGTGGTATACAGATGGGTGGGCTATATCTTTCAGGCAGGTGGTGACCAAAATGGATTTTGAAGTGTTTCCACCCAGCTTCTCTCTTCAGGAGGTCCATGCAGTCATACACCCCAGCTGATGACTGGGAAAGGCTTTGACTCTGATCTATTAAAAGAGTGACCCTGGTGCTGCTGTTACTCCCCTGGGAACCTGCAAGTGGAGAAGTTGGTTCTACCCTTTCCAAAGGAGGAACCAATAACTTAAGATTGTGGAGCCCCTTCCGAAATCTTCTGTTTGGCAGAGCACATCTGTGGCACAGAGGGCACACCAGTTAAGACCATGAATCCTAAGAGAGCCTTCTATAATTCTATCAATTTTCCAACTGTTTGGAGGAATGGGCGAAGCGACCACCTTCCTTCTTTGGTGTCTTCATCTCTAGGAGGACAGGCAGACTTCCACTTGGAGCAGAAGAGAGAGTCCCAAGAAAGCGAGGAGGAACCAAGAAGGGGCCACAGTGCGGAGATAAAAGGGATCTTTATAGGAGAGAGTAGGGGAGGTGAGTAGGCTTGGTTGACCTGGGTGGCTGCTCCAGGATCCAGGGCCTCTTCTGAGGGAAATGGGCTCTGCTAGGCTAGGATGTTATTTCTTTAACTGATCTTTAGCTGAGTGCAAAAGTCCCCTGTCCATCAGCCAGGCACCATCCTATCATGATACAGGGACATGAACTCATCCATCCATCTGTATCAGTGACAGTCACTCCACAGGATTATATAGTTGAGATGAATAAATAAGCCAAGTCTGCATATAGTACTTGTGGAAGAAAAGAATTGGAGGAAGAGGAAATTAATAATCTCAAAACATTTAGATATATTTGCATCACTGACAAGAATATTTCAAGTGTGACAAACAAGCAATAGAAACCATATGTAAAAATGGCATCTGAGTATAGAGCTGAAAAGAGTTTACTGATTATTAGGGCCATCATCCATCTAGTAAAATACTCTGAGAAGACTACAAAGTGACACACATTATATGGGGAAAAATGTGATTTAATTTTTTTCAGTGTGCAGGAGGCTGTCAGGTTTTGCTAACAAGTTGGTAGGTACAGTTAGTACAGATAGTATGTCAACACTTCCCTAAATGCAGTGTAGTGAGGTAGTGGCCTTCACGGCTGCTGGAACTAGGAATGCTGGGGGTGCTGCCGCCACGCTCTGGCTTGATGGAAACCACTTCATATACAGGGCTTACAGTTTGGTTAAGTGGCTCTCAGTACCCCATTATAGAAATTGTTCCAACACCCCGGAGGTCTTTGTTCCTCTAGGAAATGTTTCTGTGACTACTTTATGAGCAAGGGTTTAAAGTTTGCTGTCTAGCACATGAGTCTGCTTTATTATAATTTTAGTTTAAAACAATCAAAGCTAAAAAGGAAAATAATTACTCTCCAAACTTTACATTGTCTGGTTATGACCGAGTGCGAATCCCCTTCAATACACCTTTGATAATTGACTAAAAAATAACAGATGAGTAAGTAAAGAAGTTATGCTTGGGTAGGAAATTAAAAGCTGATGATGAAAGTGTCCATTGTGGCCTGTTTCTGTGACATCAGAGGTAAGACTGCTATCCACCTTCAATGAGGGCAGAATCAGTCCATATTGCCTTAGGATAAACCCTCCATCTTTGAAAATCTGGGTAAGTCACCAGCCAGAAACGTTAGATTTCTCTCATCACTTAGGCACTGCCTTCATCCTTCTCTCTCTGCTTCTGAATTGCCTCTTCATCTCCTGTTTCATTAGATCTCATTTATTCCTTTTGTAGTGCTAACATTGCGCAATGCAGTTCATAGGACTTTTTTGAAGGCTGGAGCCTTATTCTGTCCCAGCTCTATGCATTTGATATCTACAGTTTCCTTTGATTCCTCACACAGAACAGATAACCAATATTTTCTTTTTTCCACCCATAGAGAGAATCATTAAAGCCCTAACTTTCAGAGGAGAGGTAGTGTGTTCACAGAGGGAATAGCTTTTGACTCTCATTAAACTGTAGTTGAGATTAGGAGGGAGCTAACATTAAAAAAAACAAAAACCCAACAACCCTAAAGCTTTGCTCATTTTTAGAACCAAACTTGAATTGAAGCCTTTTTTGAAGTGCTGAACTGTTCAGAAAACTTTCCCCCTGCCATTCACTTTGATCATTCTGGGTCTTGGATAGAATGTACTGAAATTTTATGAGGCAGGCTGTTTCTGCAGTATTTTTGCCTGGGACCAGAAGTGAAGATGCCTGAAATCTTGTGAGAAAGACCATTGGTAAACTTTTCCAGCTAATTTTTCAAGACTCAGGCATCTGTACTTGTGGACACATCTTAACTAAACCCAGACTCTGGTTGGTTGTGTGTGTGTTTTAAGTCATTTGTCCACCACTAGCTCAGACACCCAAGTGGTTTCCAATTTCATTTAAAGGTGATCTGCAAAGATTTTTTTTTTTAATTGGGTTATATTTGGGGGATTCTTTATGATGTATAAAGAAAACTTGAAAAATTTAAAAGGGGAAGAAAACAATGGCTTGAGTTTCTTTACAGCTTTGAGATCCACCTGATGAAAAGTTCTACATAAGAACTAGATATTATTATTATTATTTTATTTCACATGAGAAACTCTGGAAATAAGTTTTGATCTTTCCTGTTTTCTTGGGGGACTTCTTGGGATTCTCAGGCCATATCTACACTACAAAATTATGTTGACCTAACATACATCAGCATTCAGCCACTGCCGTTATTAAATTGCTTGTGTGTGCGCACACTTAGCTCCTTGTGTTGTTGGTGCATGTCCTCACCAGGAGTGCTTGTTTTTATCAGTGTGGGGCATTGTGGGATGGCTCCTGAAAGCCAGTAAAAGTCTATGTAAGCAATGCATGTCTACACTGACACTATGCTGACCAAATTATATTGGCCATGACTTTCTGCCGCTTGGGAAGGTGGTGTTTCTAAATCAGAATAGAGAGGCACTTATGTCGGTGGGAGACAAAATTGAAGTGAAGATACTTCCACACGTAGGTCGACATAAGGCATCTTCCATCAATCTAACCCTGTACAGTAGTCCAGGCCTCAGCAGATATGTAGTCAGTTTTCACACTTCATGTTGAGGATGTCATCTTTAACCAAGACTTCTTGACTTCTTTCTTTCCAGATGTTAATGTCTTTTCCAGCTGTCTTCCGTAAGATACTGGAATCAAATGACAGGCAGATACAAAACAAAGGGCCAGATTCTACATTCATTTAGTCCCATGCGATCTCATTAATTTCCATGGAATTTCACAGGGGTAAGTGAGGGCAGAATTTGGCTCAAAGGGTTTCAGACAATCTGACTTAAAATCCCTCCCATTTTTTCAATCGGTCAGTTTCATTTTCCTGTGATGTTGCAAATTTTTCTAATTTTCCAATTCCTAAAGTTTTTCAGGGTGAATAAGGCATACATTTCTAATTTTAAAAGTATGGAAAAAGGACTTATTTGAGGGGAAAATACAAAACTGCCCAGCCTTCCATAGACCTAAAATTTGGGCATAACCTGGTCTCCAATCTGCCTTCACTCACCTCTCCCACCCAAACTTTACAGGCCATCTTTAGTGTTTTTGAGTCTCTGCTAACATTGGTGCAAGTCATTAACTTCAGTGGAGTTAACGGGATAATTCTCTCTCATATTAGTTTCTCCTTCCAATAAGCAATGTATTACAATAATACTGGTGTATTAATTAATACTTTTCAAGGCTCTTCCTCCCTACCCCCCTCCTCCTTTTTTTTTGTTCCTTGTCTATAGCCAGTATATATATATATATATTTTTTTTTTTATTGGAGAGATATAATGTTAATTGATATGCAAATTAGAAAATCCCCTTTATGGAGAGAGAACCAATAGAGTGTAATTAGATACTTTTTGCATACTGGCCTTAAAACACAAAACTAACCAAAAAGCCAACCAAACAAAATAGATGCAAAATTCCTAACAATGCTGGAGGAAATGTCATAGTGCAAGGATCCAGCTCCACCAGATCTGGTAATGTACCAGAATAAAAGACACATGTTTGAAAATTGATTCAAGTTGTTTTAGGGCAATACCACCCAAAATTCTATTATGGTGTCAGAAATGACCTAGTTTACTGAAGTTAAACAAAGATGATTATATCTTTAGAATCATTGTAACTTTATTACATTGCTGAAGCAACACAAGGCGGTCAGAACAGGGGCCTGAAATGGGCCCTCAGAGCCTAGGTTAAAGGACACAAATGAGACTTGACACTGTGAACAAGTCAGAATGTAAATGAAAGGTTTACACAATATGTTGTTGACTTTGTGCAAAACTAACAGCTGAATATTATTGTGCAGCTTTCTGATGTGCCCTATTATTCATTAGAGATTGAAATGGTCTCCAGGCTAACTCATACCACTTTATTATTGGTTGGACATGAACTGATATTCCACATGAAAACCAGTAATACACAACCAACATCAATAGACCAACAATGTTCTTTGTTTACCTAACATTATCTAGGTCAAAAGAATCCCCAAAGCATACATGAAAATATATACAGAAAGAACAAATGACTATTTACTGATATGTTTCTCTCACTAGTGCTGGTCACAAGGATGCTGTTTATTGATGATATATTCCCATCTAGAGAACAATTTTTTTTAACAGAAATCTGATTTGTATTCCGATCGTGGAAGGCCATTTATTATGAATACATCTTTACTCTGAAAAGCAGCAATGTGAAAAACAGCAACTTCTTACTTAACACATTCCTTTATTCACAGAGTAATATTTGCTTATCAAAGCAGCAAATAAGTTTAAATTGCTTTAGTTTTTTTAAAGCATGCAGTTATATTTATTTCCTTCTTATGCATTATCAATAGAATCACTTACTACATTCCAACAGTTATATCTGTGGGAACATACTGAACAAATGGGACTGTATAGATGTCAGTGGGCAAAACTTGAAGAAAATGAGTGGGATTGGATTGTCCGGTAGAGATGAGGACCTAATTGGCTTGCAGAACCTTTGTTGCTTAATGATCATTCACAAGAAGGAAAGAACTCAGCTTGAATCTGTAAGCCCTGCTTGAGTTTGCATGGCTGGCAGTTACAAAAACTGCTTTGTTACTTCTTATAAACTGAGCTAATTCAATATGGAACATGAAATCCTTTGATATAGCATCATCAGCTGCCAACAGAACAGGGGCCAGGAGGAGGCTAGATAAGCCCCTCTACCTTCCAATCCCCACTGGGTCCAGGATTTTGAGGGATATGGCCCCCATAGCCCCTGTATTTTCCCAGTAGAACTATGTGTAGTGGAGACCACTATGGAATTTTTCCAAGGGAGAGTAGCTGTCACCATGCCTCTGTGGGTCACAACTAAGAATACCAAATTCAGGACAAGCTGCTGAGAGAGAGAGCAGACACACCCCCACCCCAAACTGGTGGTGGTTCTTCCATGAGCTATACCAAACCAGCAACAAAAGTAAACGTCTGTCTCACCACACTGGTTAACAAGAAGTCAGAAATGCAGCCTCCTTAGGTATTCTAGTCCTGGATTCAACACCCAGACATTAGACTTAATGACGAGTGGTTATTTAAAACCAATTTCATCAAACAAAAGGTTTCTTCTGATCCCAAGGGATCAGCCACACACCCAGGTCAATTTATAACTCAGATCTTACCCAATAATCATGCTGTTGCCAATCCTTTAGTATCTAAAGATTTATTCTCTTTCCGTCATGGCCCTGGAGACTTTAGCGTCCGTATTTGCATTTCTTTTTTGGAACGTAGTTCTGCCATAACAGATTCGTCTCCCCAACATGCGATGAGAACCAGTACCTCCCGTTCAGACCATGCTGGAGCTCGACTGCGAATCTGGGACTGAGTGGTCTCTTGTGATGGTGGACTCTGCATGGTCGCCTGTGATGGCGGACTGTGCTGATGGTTACCTGTGCTGATGGTGACCAAACAGGAAATGAAATTCAAAAGTTCCCGGAGCTTTTACTGCCTATTGTCCAGAGCGGTCACAAGGGAGCATTCTGGGATAGCTCCCGGAGGCCAATAACGTTGAATTGCGTCCACAGTACCTGTAACTGCGATCTTGATTTTAGCGCTACTCCACTTGCCGAGGTGGAGTACAGAAATCAGATTAAAGAGCCCTTTAAATCGAAAACAGTTTGGTCGTGTGGACGGAATCAGTTTTATTTCAAATTAACTCAGCTAATTCCGAAATAACCGTGTACTGTAGACCAGGTCTAAGTTTTTTCTTTTTGTATATATATATTTTTACTTTTGGACAACCTTGAGTAAAATAAAAAACCTCCCATGATATAAAACATATAAAGTTACAAATCTAAATCATTCTCAGCTATGTGGAACTCCACCGTCCCTTCACAAAGTTGTCCCTTGCCTTCCAATCATTTAATCTCTGTGCTTGTTTTCCCTCCCCATCTTTGTCTCTCTGATCTACTTATACTGTAAGATCTTCAGGGCAGGGACTCTCACTATGCCTAATACAGTGGAGTTACTATTACAGTTGGGGCCTCTAGGCACTACTATTATATTAGTAATAGTAATAATTAACTGCCGTGCCTCTCTAACATGCACTTTTTAAGAGAAAGAAATGGAAAAGGTCCAGGATCATCTCAACAGTGACATCCAAAAGAAGTTTCTAGTCTGGGGCAGGTCTTAAATTGGGATTGGAACTTTACTGGGCAGGATCACGAGAAGCCTAGGGTCAATGGGCTCTTTATGGTCACATGCAACATGGCATTTTTGTCATGCTAGAACTCTAAGCTACTCCTGATATGACTGACAATGGGTTATTGCTTCAGTGACTCATGGGCTGGTTGATTATTATGTCTATTGCCCTCCAGCGGTTTAAGTCATAACTAGAAGATAATAGTCAATGAGTGAAGATGGAAAATTGTGCATCATCCCTGGGAGCCTTGAAATACACTGTCACTCTTTCATTTCACCATTATCACCCATGTTGCTCAATGTGTAATGAGGCCTTTTGAAGAGATAATTTCCAAATATAAGGCAGAGTAACAGCAGGAAGCTAATTATACACAATTCTGCATCTCTTGACCATGCACCCATGATTTCAATAGAAGTTTTGAATGGGCAAGGGTTGTATGAGCTGGCGCTTCATCAGTCAACAGAGTTACCATGGTGACGAGCACAATAAAATTCCATATGATGGCAATAATAGCACTAGGTGAATCACAGGCAGTAGCCACTGTAGCCTTTAAATGAACTTGTATATTGTGTGGATTAGTCCCTGTCACTACATCGTGTTCTCACCACTGTAAAATTCTGTAGAAAGTTCCTATATACATTTAGGAATATTTGACATTACTCCCAATTCATTATTTATTATTCAAATGATTTTCATTGTGCAATGGAGTACACTTTTAACCTGCAAAGACAGGTTTTGTAAATAGGGATAAGAAGTTTTGTCCAATATTCAACTTTAAAAAAAATCTACTTCTGGTATTTTAATACAGCCATAAATTAGGAGTTTGCTTTAATCTTTTTATGCTATCTTTTTTGAAACAGTGTTTTCATCTTTAAATACACATTTCCTCTTGATGTGTGCAGTGTTGTTGTAGGAATGTTGGTGCTAGGATATAAGAGAGTCCAGCCACTTCACCTTGAATAGTCCTGTAGTGAGGTGGAGTGGCCTCCCTCCTCACTTGAGGGTGAGGGACCACTACAAGTCCCTTACAATATGTGTTAACTACTTATGCTAATCAAATCTGTTCCACCTTGTATTTAGCTGTAACACTCCTTGTACCTTTCCCAGATCTGAAGAAGAGCTCTGTGTAGCTCAAAAGCTTGTCTGTCTCACTGACAGAAATTGTTCCAATAAAAGATATTACCTCACCCATTTTTCTCTCTAATTATCATTCCCGCTGAGATAATTCTCCATTTATAATCCTCTTTGACTATATGCTGGGAGATCAGTCACCTTTCATTGCTGCACAGGTTCACTTGAGAGAAATGAAAAGAGGAAGCCTTGTGTTTTTTCCTCCCTGCTGGATTATTATTTATGCTTTCAACCACCGGACAAAACCACCTTTTTCCCCCACAAATGGCTGTCTAGCATCTAATCTTTTTTTCACATTAATCACCATCCTGGCAGACTACCTCTGTTGCCCTTCAATTACATATTTTAAACCCAAGCCAACAACTAAAAGTACATAGCAGAGAAAATGAACCAATAAAACTTATGTTGCCTTTAAAAGTGTCTGGAGTGGTCTCTTGGTTTCTCAGCTCAGCTTTAATATTCTGAGCTACAAGTGCAGTAAGAATTCTGAGAGTCACTCAAGACACAGACTATACATCATATCAAAGCTTTTCCTGTGGCTTCTATAGACTCTGTAGATGCTTCCTGATGAGAACTGTCATGACTCTTGCCAATTATCTATTCTGGTGTTGAAGAAAAGAATATGTGCCACACTTTCTTCCTTATCGGCATGGAGGATGTGTATGGCAGTGTATGTTGCATTTTACTACCAAATTCTAATGGGCCAAATCTCGTCTGATCCTTCTCTGTGGGGGCCCGAAGGACCTGAAATACAGGAAAGCTGCTGGGGTTTTGCTGCATGGGAGGAGGTGGTGCCAGGAAGAAGCTGCTTGGAGGGACCCCATACCACTTGTATCCTGTGGAGTAGTGTCCATGGTCCTTTCCTCTTTGCGATAGTATGTAGAGAAATTCTGGCTGCAGCACTTGTGAGTGGAGTTAGCCCTTTGGTCTTGCAAAGCCTGTGACCTCGCTGCTTGGAGGGAGCTAGAAAGACTCTCAGGTTACATTCCTTTCAAAAAGCTACGCTTCTATCCCTTTTCCTTGTGAAGAGAAACTTGAAAGCATAAATTGATGTAACCCAGTTGCTCTGGTTGAAAGGAATGAGTAGCTGGACTCTGCTTCTGGAACCGAAGGCATTATGGGAGGAGGACTAGTGTTGTGGGGCGTACTCACCAGCAAAGTGTCCCCTTGAAGCAGAGTGTGATGTTGCAGGGGGTTTTGCCTCCAGTGCCCCTGTAGCCCATCTGTCTTTACGCACCACGCAGCCCTCTGGCTGGGAAGCAGCAGATAACCCAAACCCCTTCTGTGATAACAAAAGTCCAGGTGTAGTCTAAAATTCCAAAGAATCAACTTAGCTTCTGGACTTTGTGCTCAGCCCTTTCCTGGGGCTCCACTCCCTTTTCTCAGCTCTGGTATCAAGCACTATGGACCATCTGAAGTCTTCCTGAGGCCTCCAGTGGTCTCTAGAACTTCAGCCCTTCACAGGAGTCAGCCTTCCTCTCTGCTCCCAGTGGCTTTCCTTTCAGAGTGAACTCTCTCCCCTCTTCTGGGGCCTAAGTGTCCATTAAGTGATCCCCTGATGCCTCCCACTCCCACTCCTGAGGCTGGGAAGCAACTAATTAGGTACATCTATTGAACCTGTGCTGTAATTACAAACTATGAACCTCTTTCCAGCCTGTGATCGATTCCAACCGATCACAAAGACCTAAACATTCTTCCTTCATCTCCACTTTCTGTGTTGAACACATCAGTTAAGTGTGGGGTGTATTACAAAAGTAGGGAGGGCTAGCCACTCCTGTAAAGTCCTCAGACTGAACTGGGTTACATTTGGGGTCAAAGGAAGGAGTGGTAGAAAAGAAAAGTTTCAGAGGTTTGACCAAAAATACTGAAACAGATACAGTCTTTGGATCTGTCACTCTGGTTCTGATAGCCAGAACCTCTGTGTGGGATGTGCATATGAGGGAAATGGGTGCAGTGGCAGATCAAAGCAAGGCTATTGTAAGACATTGACTTTGCAAAGAACAGTGGATATTTGGAGGTCTATTGAAAATTGTGCTTCCAAATGGAAGTGTTAATACACAGTCAAAGAAAGGGATTATCCTTTGGTGAGCTGTGACAAATTTATGGTTAGGCATAAATTAATGAAATTTTATAAGGTCTGATCAAATACTGCCATTTGATGCTGTTACTTGTCTCCTCTGTGTTAATGTAATTGCTTTTGAAGTAAAGTAAATTCAAGGACATGAAGAGATTGGATGTTCTCATTTGAGTTCACAGCTTCTGAATGTGTAGATATCCTATTTAAAAGTTTTCAAATTCTTTACAGGCATTATCTTGATTAGAGTTAGGGTAGTGAGTGGTATTTGATATAAGTGAGATAATTATATAGATTTTTTTTTTCTCATACTGTTTGCATGTATTCTTCCTTAGTTTTTCTTTCAATGTAATTTTTTTAACTCCGTTCATACAGAGTCCAGCTTTTGTGGACAGGACACTGCATCCTTCACTTATTAATTTTACTGGGCTATTTTGCAGATTAATGTTTTTTGGTGTCTGCCTTATTTGCATTTTTAACCGATCAAATTCTATCCTCACTGAACATCTGTGTAACCCTATTGAAGTCAAAAAGTTTGTACTTGAACAGCTGTACATGAGGGAAAATTTGAACCTTAATCTTCTCTTCTAACTTTGGCGGATAGAGAAGACCACTAGATGCATAGCGAATACATATGCTCTCATACTTTGAAGGCTTCTCAAAATCTAACTCAGGCAGTAGAGCCTTTATTGATTTCTGCGTAGCCTGTGGTACTCTATTCAGCTAGGTCTGACTCTGAATACTTATACCTTATGCAGTGATTAGTTAAATCATCACTCAGTTAAATCAATCATTCTGGCCAGCAAATCTCTAGTTTCACAGAGGAAGAGAGGGGATGGCATGATAAGCAATATCATCATCTCAGTCTTTCTGCTTCTCCTGGTATTAGCATCTCTTCAAGAAACTTATCTATGTGCCATTCAAGGAGCAATCCTGAGACAGGCACCTTAATTAATATTAAGAATCTTAAACTCAAGTCCCATTATTTCTGTTTACCAAAGTTAGCTGATGTATGCCTGGACAGGAGAGACAGTCTAAACTATCTGGTGTCTAAGAGAAGCTGTTAATATCTTAAATTACAATAGTATTTCAATATTCCATTGAAATATTACTAGAAAAACTTAAATCTAATGTCTTGGCAGTACTGAAGTCTCAGTGATGTCATCATGTTGCAGAAACAGTGTCAGGCTGGGAGGCTGCTGCTTCCTGATGCTGAGTTGTGCCTTCATTGTTCATCTTAGCTGTCTTGCTGCTGCTGTTTGCTTGTAGAGATTAAATGAATGTGTTGAGAGGAGTCTTGAGCGCGTAAGAGACCATACGAGAGTAAGCATGTACAAGAGTGCATAGGAGTTTAGGAGTAAGTGTGTAATAAGAGTAAGTGTGAGAGCATATATAAGCATAAGAGTGCATGTATCCGTTCAGAGAAATTTATATTCTTCTCTTTCCATAGTCTCAATAAAGGTGAAAGACACCTTTTTCAGGGGCTTGGCGGGATTCAAATATCAGCTACTGTCACCTTTTGGTCTTGTTTGCATATTCATGCGCTGAAGATGCTATCTACTAAAGCATATGCAGCAGGGTTGTAATTCTTTAACTTTTTTGGCAATATTGCTTATGCTTTTGTGACGGGAAATTATCAGAACGTTGTTAGCATTTTAACTCTTTCTTTTATTCAGTTCATTTTCTGAGATATCCCTTTTGTTCCATCAGGGTTTCACAGGTGTTGAAATTCTGGTTCCAATGAGTCCAAAGACTCCTATTTCCTATATAAAAGTATTTTAGCTCATAAATAGTCTGTCTTTTTAACTTAAATGATTCCTAAATAGTCTTTAAACTTAAAGATCATCATAGAAGGTATTGTCTTCTTATCAATCTTTGGAGAGGTTATCGTCTTCATGAGTTTGGTAAGGAGTTGCATAAGCATTGCCAGATCATTAATTAATTCCCCCAATTAATTAGTTATTTCTGTACTCCAATGCTTCTTATATTAGTAACCAGTTATAGCATCAAATTTGCTATATTTACATAAGACCTCTTTCTATTCATATATCAATGGTATCAGACAGTTAATATGTGAAGGCTTGCATTTAGATACAAAATATTTGCAAATATACATATCAAAAGATGCATATACTATATTAATCATTTGAGGCACAATGCAACTATAGAAATCCATTGTATGCCCACACCTTGAATACTGCATACACTTCTGGTTGCTTCATCTCAAAAAAGATATATTAGAAATGGAAAAAGTGCAGGGAAAGGCAACAAAAATGATTACTGGGATGGAATAGCTTCCATATGAGGAGAGATTAAAAAGACTGGGACTGTTCTGCTTAGAAAAGAGATGACTAAGGGAGATATGACTGAGGTTTGTAAAATCACCAATGGTGTGGAGAAAGGGAATAGGGAAGTGTTGTTTACCCCTTTACATAACACAAAAACCAGGGCTCACCTAATGAAATTAATGGGCAGAGGGTTTAAAACAAACACAAGGAAGTACTTTTTCACACAACACACTGTCAGCCTGTGGAATCCATTTTCAGTGGATGTTGTGAAAGCCAAAAGTGTTGTTGGAATCAAAAAAGAATAAGATAAGTTCATGGAGGATAGGTCCATCAATGGTTGTTAGCCAAGATGGGCAGGGACATAATCCCATGCTCAGGGTGTCCCTAAGCCTCTGACTGCCAGAAGCTGGGGCGGGATGACAGGGGATGGATCACTCGATACATTGCTCGGTTCTGTTAATTCCCTCTGAAGTATCTGGCATTGGCCACTGTCAGAAGACAGGATACTGTGGTAGATGGACCATTGGTCTGACTCTGTATGGACATTCTTATGTTCTTATGAGTAGAGGTTGGACGCCAGTAAGAATCTGTCCCTGAATCTCTAGCAGTTTAATGTAGGAGCCAATAAAATCATGTTTGAATTAAAGGAGGAGGAAGGTGAAACATGTATGTAATATGATTTAAAAGTCCAATATCTTAAGTGCTAGAAGCAGTCTGGAATAATCAAGAAAGTTCAGTCACACATACAAATTTGAGAGAGGTTCCATGGTGGTATCCAAATGACAATTGACCTGCTACCAACCCTTATGCTGAAAGGTGATCCATTACAAAAAGACACACACACACACGTTTGGATTGTATTCTTATTAATTCCACCTCTAAAAATTTCCCAGAAGATACTAGAGATCATAGGGAGGAGGTAAGGTGAGGGGTGTTTGTGGCATGATGCTCTAGGCCCTGGGCAATCACCACCTTTGCAGAATATATCAAAATTAAGGTGTAGGGGTCCTAGGTCCTGTAGTGGTAAAATGTTTAGCATCACAAAGCAGAGAGGTCAGAGAAGAGGATGGCCATCCCAAATACTTGGAGCTGAATGCTTTTGGTTGGCCTAGTTCTGTAGAGCTTACTCAATGGGACTACTCGTGTGTAAGTACTATTCAGTGTGAGTAAGGATTTGCAGAATTTAGTCCTAAGTGATACTGGGAAGCATCCAGTTCTCCCTAATAGTATATTTGACAAATGTCCTAGTCTGGGTTGTTAACCCTTCACTCTACATACAGTTAAGTCTGGCAAAGGTAACTTTTCTCAGTATTCTTTTCAGGATACTTAGGGTCCTTTGGTGGCCATGCAGTTTGTGGGGAGGGAGTAAGGAACTTTCCCCTGCACAGCTCATATAAAGTGTGGCCCGAGTTACCCCCACTCCCGCCCTTGGGGAGTGCATGGTTGCTACCTTGAATGTGTCTCATGGGCCCCAAAGGGGCTATTGAGGGCAGGAAGTAGGCAAGAGCTATGGCTTCCCTCCATCAATTAGCAGTTCAGGGGAAAGATAAGAATGCTGTACCCCTTAAAGGGGTGTAGTAGTTGTTGCATAGCCTCATGCACTAGCGAGCTCAAAGAGACATTCTGTGAAGCACAATGTTATGATGGTCTCACTGGAGCAGCATGGTTCTGTACTGTCCCTAACTCAGGGCTGCGCTGAATAAGCACACCCTAGCCTTGAGTGTTTCAGTTATTTTACTCCTTTCTAAAGCACATTTACACCAGGGTGACAAAGGTTAGAAGAAAAAGAATTAAACACTACCAAGAAATCTTGGAAAACTCTCTGCTGCATCTTACTTTATATTTTTTTACTGAAACATTTGTGAAGCCAACCTCTGAAGTTTCTCCAGACTTGTTTGATTAGAGTCTGCAGAATATTTGTGAGTACTAGCTTGCACTCCTCAACCATGTGCAAGTTTTAATTACAGCTGGGCCATACTGAGAGTTATGACTCTGGATCAAAATTTCTCCAAGGTCAGAAGGACTCTGGATGTGATGTTCTGGTTCAGTCCTGCTTCTAGGTTTTACACAAGCTGGAGACAGCTGGAGAGAGAGAGAGAGAGAGAGAGAGAGAAGAAAAATTGAACTGGAAATATTATCAGGCATTGTGAGTAATGGTTATGTGGGTGTGTAAGGTGATTAATGAAGAGAGAGAGGAGCAGATCAGATGAGATCATAGGGAAGCAAATAATCAATCCATTCCCTTTGTGTTAACTAGAGATGGGCCTATGTCCAGAAACCTGAATCTGCACATCTGCAGTCTTTGAGGAGGTAAACATCTGGACCTGAATATCGAGCCAAATTTCATGAAGACCTGTATTACACTAATATATATTATCTCCACAATGGGCCAAATCAGCACTGCAGATCTGAGCACCCCTGATCTCTGGGTGAAAGGAAAGGAAGGCCAAAATCTGGACCTAAACCTAGATCAGAATTTTGTGAATAGACCCTATTACACGGGCGAGATTGTGGCTGGATAGAATAGGGGTTTGTAAGGTTTCCCCTGCCTTGCATGGCCACATTAGATCTTACCAGCTCTCAGCAAGTGAATGGGGAGTTGGTGGAGTGGAACTAGCTGGACATGAGAGGGGAGGGTGAAATATTCTGCATCCTACAAGGGGTGTTCAAATTACTTGCCATTCCATCCTGGTGCAACAGGGAAGTGCTAGGAGAAACTGTGCTTGAGAGGTGTCTTGAATTACACTGCCTCCTAGCACTTTAGGCTGCACCTTAATGGCACAACGTAGCCCTATATTATTGGCTGGACTCAGACTTGCTTTGGGCCAATTTCTAATCTTAACAAGTCCAGATCTGCTTGTTTTGAGAGCTACTGAGATGGCATGAGCCCATACACTTTTGGGAGCAGGGACTGCCTTTGTATGTGTTTGTGCAGTGTCCAGCACAGTGTGATCCCAGTCCTGATTGGGCCCCTTGGCACTTCTGTGGTATAAATCTGAAATAATAATGCTGGGTTGCCTTTCCAAATATTCATTGTACGTTTGTAACCATGCTGTGAAGCCATCTGCTAGTGCAGTTTTCTGTTAGAACCATTATTATCTTTTAAAACCCATGATTTTCTTACCCAAAAGAAATGCAAGACAAGGTACAGGGAAGATTTGTTTTTAGGGCTCACTGTATGTAGAAGTGTTCTCAGTCTGGAACCTGGAATGTGGAATTAATGGGAAAATGAGAATGAGCAGGATTTGACATTTCGCCAGATTAGCAACTAGTAAGGGATGATATTTACTGAGCACAGTCTATTTTCTCTTACATGATTCAAGTAATTAAAGTTGTTTCTCTGATTCACTTAATATTTCCATCCAATAGACTTCTCTTAAATAACATTATCAATCTAGGCACCATATGTGTCTTCTCAAAATTTCAGTTTTAATTTTTTCATGCCTTAATTCCTTTAGCAAAAGGGTAAGAGAGATGAAAATACTGTAACTGACTGCCAGTGGGGTTTAGAAATGTAAAGGTGCAATATCTATAAAATACAGCGCAATTAGAAAAGTATCAATTTTAATGACTTCAATAGACAAGATTGAGTTAGTGCTAGTTTAGAGACCACTTCTGCATTCTTAGTGACACAAATCTCCCATTAAAGTAAATGAGCCAAATTCTGATCTCAATTAAACTAGTGTAAAGTTAGACAAATTCTACTGAGTGGAGTTATTTTGGTGCTGTACTATTGTGACAGAGCAGAATCATGCCCATTGGTAGTTTAGTATGCTTTAAGAATGAAGGATTGGGCCCTAAACCCATTCTCCCAGAGTTCAGTACTTCTGCACTTGGGAGCTTGGAGGAGGGATTGGGGTCCATGTTATCTTGCTGAATTTGTCTAGATTAATAACAAAACTGTTTGGGGATTTGGTTCATGTTCTAGAGATACCATAAATGGCTCTCATTGGTTTCAGGGAATGTTAAACTTGCTATTTTATTATTTTTCCTATGGCAAAGAAGAACTCATGAAAGCTGAGAGAGACCATAGACTTTGGAATGAATACACACCAATATTATCTGGACCTATACAAATTGCATACAGGGCCACATCCAGTCAAAAAGGTGAAACTGATCCTGCAAATAGTAAGACTAGTGCTAGATGAAATTTTTTGGCTAAGAAATGCAGGTTTGGGTCCACAACTGAAACATTCTGTGAATTTGGGTCAAATTTGCCAAATATTTTATTTGGGGGAAAATATCAGAAAAAAAATCAGTTTGGTTTCAACATTTTTTTAAATAAAATGTTTAGATTCTTTTTATTTGAAACACCTTTTTGGTTTGAAATTTCATGCAACGTTAACAAAAATTTTAAAAGTTTTTTAAAAACTCTGAAATTGAAATGAAATATTTTGTTTCAGGTCAAATGAAATATTTTGTTCAACCTGAAACTTTTTTTTACTTTTCAGTTCACCAAAAAGTTCTACTTTTAAAAAAATTTTTAGGTCAACCTAAAATGATTTTTTTTGGTATTGTTTGTTTTTTGGTCCAGCCAGCGGACCAAAAACCATTTATTCACACAGCTTTAACTAAGACCTATGGGACTGGGAGTACATTTGCTGGGTGTATGTGTGTTAGACAGGTAGCACCCTTGCCTCCTGTTTAGCCCCCAAACCTTTCAGAAGGAGGGGAAGATTTTAAAGGAACTCTGTGAGGTTCATCTCTAGCTGTCACCAGAACTCTCAAATCCTCTCTCTTAGGGATGGTATAATTTAACCCATATTTTGACATGCTTTCTCCCCAATTCCATAGCAACCAGTGAAGCAAAAATGTGTTGAAATTCACATGGAAAAGTGAGGTTGGTCCTAAAGTTCATCCAGAAGCTGTCTAGGATCTCTGCTTAAACTGGAGTGTGAGCAATGTTCAAACAGGCTCTTGTTTTGTGGCCTGTTTATAAAATACTGATTAGAGAGCCAATTTATTTTTCTGTGAGAATGTAGATAAAACTATCTGGAGAAAAACCAATGAGACAATGAATTTTCTTGACGTCATATAACACTTGGGTACTTTCACTTTTAGTGCTGAGGTAAGGAGTAAAATGTAGACAAATTCTATAATTCTGCAATAATTCCACTGAAATCAATTGCATTATTCTTTTGGGGGATTTGATGATAGTCTTCTACATTGTCTCGGTTTTTGCTTAAGGGATTTAGGCCTTGTTTACACTACTGGGGTAAGTCGACCTAAATTATGCTACTCCAGCTACTTGAATAATGTAGCTGGAGTCGATGTAGCTTAGGTCGACTTATCGCGGTGTCTTTACTGCTCTGCGTCAACAGGAGACTCTCTCCAGTCGACTGCAGCAGTGTCGATCTCCTAGTAGTGAAGACAAGCCCTTAGATTCACTGAAAAGCTAATCAGTTTGACTCCTGTTGGCTGTTGATGTGGTTGATAGCTGTAGAATTCCCCAAGCCAATCATTATTCAGAACTTTTCAGTGTTCATCTTGATTTTCCAAAATGTACAGCACTTTCCTTACTATCGCATAGCAAAAGCTTTGGAACATAAAAGGGTAATTTTGTTGAAGTCACAATATGATAATACTCATACAAGTGCTCCTATTTGGCAGGATTCCAAGAAGACATAGCGGGAAATGAATGCTGTGAGATAATTAAAAAAAAAAAAAAAATTCAGCCTAGGAAAGGATTATCCTTGCCCACAGAATAAGAGTTCAAAATGGATCACAAGTTACATTTTGGTTTCAACACTTTTGTATTTAGCTTGAGCACTTTGGGGGAGCTCAGGAATTTTGATGTGTCTTTCCCCCCGCTGTTTTATTTACCAAACAAAGCAGTAGAAGAAAGAGTATGAATATATCCTTAAATCATTCCTTTGAAAAATCATGAAGTTCTCTGCAACATACAGCCAGTCATTTTGTTTGAATGGCTGAATATTTCTAACTGCAATTTTTAATCCGAGATCTTGCATTGTTTATTATGAATACCTCTGTCTGGCTTGTGATGTACTGGTTTGTGTGTGTGCACCACTGACCTTTACTTGAGCACTGTTGTTGGCCCTAATTTACTAAACTGAGATGCTCTTTTATCTTAAGTGGTAGAAGCCTGTGTGTCTGTAACAGGAAAATCTGAATTCTATTTCTGTAAAGTTCAGCATGATCAGAGCATGCAGCATGATGACAGCTATGAAGTATTAGGTAGTTCTGATTTCATACACAATTTTGGTTTCTCTTCTTCCTGTTTCATTTTGGGGAGAACTGCTTAGATTCACTGTAGGGTCTTGCATTCCAAACCACTCTCTCCAATCTATACAATAGAAAGAGCAGCAGTGCTCTCTGGGCACTGAATACATTTATATTACACAAAAATGAGTACTACAACATATGCCTATTGGTACATAGATCATTTAAATACATTGGATTATGCTGGTAATAAAAACAATGAGGACCTTTTTTTTGTCTTTCAAGGCTCCCAGGGCCAGTCTTTTAACGGTATTTAGGCATCTTAAGATGCAGATAGGCACCTAGCAGGTGTTTCAAAAGCACTTAGGCACCTAATTCCCATTGATTTCAATGTACCTCGGTGCTTTTGAAAATCCTGCTAGGTGCCTTTCTGCACCGCTGGTGCCTAAATACCCGGAAAAATCTGGCTCTAGGTGACTTTACTCTAAATATCTTTCAGATTTATGTCTGCCAACTGCTGTGTGTTAAGCATTAGGCTGGAATTCTTTAACTCTAAGGGTAATGAAATTCAAGTAAAAAAGCCCATGTGTCTTTCTTTTCTAGTTGGCTATGCCATTTGGTAATTTGATAAGTTAATAGTATTCTTCTGTCTGCTGGAACAGGACACTGCTTTTGAGGTATTAATAAAATAACGCACCTTTGTGCACCGTAACCGTTAGGGCATGGAGGCTGAGGGCACTCATCTTTAGTATTCTGAACTGCAAAAGTGAGTATTCATCATGCTCCTCCCATGCACCTTCCTAATTCCCGTTCCTTTCTCAATCCTTTCTTTTTCCCCTATTTCCTTTCCCCTTTAGCACTGGAAGTATTGCCCCACTCCAAGCAGTCAGAGACTCTGTGACTGTCTTTGTGCCAGAAACTTCTTTGCTGTAGATGTGCACCTCTGTACCTGCCGCTTACTAGCCTGAAGGAGATGAGACCTGGCAGCCTTATCTCTTAGGGCTTATCTAAATGGGGTTTTTAAACTTGATCAGACTGAGTTAATCAGGTTTTAAAATGCTTGTGTACACATGATGTAATCCATCACTGCACACTAACTCAGTTTATCACGACTTCTGGAGTCCTATTGCGAAGTGGAATAGGTGTGCTTCATATTGAATTTGTTTGGTCTATTGTTCATGTGGATGCAATTTCTGTGCATGACTTTTTGCATGCTTCCTATGACTATCCCACAATGCTTCGCAGGTTGACTGCTACTGACCTGTCTGTTTACTTGTGTGCCCTCCCTGCTCTGGTGTCTGGTTCCCAGGTTGACCCTTCCCCCTCATTTAATGTCCAGACATCCTTTCTCCTCCCTCCCCACAATGCCTAGCCCTCTGGATATTAAGCAGTTTCCAATTGGAGATTAACTGGATGCCTAAGGGTTAAATTGTGTGTAATTATGCAGTACAGAACTGCCAAAATTACTACACTATCAGCCTGTATCAATAACAGCTATATACTATTTTACGCTGTATAATGTATTGAAAACAGATTTTAATTTGATTTAAATTAACATTAGACTATACTTGTTTGTTTCTGAGACAAATAAAAGTTATATTGTACTACTAAAAAAATTATATCCTTATTGCCTTTGCCAGTAAAGGAATAATAAAAAGCTCAAATCCCACACAGACTTTGTGTCTATTAATTGTGCTGCCTCTGATGCTAGCAATTCAGGTTACAGAGAAATTATTTTAGGTCATTTAACTGAAGGAATAATGATCACATCTGTTGAGATTGCTTAAAGAGAGCTCTGAGAGAAATCATTAGCAGATTTGAGTGAAGTTAAGCAGATGTTTTTTGTTTCTTTAGAATCTACATTATAGTGTGTGATAAAATAAATACAATGCTGTCGGGATTCTCTTACCCATTGCAGATTGTGCTATCCTTCCTATCTTCAGTTACATGCAATGCTGAGAAGAAAGAATAACCATTTAGTATCCTTAGGAAAAGGAAGACAGAGTAGAAAGGATTTATATGAATTTATATCAATTTCAGTAAAATTGGGATATCTGAAATTTAAATGAAATGAATCATGCTAAATTAAGTGTTTTTACAGTAGCATTTTGGCAGAGCTCCCCAGTCAAGAGTGCAATTTTCTGCATTTTATAATACTTGAAAGGTGAACAATCTAAAAAGCCTTGGGCCTGATTCTCATTTACTTTACATCCCCGGCCTTTTCACTTGTCTGGCAGTAAAAAGAACCCTTAATTTACTTTCTCTTGAAGGCCCCTTTAGGCTGTCTCAGTGGTCTAAAAGGGGCTTAGTGTACATGACGATTGGTCCAAAATGGGATTTTTGTGTGGGTGATTTCCCTGTTGTGCACAGAGACATAGCATGGGGGTGTAAATCTACAGCACACTAGCCTGCTGCACATTAAATCGCCATGTCAGCCCTGCTACTGCTTCAAATAGCAGTAGGTCAAAGTGCACTAGGGAATTTTTAGTGTGTGGTAGCAGGGTTCACACTGTGACTTAGCGCATAACAAGCTGTACATCCACACCATGGCTTGCCGCACTAGGTCACTGTGTGGACAAGCCTGAAATATTGAGGTTGGTTTAATTTGGGATCCTTTCATAAAACACTAAAGCCTTATTTCCATTAACACTGCCTATTGTGTACATACTGTAGCTGTGATAATGTTAATTAGAAAAATAGAGGTGTGGGAGAAACTTTCCACCTCCATTTCTTGACCATTCATGTTAGTTACCTGCTTGCTTTTATTATTGGAAATTAGGGCTACTATTAATAATGCAAATTCTTGGATTAATGGGAATTAGTCCCTCTGACTTTTTTTTTTTTCACCTGCATTATACTGGCTGACTAGGAGCATACTAAAATGATGATAAGCCATAAATACTGTATCAGAGATCAAATAAATGCACATTATATGAAAGGGAGAAATGCAAACCTACCTGTTATAGAATTTAGGGGAAACCTACAGGTAGCTGAGGAATGCGTTGGCTGGGTGGTAGATGAGAAGAACTTTTACATCTGCCCTGACCTCTGCCAATATTTGACAGGGAAATTTATTTGCCATTTTAGTGTTAGACTATCGGGTTAGACTGTACTGGCTGGGGCTTTAGTGCCAGCTCTGTATTTTTATTTAATTGTTTTATGTATTTAGCTTCTCAGTATAGTTTTAGCTTAATATGTAGGGGATGAAATATATGTCTTGCTGAAATGAGAGGTAAGTAAGAGGACTGATTCTGCTGCCACTGAAAACAGAACAAAACATCAAACATTCACATCAAAATGGGCAGTCTATGGGTGGGATTGTCAAAAGTATTTAAGTAAGGTGTAGTCTATTGATTTTCAATTAGACTTGCACTTCTAAGTCACATACATGATTTGAAAATCAAACCCCATGGTCATCACAGAATGAAGTGAAATTTTTAACTAGCCTTCCCTAAAGTGTTGTAAATAATTCCCATTAAGGGGGCTCTTTGTTCCGTTTAAATGTTGTTTTGTTAGTCGTTAGTGCCATTTTGGTAGCAGCAGGGAGCCAATATATTTTGTCTGGGCTTGGAGAACTAGATAGAATGGCAGTTATTTTGTGAACATTTCTTTGTAACTGGATTGTCCATTGTAATCTGTGCTTGCATTGATAACCTGCTACCGCTGTATAACACTTCATAAAAAGAGATTTTTTTTTTTAAATGTGGGCATGAGCAGGGGCGCTGGAACAATTTGTGTAGTGAGGGTGCTGAGAGTCATTGAACCAAACTGTAAACCCTGTATATAATGGAAGCCACTTCAAGCCAGGGGATGCAGCAGCACCCCTCCAGCACCTATGGGCATGAGACTTGATAACTCAAGCACTTCAGACTACAAAATACATAAAATGGCTCCAAAAACAAAAGACTGCTATAAAGTACAATTGTTCCACAAAGATGTAGCATCATACTGGAATGTCTGTTTTTGGCTGCTCTCTCTCTTTCTTACACATGGATGTTACAATATCCTAATGGTGACTATGATGCGATTTATCCTATGCTTTAAGAGGGAATGAAAATGAATTGGTGCCTAACTCATTTGAAGAGTAATAGTAGCATCAAACTTGTACTGTACCAACACCTCTGCCGCAATGAGATGATGCCACTATGCTTAACAAATTCCTTGTTAAGCAGATCCTGACACCGTTTTTTCCCTTCCACTGAGTAATTTCCAAGCTCCAATCCTTCTGTTGTTGGCTGCTGAACTGAGAGACCTTAAAAGGCAGCCGGTCTCTCAGTAGCAACCCTATTGTCCCATCAGCATAAAACTACTCAATCTTGATGGCACCTTGATGGCCCTGATTCAGCTTCCCAGATTTAGTCTGTTCCTGCTACCAAATGGAGGTTCTAATCCACACTGAAGGTTAGGGTCATAAATTGTATAGTTACACCTGGCTGGTCCCAGGGATGAACGAGCAGGTGGCCCTCATGGCTGGTCCCTGTACCCAGAATGTCCTAGTGGATGCAACTACTGATTGTTTCTTTCTTCTTTGTGGGATGGAATAAGCAGCTTGTTCTAGGAAAGTCCCTGGAGAAAGGGATATGTGGTTCACATGGCTGGTCCTTGCTTCCCCTAATGTTCTGGCACCTGTTGCTCCTGGCCTCTTCTCTTCCCCCATTCTTCCTTGAACGGGTACAGAAAGCCACTGCCCTCTCCTCACTTAAATACCTCTTGAAGACCCACTTCTTCCATGGGACCTATAGAAAACTAGCTAACTCAGAAGCTGATTGAACTCCCATTGAAGTCAACAGAAATAAACTCATTGGCTTCAATGGGAGTTGGATTGGATCTTTAGTAATCTACTTATCTATTTCATTTATCTCATGAGTGAACTGCTCTTGTGTGTTGAAGGAGGGGGCCATCGGCACTGGAACTGAAGCTTCAAATTGTTTCCTTCATCCTTTATGATGCATAGCCATCTGAGAATTGGTTTTAGGCAATCAGCAAGAACAGAAAGAAGCAGAGACAGCATTGTCCCTTAAGAACAGGGCTGAAAATTACAATAACATAATTTCAGTTATAATAATCTCATTATGAAAAAGTATTTATGATGAATTAATATTCCTTTTAAATAAAAAATTGCCATTATTGCTCATCCCAATTTGTTTAATCCAGAAATAATTTGATTCTTTAAGAAATTGATGTTTTCTGAAAAATTGGTCCCTAAATCCAAATATATCCTACTCTGTTTGCTCCTAAATGTATGTTCATATGGTGAGTTTTCACATACCCCATTCTAAAAGTATTAATGGAGAAACTGAGACATTGTAACGAGTCTTTTAATTTTACTAAGAAAAGATAGGCAGTTAGACTGTCTTTGTGCAGCTTCAGCTGGGAGCACTTATTTTGCACTTGAGAAAACAGTTGGGTATTCATTCTAAATCCGATATATGATATAACCATTTGCCATTGAGAATTCGCTCTGAATGCTATTTGGAAAGGTTATGGGAGGTGGAGATAAATAATATATCTAACACAATATCTCACCAGTGATCCTATTTGATTCACTGCATTGCCAGATTTTTGTGTCCACACGTTTTAGACATTTTTTCTATCAGTGTATGTCTACATAGAAATAAAAGCCCTGGTGCATGGCTGTGGCTGGTCTAGGTTAGCTGACTTGGGCTCATGGGGCTCCAGTGGGGCTAAAAATCACTGTGAAGACATTTGGGTTTGGGCTGGAGCCTGAGCTCAAGGAGCCTCCCTCCACCATTGCTATTTGTAAGCTTGAAAGCTTGTTACCCTCACCAACAAACATTACCTCACCCACTTTGTCTCTCTAATATTCAGGGACCAACACAGCTACAACAACACTACATAAAAGATAAAGACTTTAGTCACCATCAACTTGGCTGTCATGGTATTTGTTTGGAACAAAGGAGAAAGTGGGGACAAGGCCAGCAAACTGAATAGGCTAGACATAAATTAGCAGAGTGCAGATGAGTTAGCAGAGTGCCAACTTTGTCTTTTCCTTTATTTGTTTATAAGACGACAATGTGTTGCTTTATGGCTTTAGAAATTGTCTTGTGATACCTGATATAAATAACAGCCTAAATGAATAGATCATTTTTTTCCAGTAGGGCTTTTGAAAAGGAGATCTGCAAATTAGTAAGTTTCCATCTAGAAAAATAAATTCTAAAATAGGCAGAACGGTTGTTTGCAAAGAATCAGGCTTGATTTTTAAGGAGAGGACAAGCAACCACAAAGAATTTCCAAATCCTTTTTGAGTTCCAAAGAACTTTCTTCTGACTTAATTTGAGCCCAAGATCTCAGATGAAGAGAGTTGCCATGATACCACTTGGGGGAGCATTTTAGCTAAAAATATTAACTAGCATGCTTACCCATAAAGTACATGGTAATCGAAAGAGCTGGATTTAGTTCCACTTGGCTCCTTTTGCTGTGTTATAAAACCACTACACTGTGAAACCAGAGTAAAAATTGACAGCATACCAAAATTTGCCCATAAATTAATCCTGTCTAGAAGTAAACAATTTTGATCATGTATTTAACCGAACTTAAAATATCCATGATTATACTTGTGTAATGAACCATCATAAACACTTATTTTAGAAGTACCTTTTTTAACAATAGAGATTTCAGTTTCACAAACTATTTTGTTGCTGCATAGAAATTGTGGAACACCTGACTGCACACATTTATTCACAATATTGTATTGTGTGGATGCATTTTCCTAGAGAATGTTTTTGAGCTTGGCTTCAGGCTTGAAAATTGTAGCCTGAAATCTAGTCAGATATTCGTTATCTATCAAGTTTGTTAAATCTCTAAGTGACAATATAGAATTAGAGATTAAAAATAGAAACACTCAGAGGTTGTAATGATATTGTCTTACATTTCTCATGTCAGAGTACTTTGTGAGATATAGCTAAGCAAAATAACTATGATAAAATACGGCTCCTTTGACTTAAAATCTTCCAGCTGGAAAATCATGATCATAACTAAATTTCAGAGGATAAAGAAAATTCTTGTATATTCCTCCATACATGAGAAATGCGTCTTGAATTGTCCATCTCTATAACATCAAATAATATAATTTCATCATGATTTTCACCAACACAGATACCTTCAACTTTGCATGTTATAATGGATTAAGGTTGCAGGATGTTTTTAAGATGGTCTTTTGGCTATTTGCATGAAAGATAAAAGCAGGGAAGAGATGGTACTTCGAAGATACAGTACAATGCTTTGTGAGTGGTTAGAATTGGTGCTAGTACTACTGGAAAAGAAGAAAAAGGAGAATTGAATTATCCAAAAATAAAACTGTGCCTATTGTTTTGTTTTGTTTTTTAAATTAAGGCCATCTTAAAGAGAGTCACTATATTGTATTTTTATAGAGTCAAGGTTTTGAAATTTGCCTGACATCCACTAATTGGAGAACTAAATCTGCTGCTCAGGGGCTTGTTGTGCAAAGGCATATACTGTAACTTGTCCAACGTAACAAAAGCCCAACTCAGCCAGTTACATAAAATTCTGTGTGAAAGTCAGCAAATGTTGGAGAGAAATAGATTGGTACAAACTAGGTTGTGATAAGGGGTCTTCAGAGCTTTTGGTAAAGTCATGGGTTGGCATGGCAATGAGCTGAAAGATTCTAGAAATGGAAAGAAATATTCATAGCTGAAATCACCAAACTGATGTAAAAAACTGTTTTGACTGGTTAACTTTAAAGGGATGAGGTTTCCACCCCTTTTTTTGGACATTGCTATCTGGGAGTCACTAAAAGGAATGAGGAGGATACATAGACTGAAAGGAGCAAGAAGCTTTACCATCATGGCTACCATCCCTACTGTCTCCTGAGTATGGAGAAGAAATTCATGTTATTTGTCTAAAGATGAATGAAATAGTTTTTTGAAAAACCATGGGGGAATTGATTGTTGAGGCTAAGTAGAAACTACTTATCTGTGATTCTGTGGGTGTTGCTAATGAATGTGTATTGGGAGTTGGACTTGATTTGGAAAGAGGAGGTGAGGAGAATTGATTTTGCCTACTGGTAAAAACTGATTGCATGTGGGTGGAGGTTTGATAATTGATTGTATGGGAAGAAAGGGGAAATGATTGCAAATGTGAGGAGGAGAACTGATTGAGAGAGGTGGGGGAATGGTTTGTGAGCAGAATAATTTTGAGCAGAAGGCATGAGAGAAAACTGTGCAGCATGTGCTGAAAAAGAGGAAAAGGAACAACAGATGGGAAGGCAAAGTGAGAGGAAAACTGGAACTCCGAAAAGGAACAGAATATACATAATTTAATTTAACATGAATTGCAATTATGCATGTTTTAGATCAGAGGTTCTCAAACTGGGGGGCCCCCGCCCAGGGGAGGGTGCGGAATGTATTCTGGTGAGGAGGGGCTGAGAACCTTTAGGGGGGGAAAAGCTTACTGCGCACATTTTACCCACAGCAGTGAATAACTAGAAAAGCTGCTTCCTCCAGACATATCAGGTCCTCAGATGGCACTGTGCATTTGCCTCTAGCCGGCATTGTGCATTTTGATTGCTTTGATAACCTTGCAAAGTATTATACAAAATCGTTGCCATCTGTACGTTAATCCGTTTGCTACAACACGGTGTGCACATTTAATTGTAAGCATTGACCACATCTCAGTTTTGCTCTTATTACAATGGATTGTTGGCTCTATTTGAAACAGTGCCTTACTGTTTTTAATATTTAGTGAGAGTTGCATGTTTTTGTTTTTTTCATTGGTATGTGTACTTGTGTGGCGGGGGGAGGGGTGTAAACAACTACAGACGCAAAGAAGGGGGGCACGATCAAATACATTTGAGAATCACGGTTTTAGATGATATTCACTTTCCCAGTTATTTTAACCAAACATATGCATAACAAAAGTGCTTTTGGAAAAATAATTTTAAAAAAACATTCAGGAGCCATTGACTATTTTTAGTCCAGCTTCATATACCAATACATGGGGGAAAGAGTAGAAATCTGTTACTATTTTAATTCCATCTCTTTGAGGACTCCACTTTGCTACAACTCATTGTTGATTGGCTTCTATATCCTGATATCATAAGCAAATCTGCTGGCCATCCAAACTTCTTTCTTATTTTAATGAATAGTGGTTTACAAATAGTGGTTTACAAATATTGAACTGTGCTATTGCTACCTGTAACTTGACTTAATTTGTATTCTACAGTAAAATTGGTACAACTAACAGAGGCATTTTCAGATGCAACTGAAAAGCAGGGCTGCTAGAAAATTTTCTGTCCAAACTTTTTTGGACAGAAAACTGGCTTTTTGACTAAACAAAACCATTTTGTGGAAATTTTCTGCTTTGTTTGAACACTTGATTTTTCATCAGAAAACTGAAAATTATTGACTGAAAATTTCATGATTTTCAACAAATTGTTCTCAGCTTGCGTGCCATAGGTTGCCTGCCCCTGGGTTACACGATCACATGACCCTGCGGTGTCAAAGCAGCATCCCAGGAAGCTTCTCAGGAAGGTGGGAGATTAGCATCTTCAAAGTCCTATTGTCCTTCCTAATGGCCCATCCAGGCTGATTGCCCACTGTCTGGTAGGCATTCCCCAGGTGTAAACACTTTAGTAATTGATACATAGTCAATATTCCTAACTTCAGATACATAAATGATACATGCATACAAATAGGATAATCACATTCAGTAAATCATAACCTTTCCAATGATACCTCACATGACCCATGTTGCATAAAACATATCTTAGTTATGCCATAATCACATCATAACAATATCTCTATGAAGAATATGGGGCATAGTACCACAGTGGAGACTAGCTTCTGCGTTAACATTATTATACTCATTTCATAGAGAGGGAAACAGGATCAGAGAACATGCTATGGTCACACAGCAAGTCAGTGACAGAGCTGGAAAGAAAACTCAGTGATCCAGAAGCCCCATTGCCTCCTCTAATTGCTAGACAACATTGTGCCTATCTGAATCAGGTCTTTTGTACAGTAAAGTCCAGTGAAGTCCACAGGAGTCATTGGCTTTGCATCAGGTCCAATATTGTCATTTTGTAATTGGACCACATTTATCCCTGGTGTAATTTCATCATATTAAAATACTGATCAGTAATTTTAGTAATTTGGCTTATTGATTTTATAATGTCCATAGATAGGAAAAATATATACAAACCCCACATACATACTCCCCAAATGGGTAAATGCACAAGCCAAATATTACCTGCAGATTTACTTGCTTCGTGTGCTCAAATGGCTACACTCACCAAATGTAATGGCACATCTTTATGGTCTACTGAAAATCTGGCCACCCAGCTTCAGGCTCAGAATACATTATTTGGGATATGTGAATTATAATTTTTCAGATGTACTGCCTATTATTGCTATTTTAAACTGAACATTTACATTATTTGCAACAGCAAGTAATCACAGTAATACAACAGAAAAATAGGGACAAAAGGAATGGCTATTGTAATATTTAAATATTGTATATCCTTTGGATCAGGAACGCTCTTCATTTGTGTTTGGAAAGTGTCTAGCACACAGTAGTTGCAATCTAAACAATTAATAATTTAAAATGAATACAACACCCCCCTTTGATATATACACACACCTAGTCACTACATTTAACACTGATTCACAGAAGATTGATCTCCCTTTAGGCTTTAATTTCTTCTATAAAAAAGTACAAGTCTGAAACTGCTTTAAACTTGATTCTTTTACAGGAGACATTAAATCGAAAAGCAATTGCTCTTGTTATGGGAGGAAAGAAAGGAATGGAAAAGAGGATTAGAGAGAGGGAGGGGAAAGTGTACACCACTTTGCTAAAAATGCCAATAGTATGTTAGGGGTTTGAAGGGTCTCTAATAAAAATCCATTAGCCCATTTAAGCCATACAACTAATTGTACCCTTCAATTCCTTCTCCTATTTTCTGCTCCCACTTATACCCGGACGCCTGAATTAAACTTCTGACCTTTCAGAGATGTTGCAAGTGCTTGTATTAAAATTGAGCAGATTAAAAACACATTACAGAGCAAAACACTTCTGTTAACGTGGATCAATTTTCTATTAATATTTTTATCTACCTTTTATAAATAGTGTATAGTATATGATAATATTTTGCACTTGTAGGCCCCTATTCAGCAAAGCACGTAAACATGTGCAACATTTTAAGCATGTGTGTAGTCTCATTTAAGTCAATGGGAATACTCATGATTCAAGTTAAGCATGTGCTTTGCTGAATCAGAACCAAAGGGACTGATCCAAGGCCTATCAAAATAGTTGAAATACTTGCATTGACTTCAGTGAGCTTTGGATCAGACCCAGTCATTACATCCAAGAAACAAAGGGCTACATCCACAAGGGGATTTAAATGCTTAACTACCACTTTAAGTCCTCCAAAATTTTGATTCTCAAGACCTCTACTCATCTTTTGCCTGTAGCGGTCTAAGCTGCTGCTGGCAAACTCCCTTAAAATTTCATGCAAAGCTGCCTAAGTCCTGATGCTGCCAAGCTGCTCATGCCTAACCCCTTGCAGGGTTCTCAAACTAGGCATTCCCCTGCTTACCTCACCTGCAGGGCCCCGTCTGGTAGGCATTTGTAGAGACCACTAAGAGCATACTTACCAGATCACTAGGCTATAGGGACAGTTTCACTCTCTCTGACTCAATGTTTACTCATCTGAAAAATATTTTAATAAACTCCATGCAGATGGATGGCCCTGGCATCTGTGGATCTCAGAAGATCTGTTGATTATGGAGCCTGAATGCCTTGTTTGTACATGGGGTAGGGGGAACTCTACACCTCTGCCCCAGGGGCAACTGCTGAATTTCTAATCTCCCACATGAGGATTCTTTGGGACAGGGCCTGGCCCTTCCTGTGTGTGCAGAGTGTGTCTATGGGTGCTATTGGACACACATAAATAACATTAATGGTTACTCCTGCTTATGAAATAATCTCGCTCTATAGGTCACCCATCAGCCATAACAACATGAATCAAATTGTCTTTATTATTACTGAGCATAGTTATTTATTCTAATAGGAGATTTACTGCCTGGAAGTACTATTTATTCTAGATTTTTCTTTTGAAACCAGCTGTCAGGCACATAATGCTCCTGCTAAGGTTTTTTTTAGTACAATTCCAAAGAACTGGTCAGAAAAAAATAGCTGACTGTTATTCATTATTTTTAATGATGCTGTCTTATTAAAGAGCTAGAACTATGGCAATGTGGTCAGCAAAGTGACCAGCATCTTTTCCCTTAACATTGCTGCTCCTTGTAGGTCCCTTATGTTTGATATTTTACTACTGTTACTGATGAAAAGGAAAGTTATTGCTACTAAAGTTAGCACAGCAGTGCCAAGGAAGATTGTGCTAGATTCTATCATGTCTAGCTTACCATCAGCAAAACTGTCAACTAATTTCTGATTGCAAAATCTTTAAGTATTACTAGGGATGATGTATGTGTCAGAAAACAATCTGATGTTCAGATCACAGGGTGGGTTTGCATAGCTGAAAGTTGGGAAAATCCTCTTTTGATTAGGGTATTTTGAGTAAATGTGGCATGGCTTTCATTGAGTGAAAATAAACATGGAACTCAACAATGCCCTTCTTCCAGTCACGTCTCTATCTGGAACTCCAGTTTTAAATCCAGACACTTGGCCCTTGTCTATACTAGGATTTCCATTGATGTGTCAGTACAAACCTATAGTGCAGACACAGTCTGCTGCACAACATGCATTAGAATAGCTTACTCGGGTTTGAAATTGTGTCAACATTAAAGTTTTATACTGGAGTAGGTGCAGCAGAGGCTAAGATCTCCATGTAGATAAGGCTTATATTATTTATTTATTTATTTATTTATTTATTAGAAGGTTTAGGTTATTTTAAGACCTTGATTACATGGAAACAATATACAAAATATATTATTAAGTTGGGATGAAATTCACCCCTGGGCTGAGGGTCCACACTTAAATCCTATTGTATATTCCACTCATAATAGAATCGGAGATGTCATTGACTCCTTTTGACAATCTCAAGCCTTGTTTTGTGTATTTGTACTGTAAAGTGTTTTACATAAGTAGAGGACACTCCAGCTGGTAACTCTTCAATGTGGAGAGGCAACTCTTTATCATGTAAATCTCCATTACCTAATGGTAACAAATGAAGCTTTTTCTTAGAATCATAGAATATCAGGGTTGGAAGGGACCTCAGGAGGTCATCTAGTCCAACCCCCTGCTCAAAGCAGGACCTAATCCCAACTAAATCATCCCAGCCAGGGCTTTGTCAAGCCTGACCTTAAAAACCTCTAAGGAAGGAGATTCCACCACCTCCCTAGGTAACCCATCCCAGTGCTTCACCACCCTCCTAGTGAAAAAGTTTTTCCTAATATCCAATCTAAACCTCCCCCACTGCAACTTGAGACCATTACTCCTTGTTCTGTCATCTGGTACCACTGAGAACAGTCTAGATCCATCCTCTTTGGAACCCCCTTTCAGGTAGTTGAAAGCAGCTATCAAATCCCCCCTCATTCTTCTCTTCTGCAGACTAAACAATCCCAGTTCCCTCAGCCTCTCCTCATAACTCATGTGCTCCAGCCCCCTAATCATTTTTGTTGCCCTCCGCTGGACTCTTTCCAATTTTTCCACATCCTTCTTGTAGTGTGGGGCCCAAAACTGGACACAGTACTCCAGGTGAGGCCTCACCAATGTCGAATAGAGGGGAACGATCACGTCCCTCGATCTGCTGGCAATGCCCCTACTTATACAGCCCAAAATGCCGTTAGCCTTCTTGGCAACAAGGGCACACTGTTGACTCATATCCAGCTTCTCGTCCACCGTAACCCCTAGGTCCTTTTCTGCAGAACTGCTGCCTAGCCACTCGGTCCCTAGTCTGTAACAGTGCATGGGATTCTTCCGTCCTAAGTGCAGGACTCTGCACTTGTCCTTGTTGAACCTCATCAGGTTTCTTTTGGCCCAATCCTCTAATTTGTCTAGGTCCCTCTGTATCCTATCCCTACCCTCCAGCGTATCTACCACTCCTCCCAGTTTAGTGTCATCTGCAAATTTGCTGAGAGTGCAGTCCACGCCATCCTCCAGATCATTAATGAAGATATTGA
Organism: Platysternon megacephalum; assembly: GCA_003942145.1. NCBI lineage: Eukaryota > Metazoa > Chordata > Testudines > Platysternidae > Platysternon > Platysternon megacephalum. The sequence continues at coordinate 10,140,427 of QXTE01000001.1, read as the reverse complement.
ACAAAACCGGCCCCAGGACCGACCCTTGGGGCACTCCGCTTGAAACCGGCTGCCAACTAGACATGGAGCCGTTGATCACTACCCGTTGAGCCCGACGATCTAGCCAGCTTTCTATCCACCTTATAGTCCATTCATCCAGCCCATACTTCTTTAACTTGCCGGCAAGAATACTGTGGGAGACCGTATCAAAAGCTTTGCTAAAGTCAAGGAATAACACATCCACTGCTTTCCCCTCATCCACAGACCCAGTTATCTCCTCATAGAAGGCAATTAGGTTAGTCAGGCATGACTTGCCCTTGGTGAATCCATGCTGACTGTTCCTGATCACTTTCCTCTCCTCTAAGTGCTTCAGAATTGATTCCTTGAGGACCTGCTCCATGATTTTTCCAGGGACTGAGGTGAGGCTGACTGGCCTGTAGTTCCCCGGATCCTCCTCCTTCCCTTTTTTAAAGATGGGCACTACATTAGCCTTCTTCCAGTCATCCGGGACCTCCCCGATGCACTACCTGGGTGCACTTTTTTTAAAAAAAGCAATGTTCTACTGAAAGGAAAAAAGGGGGGTGAAGGAGAGAAGAACAGTGAGACATTCTCAGACTACTGTATATTGAAAAATATGGCATTGCACTGTCTGGGTTCTAGGACCAGCGTTGAGATTCGTACAGACCAATGACTTTCAAACGGTAAAGGGGGTTGTGCAGTTTGTGAAGTCCCAGCCATGGGACTGCACTGGAGCACGGAACAACCCTATGGGGGAATCAGGTAAGTGGCTATTTTTTTCGAGTGTATTGCGCAGTGTTTTACAGACTTTAACTACGGGGATGTGCAACGATAATACAAACTTAGCCAACTCCCAGGCGATGATTTGAAGATCACTGTTAATCGACACCGAGGCAAAGACTGAAAGCAAAAAACCAGGTCGGCTAACCCGAGGGGAGACTGCACGGCTACCTCCTTCGCCGCCCCCTCCCTGCCAGGGTCAGCCGCCTGGCAGCCCCCTTCCTGTGAAGGCAGCAAACGCCAGCGGCCCCAGCTGCTCCCCCAGGGGGCTAGAAACTGCTGGAGGCCTGGGGGGCGTTAAAAGGAGAGAGGGGGAGGGCGCCTTAGTGCACTGATTGGCTGATACCCCAGATAAAGCCCCAGCCGGCGCTGCTTACACTCCTCAGCCCTAGCTGTAAACTTTCAGCCTTGAGCTGGATTTTCTCCTCTGCTGTTGCCGCTCCCGGCTCGTTAAAGGGAGACGGTCCAGGTTGCCCCCAGATTGGGCTACATTCAAACCAATGACTGGGAGCTGTTGACTCTTGTCAATTTCACTCCTCTGTTCTTTCCCCTCGTTCGCTTAGTTTCTTTCTTTCCCAGCAAATAGCAGCTCAGCCCAGGAGTATTTTCAATTGTTCTTNCCTCCCCCCCCCCCCCCCCCCGCCGTGCCCCCTCTGCTGAGTGGCTAAGGCAGCCCCCTAGCCTGCAGGAGTATTGCCCATGCGGAGCTCTTCAGTGCACCAGCCCTAGTGCTCGCCCGCCCTGGAGAGCCTGGCAGGGGCGGGCAGCTCCGCGCTATGCCCAGCTGCCGGACGCTCCCCTGAGACGCTGGCAGGCACCGTGGGCTGCCGCCTGGCCCCGGGCGGAGAGCAGCACCCCGGAGGGCCCCGCCATGCGGTCCCTGAACATCACCCCAGAGCAGTTCGCCCGGCTGCTGCGGGAGAATAACGTGACTCGGGAGCAGTTCATCGCGCTCTACAGGCTGCAGCCGCTGGTCTACATCCCGGAGCTGCCCGGCCGCGCCAAGCTGGCCTTCGTGCTCGTCTGCGTGCTCATCTTCGCCCTGGCGCTCTTCGGCAACTGCCTGGTGCTCTACGTGGTGACCCGCAGGAAAGCCATGAGGACCGTCACCAACATCTTCATCTGCTCCCTGGCGCTCAGCGACCTGCTCATCGCCTTCTTCTGCGTGCCCTTCACCATGCTCCAGAACATTTCCTCTAACTGGCTGGGGGGTGAGTAAGCCCCCTGCTACCGCCTCTTGACGGCCGGGGATCTCTGGATGGACCCGGCCTCTCCTGCACGGGGTGCCCTGCCTCTGCCCCTCTCCCTCCCTCTCATTCCTGGACGGGGCGCCCGGGAGTTCGCATCTCTCTTTCCCCCACTCCCCTGCTTGCTGGGCTTGTTCCTGTCCCATCAAGCACACCTGGCTGCAACAGATCTCTGCCGGAGGAACAGAGCGGGGGATGCGGGTGGGAAATGACATGTAGATCGCTTTGGTCCCACAGGACTAAGGAATGGGCCGTGTGTCACCCAGGAAGATGCTACTATTTCGCACTTCTCATCTTCAAAGCAACCTGCAAATGCCTTTTGTGTACGGAATGAGTCAAACGGTGACCTGCAGTGTACTTGTAGAGGTGTGTTGGTCCCAGGGTATTAGAGAGACAAGGTGGATGAGGTGATAACTTTTATTGGACCAGCTTCCGTTGGGGAGAGAGACAAGCTTTCCAGTTTACACAGAGCTCTTCTTCAGGTCTTTTTCTGAAGTTGAGCTTTGTCTCTCTCACCAAAAGGAAGTTGGTCCAATAAAAGATACTACCTCATCCACCTTGTCTCTCAAAAGGAGGCAGGCATTTATTTAGCTGCCCCCTTCCTAACTGCTGACAAAACACCTGGTTTTTAGGGTTTATATTTTCTTGGGAAATGGTTTTTCCTTTAGGACACATGTATTGTTTTGACTAGACAAGGCAGAGTGTAGCAATCTCCTTGTGAAAAGGCAGCTGTTTTCTTTTCCTGACAATCTTTTGTACTAGGGGATCTGGCAACATTACTTTATAATGCTCCATTGGTATCACTACTAGTGTGAAAGCTCTCATACTTTCATAGCTCAGAACTGATGCTTCAAACCTTTGAAAGTCTCTGTTCACAACAGATAGCTTTCCTGGTCCACTCTAAAGCTGTTGCTTTTGCCTACTCATTTGTAGTCTGTTATTGCATTTTAGGATTAGGGGTCTGAATCTACAAATCTGACCCATTAATCTAAAATTTCAGTGTACTCCTTATTCTGCAGAGTTTCAAGAACTGCTAGATCACATCACCATTGGACTAAATTAACAGATTGTATTCAATTTTAAACAGCTGTGTCTTGAGATTCTGGTGAAAGTTGCAGTAAACAGAATTTTTGATGTAGTATGGTGGTGACATGACACATGTATCCTGTAGTTTTTTGTTCCAAGGATACATTCTCGCTGACAAGTGCAAAAGAAGGTCGGAGCCAAAGCTTGTTGAAGTCAGTTCCATTGATGTGAATAGGCTTCAAATCAGTTCCTTTTTGCCTTTGTTAGCAAAAATGGGTCCTTTGGTTGATTGTATTATAGGATGTCCCATTCATTTGGGGCTGGCCAAAGTCACTGACCAGACAGAATGAGGAGAGGAAAAGCCCCTCTTCAAGTCAGCTCATTTATGCTTTAGGACAAAGTGTCTTTAGTTTTTAAAGGTGTTTCACAGACTAAATTTCTTTAATAAATGGCTTTCCTTTTGTTTTACAGTGCATAGATAATATGATAAATGGGTGAAATAGATAAATGTTCACAAACTGCAGAGCTTTGGAAGTTTTCATGTTATGATCTGAATGTGAAAGTTAAGAACAGTGTACAAAGGTGCTGTCTTTAGGATTTACTTGCTTCTTGTGGGTGAGGGACCACGGGCCAGACTCCCATTGAGTTCAGTGGAAGTTAAGAGTGTATATTGTTGTCACAACATAGAACTGCAGAGACATGAAGTTAAAGAAAAGGACAGGCAGATGCACTAGTGCTACTAAACAACAATTCTGAAGAAAGAGGCTCAATGCTCTGTCTCTGCTCTTTTGATCTTGGCAATTGCAAGTGAAGAAATAAAAGGGATGTTTCTGCCATGAATGGCAGCCAGGGATGCTGATTATAATGGAAATGCATGTTGGATTTCAGAGCCTGGGCTCCAACCTGAGTGGGAATGTCTACACTGCTTTTTTAGCCTTATGGCACAAGCCCTGTAAGCCTGAGTCAATTGATCCAGGCTCTGAGACTCACTGTTGTGGTGTTTTTTTGTTTTTGTTGCAGTGTAGATATATCTTTAGACTTATTGTTGCAACAGCTAACTTTTAGGCCCCCTAATGCCTAGGGGAACCAACAGACCTGAGTTAGGCCCCTAGGCTCCTTATACAATGCATGTGAAGAAGTCCCTAAGAATGGGACTTACAAAAGCCAGCACAATGAATGGGGAGTTACCCAAGATAGCCAGTAGGAATTGCTGAGGAGAGGGGTGGGACTTATGTCCAGCCCCTCAAATGGTACTTAGGATAGATAGGGTGACCAGATAGCAAGTGTGAAAAATTGGGACACATTTTTTGGGGGGGAAGGAGTATAGTTTGTTTTATATAGGAAAGCCCCTAATATTGGGATGGTCCCAATAATATCAGGGGGTGGGACAGAGGCGGAGCAGGGGTGGGAAGAGGCGGGACGAGGGCAGAGCAGGGGCAGGGGTGGGAAGAGGTGGGACGGGGGCGGAGCAGGGGCAGGGGCAACTTTCCTGGCTGGCTCAGCTGGCTGGGGGATTGGGCTGGAGGAGCAAGTCCGGACACTGGGGCCCCTTCTGACTCTGGGCCCGGTGCATGGTAAACCCAGTACTGAGCATCTCTCCAGGAGTCTCAAAACGCTTTACAAGCTGCAGCATACTGCTGGTAGCCGGGCGGGGATTGCTCATTATAGAGAGGGGGAGGCCTAGCATTTAACTTCATGCAGCTGTGCGGGCATGTGTGTGTTCAGGGGCTGCACCTGCAACCCTGAGAACTGGGCCCAGCTACCTTGTCTAAGCTCACAGAGTTCATCACGGAGCCAGGAATAGAGCTGGGGTGGGTGGGGGAAGGCTCAGTTCCTGTGGCCAAAGGGTGGTGGGACTGGGAGCTTGTGTGGACAAAGATGGGAGAGGCCGGGAGCTGGCTCTGAGCTGGGAGGTGCTGGGAAGTTGCTCTGCATTGCACTGAAGAAAACGCAGCAAGTGATTGTGAGGCCAGGCTGCAGCCCACGGGGCAGTATGGCACACCTTGCCTATGCATCGCCTCCGCTGCCTGGTTCCTACCAGAACCTTTAAATTGTGCCCCCCACTGTCAACAGTTGTGCTTTGCCTCTGAGTGGCAGTTAGATACCTAAATCCCTTTGTGAATCTTGTCCAAGGTAAACAAGAGGGGACATGATAGTCTACCTGCTCTAAAGAAGGTAAATCAGGTACTTCTATTTACCCTCTCTCACAGTACAAGAATAAGAAGATGTTCAATGAAATTGAAAGGTAATTGTTTAAAACTGATAAGAGGAAATACTTTTTTCTCATTGCACAATTATTCTGTGGAGTTCATTGCCAAATGATATCACTGAAGTCAAGGCTTTAGCTAGATTCAAAAAAAGGATTAGACACTTAATTTTTTTGGTGTGGTTTTACAATGTTTTTTCTCTCCCCTGTTGAGAGTGAGTTTTCACATGTCAAACAAAAGGTGGTGACTCTGGCCCCTATCCCACAACTGGATCCACATGGGTGGATACCTGCATCCATGTGGAGCCCTATTGACTTTGACAGTGGTCTGCCTGGGTAGGTAGAATCAGTTATAGCATGGGTCAGTGTTCATGTCACACTCCCCGCCAGTACCCAGCCTGGGCCGGGGAAGCTAATGATCCAACCACTGGACCAAATTCGGTGATGAATCCTGGCCATGTGCTATCTAAGGCACATTGAGCATATGCTAAGAAGTTATAGGAGTAGAGCCTATCCCAGTGCTGCCAAATGCACAGTGTGAATAAACACAAGGAGAGATTTGTTTCTCTTCTAACCTCTCTCAGATATGTAACCTTTAAGTGTTGTCAAAATAAAATAGTGGGCAAAGAGAAATTCAGAAAGAAATATGATTTTTTTTTTAAATTGATGGTGTCCTTTTAAGGATTGAGAGACAGGATGATTCACAACCTGCATCTCTGCCACTTGAGGTTTGTTACTATGAAAAATGAGGTTATGATGAAGATGGTAGTATTGCAAATGACCAGCATCTCAGAAAATGGGAAGTACACCTCTACCCCGATCAAACACGAATTCGGATACAACACGGTAAAGCAGCGCTCTGGGGGGGGTGGGGGGTGGGGCTGCGCACTCCGGCGGATGAAAGCAAGTTCGATATAACACGGTTTCACCTATAACACTAAGATTTTTTGGCTCCCGAGGACAGCGTTATATCGGGGTAGAGGTGTAGCTTTCCCCCGTCCCCAAGCTCTTTTGTGTGTGTGTTTTTGTTTACTTTCTTCTGTCAAGCCACTTCTCAACCTAGTTTTTTGGGTCTCTCACAAAACCCAACTTATATGTGGGCATGATTCTGCAGTGATCTCGTTTGAGAGATAGGGATGGAGAAAACAGGCATAACTGGTAATCGGAGTGGTGCACAGATACATGCCTCACTGCTTTTTACTGTGACAACCTGGCCTGCCATTTCAATGTGTATGTGCATGCTTCAGGCTACCTTGGCTGACAGCTGAGTCCTTGCTGTTCATATGTGGACTATTCAGAAAGTCTGAGGACAGTAAACAAGCCTTTCAAAGCACTCTGCTAATTACACATTGGGTATTAATTGCCTATTTAGCATTCTGCAGCATTGCATGCTGGTTTTCAGTGCTATGCATTGCTAAAAAGAGTTGTCCAAGCTTTACTCTGAAGAGGGTGGCATTCAGAGTGTAATTTCCTGTATAAGTTTGTGCTGGATCAGGCTGTTTTTTCTCTATAGCTCTTGAAAGATGTGTGTGATGGTGGACTTGATTGAATGGACATTATTGAGAAATATGGACTTACCTAATTTCTGTGTAACTTTGAGACTGGCGGGGGAGTTGCCTTCTTTCTAACATTTAAGAGCCACACAGTAAAAACCCCCACAGGGGAACAGAACATGGGTGCAAATAGGTCGAAGTCTTAACAAGATGCATGCCAAAGAGTTTGAACACTAGCTGACACCTATGCAGACTCAAAAGAGCCTTTGAAATGATCTGAGTTACATGAGAAGAGAATGGAAAAATGAGATGATGGGATCTGTCAATAAGAGGGGTTTGAAATATAAAGGACATTGTAGGTGTCAGCAGACACTGTGATAAGCTTATTTACAGATGCTGGATACTAGCAAATATCTTTGTCCATATGCTAATACAAAACACAACCTCTTGGCTAAAATATTAACACATACAGTATACACCTTCACATCCAAGTAACCAGAAGGTAAAACTGACTACTGGCCACTAGAAAAAAGGCTGTGTGTAGGGGTGGGAGGTCGTTGATATAAAGGTGGGTGTCTGAGGCCTTGTCCACACTAGGAAATTTGTACCCACCAGCAATAGTGAAGGAGTTTTTACCACCGTATTATCTAATCCTGTTGGAAAAAGGATAGGAAGTTCCAAGTGCGGAGGCATACTGTGATGCTGCAGTACATTGAACAGGTGTCTAAACATGTAGACTGTATTCCTTGGCCTAACTGAACTGTTGCCTAACACAGCACATCAAAATCTTATGGTAATGCTGGGTGCAATCTTAGTCAAAGGGATGTCTTATACCAATTAGCTTTGGTTAGCTTTAATTTTTCTTATGATTTTGTATTTATTTCTTTTAAAAAGCAGTGAGGGTGGGTGGCAGCAGTACCTGAGGCTTTGTACATCCTTGATATAAGCTCAAGAACAGACTTCACCCTTTCTTACCTCCCCTGAAATAAAGCAGGTTACCTTGCTTTATCTGAGCTACTGTTGGTTTTATTTAGGTTTTATTTATTTATTTATGTTACCAGATTTGCCCGTTATTTTGGGGTATGCTCATTTATTCGGGTTACTCTTTTGGGGGGGGATGTCAATGTACTGCTTGTGTCACGTGTGTTTTCATATGGAGCTCTACTCCTCCCTTATGCAAGTCCCCTCCCAGAACCGGATGAACACAAACACACACACACAGTAACAGAGCACATTTGAGTAGATCGGGTCAATCAGCACTTTCAAGCTGACCCCTTATGTGCCCCTGGGCTCAATGGACTGGGTCAAGCAGCACTTTCAAGCTGTCACCCTTGTGTGTCCCAGATTCAGCACGTCCCTATCCTCACTCACATCACAATTGTACTGGTAGTAACCTACTTGATGAGCAAACCCCACAGTATTTTGGGTGCTGCAGGGATCTTTAGCTTAGGTAAATGAAGTGTTGCTGCAGAGTAAATGGGGAAAGCTAAAAACACAAAAGAGTAAAGTTCAGAGAGAGAGAGAGAGAGAGAAGCAACCAGCTTAACCATAAAAGTTATTTATTGAATAATAGTGATAACTACACAAGGAGAGCCTAAACCAACATAACATACATTATTAAAGGTTAATACCTAAGGTAGAAAGGAAAACAGAGAGAGAGAAAGAGGGGGATCTCACCCACTCCATGAGGCTTGAACTGGTCGGGGTTCCCAGGTGATGGTGGTAGCTCAGGGTCCTGAGTGCTGGAGACAGGCAGAGCCCCCAGCATGATCAGTCAGGAGAAGATGGAGTCCCAGTGGAACTGATGCATAGTTTGGATCTAAGCATCAGAACACTTACTGGAGGGTGAGTAGGGATTTTTGTAGAGAAAATACAATGGTTCAAGGGAGAACACTAGATTTGTTTATGGGTAAAGTGACTCAAGGGTTTTCTTTGGGTTAGACAATAGGAGCTGATCAATCTTGGCTATGGGTGGTATTTTCTTCCAGTGAGCTCACAATGCAACTAGGCTGCTTCAGTATTTTGGATATCAATCAAGGATTCATTATTAAAATTGGTCTGATAACTGCTGAGCTGGGTGTGGGCAGGCGTACGTTCATTAACATCTGGAGCAGCGATCCCCCATGATGCAGTGCTTCCCTGCTTTTTCTGGTCCCAGAGTTCAGTGCGGTTCTCTGTTCTCTATTGTCTATTCTGTATGCAAATTGAGATGTCTCCCTGTCCCATCTTTCATGCAGATGAGGCTAGGGGAGTTGTCTCTGTTCTTCCTTCTGTATGCTAATGGAGATGTCTTAATCTTGTCACCCTTGTCAGGAAAGGTCTAGGTGTGTCTCCCAGCCGCCCTTCATTGCTCTCTGCAAGTCTTTTCTCTGATGGGTTTTGGTTTAAGCAGAGGCTGGTGGTGGTGATGGTGGGGTATCTTTCATGAGTCAGACAGGCTGGATACTGTGCCCTGGTTCCCCAAGAACACAGAGTTGACTGGTATCAAGGACCAAAGGAAGTGATGGCAATAGAGGACTGAACTGAAGATCAGTTTAACAGGAATTTAAATCGCCAAGTGTCTGTTTTCTCTACAATGCCTGGCATGGTTTTTAACATTCTACTATGTGCCTAAGAAACTGTGGAAGAATTCCCACTTTAGCCCATTATGAGAGTGCAATTTAATCCTGGCAGAGATGTGTAGGATTTCAGTTTCACATGCAGTAGTTGTGGTCTGCAGGAAGCTGAGTATTTGCCACCTTTTGTCATGGTGATGTGAAGTGGTCACAGAAAGCTATTAACTCCATGAAGTCAGTAACTGGGAACACCTCCATCTTGACCACAGATTGATGAGCCACAGTTACTTTTGAGCCTCTTGATGAACTCCTGCTGCTTCAGGAGTCTTGTAAAGCTGTGCAGGTCTGATGATGGGAGAGTAGATGCTGCAGTGAGTTTGATTTATACTTTGGAATTGCAAATTCAATCACTTCTAGAAAACCTTTGCTCTTTAAACTAAAAGTACTTTATCAAAGGTAAATTTATCAAATTACCTTTACTCGCAAAACATTGTGGGAGATAGATTACAGTTGTGGCATTGGTGTAAATGATCCCTGGATTCAATTTAAATTAATGTCTGGTGCCTCAACCTGGAAATTTCCAGGAAACAATTTATACCTTCAAGTCAGCGGCACTGCTATGGGTACCCACATGGCCTCACAGTATGCCAACATTTTTATGGCTGACTTAGAACAATGCTTCCTGAGCTCTCATCCCTTAACGCCCCTACTCTACTTGTGCTACATTGATGACATCTTCATCATCTGGACCCATGGGAAGGAGGCCCTTGAGGAATTCCACCTGGATTTCAACAGTTTCCACCCCACCATCAACCTCAGCCTGGACCAATCCACACAAGAGATCCACGTCCTGGACACTACAGTACAAATAAGCGATGGTCACATAAACACCACCCTATTCCGAACACCTACTGACTGCTATACTTACCTACATGCCTCCAGCTTTCATCCAGACCACATCACATGATCCATTGTCTACAGCCAAGTCCCAAGAAACAACCGCATTTGCTCCAATCCCTCAGACACAGAGAAACACCTACAGGATCTCTATCAGGCATTCTTAAAACTACAATACCCACCTGGGAAAGTGAAGAAACAGATTGACAGAGCCAGAAGGGTACCCAGAAGTCACCTACTACAGGACAGGCCCAACAAAGAAAGTAACAGAATGCCACTAGCCATCACCTACAGCCCCCAACTAAAACTTCTCAAGTACATCATCAGAGAGCTACAACCTATCCTGAAGGACGATCCGTCACTCTCACAGACCTTGGGAGACAGGCCAGCCCTCGCTTACAGACAGCCCCCCCAACCTGAAGCAAATACTCACCAGCAACTACACACCACACAACAGAAACACTAACCCAGGAACCAACCCCTGCAACAAACCCCACTGCCAACTCTGTCCACATATTTATTCAAGTGACACCATCATAGGATCTAACCACATCAGCCATGCCATCAGGGGCTCATTCACCTGCACATCTACCAATGTGATATATGCCATCGTGTGCCAGCAATGCCCCTCTGCCACGTACATTGGCCAAACTGGACAGTCTCTATGCAAAAGAATAAATGGACACAAATCTGACATCACAAATTGTAACATTCAGAAACCAGTAGGAGAGCACTTCAATCTCCCTGGACACTCAATAACAGACTTAAAAGTTGCCATTCTTCAACAAAAAACTTCAAAAACAGACTTCAACGAGAAACTGCAGAACTGAAATTAATTTGCAAACTTGACACCATCAAATTAGGCCTGAATAAAAACCGTGAGTGGCTGGGTCTCTACAAAAAATAATTTTCCCTCTGTTGATAATCACACCTGCTTGTCAACTGCTGGGCTTGGGCCACATCCACCCTAATTGAATCGGCCTCGTTAGCACCGACCCCTCACTTGGTGAGGCAACTTTCATCTTTTCATGTGTTGTATATTTATACCTGCTAACTGTATTTTCTACTCCAGGCATCTGATGAAGTGAGTTATAGCCCACGAAAGCTTGGACTCCTTGTTGTTTTTACTGATACAGACTAACATGGCTACCCCTCTGAAACCTGTCACCATACAGTTACTCAGTACATTACCTCCTCCCACATTATCTAGTCAAAGTCCTCTGCACACTCAGCAAAGTAGAAGGAAAGGGCTGATTTACATTGTTCTTGATTGTGATGCTGTATTATATCTGAATAAAACAAAGATGAGTTCAGGTTCAACTCTATTATAAATGGGGATTCTCCTGTTTCCCCCCAATAGGGGAAAATTCCACAAGACTTGCTCCTGTCTGAAATTGCTTAGGAACCCTCAGCAGTATCTTTGTGCTACTGCCTGGGGGAGTTGGTGGATGGAAAATTGCTTTAAATACTGTGGCATGGTGGCACTCGCAACGGGCCAGGGTGAAAGAGGCCTGGTTGTGCTGGAGTTGATACCCCGCAGGGCTTCTCTCAGCATTTCCCCTCTCCTAGTCAAGATAGTCTCCTCAGTACAGATGCCAGGGACTCCGGGAGTGACACTGCTCCTCTGCCATGGACCTTCTCTTAGGGCTTGTTTACATGGGAAGTTGGTATTCCTGATTATCACCTTGTGTGGATGCTCTTATTCCAGAATAAGATGTCCACACAGGGCATTAATCAGGAGTAACTACTCAACTTTAAATTTGGATTAAGATTGGATGTGAATTTACTTTATACTTTATAGACAAGCCTTTAGAGAGAAGCAAGTTATCTGAGAGAGACTCCCTAGGTGTTTCCACTGTCCTGATAGCATCAAAAGGCTGGAATGACACCAGGGTTATACACCTCTCCCCCGATATAGCGCGACCCGATATAACACGAATTCGGATATAACGTGGTAAAGCAGCGCTCCGGGGGTGGGGCTGCGCACTCCGGTGGATCAAAGCAAGTTCCATATAACGCAGTTTCACCTATAACGCGGTAAGATTTTTTTGGCTCCCGAGGACAGCGTTATATCGGGGTAGAGGTGTACTTAGTAGCCAGGTCTGTGTTTAGGGTGGCTATAGGATGCTTTCTGTTCTTTGGTTTAACAGTTTGCATTAGACAATATGCCATCCCACTTTCAGCAATTGCCCCATCACAATACAATACTCCTCCCCCACCCTCTTTTTTGGTACAGTAGTGCAAAGAGATTTCCCCCACCGTTATGTGCAGGCATCATTAGCAGAGATGCATGCCTATGTACAGGGCATCAGAAACTTCTCTATGCTTGGTACTGGAATGTTCCTTGAAATTGGACTTGGCACTGAACATTTTCCATCTCCCTCCCCCCCCCATTTTTTCAGTTAACTGGACCTAGTGTATTGACAGTATTAGAAAGTGCAGTATTAGACTTCATAAATAGACAATAGGAATTTGGCTAGCTGAAAAACCTCAAAGTAAAGAGGAAGTTGATATGACTTCCAAATTAGACAATTGTTTGTGTGCAGCTTAAAGTAAGGACATGGACACAAATGCATCTTCTCCCTTCCCCCAGTAGAAAAATATTGTAGTTTATATTGTTCTTATTCTAGAATGAGGATAATCTATAATCTGCTCTGTTCTATGAAATGCAAGGTGATTTCATGGGCATTTGTACCAGTGAACTCATGTAGTATCATTCACCCTTTCTGTATACCAGAGTTGATTGGTAATTTCAGATACTTGTTTCTGATTGAAAGCATGCAAAAACTTTCATATAAAGATGGATTAAAAAGATTGTGACTGTTAAATTTAGAGAGGAGATTAATCAAATAAGGGACATGTGGACAAGATAAAAGTATACAAAATAATGAATGGTGAAGAGAAGGAAATCGCATGCTTTAGTTTATCCTTTCTCAGAACACAAGAACAAAGGAACATCTGATTAAACTGAAAGGCAGCAAATTTAAAACTTACAAATGGAAACTATTGTTAGACTCTGATACAATGTATTGAGGTAAAGAGTTTAGTAGAATTCAAAAAAGAATTAGACACATACCCTATCTAATGTAACTGTAGATTTTTTAATTAAGAAATAGGGATATGAGCAATTTAGGGTGTAAGCCAACCTCAAACTGACCAGGCTTGGAAAGAAACTGTGTTCTTATGTCACAGTTGACCATGGTGCAGTTTCTTGCATCATCTTTGAGGCATCTGGTACTGGCCACATAGTATGGGACTAGATGAAGCACTGATCTGATCAAGTATATTCCAAATCTGATCTGAGCTAACATTCCTATGACTGACATGTTAGATCAGACATGGGTAGGAATCTACACAATCTATTCCTGGGGGGATTCTGTGCCAAAAAATTCAAAATTCTGTAGATTTTATTTGTCAAAATAATGCAATATAATCACACCAGTTTCAATTGTTTTGATAATTTATTTAAACTACAGTACAGAAAAAGTCACAATAACTATTCAGCATTTCCTAAACACATGAAAGTTAAGTTACAAACACTTGGTAACTAATACCCTGCATTCCAGTTATAATCCTAGATTTTCATTTAAATTACATTACAGAACATCAAACAGCAAAAAAAAAAAAATCATTTTAAATTGCTCAGACTTTCACACATGAAAGTCATACAGTTTTGCTAATCATTGTCGTGGATCTGGCTGGGTACTTTGGGAAGTGCTAGGTTCTGATTGTCTTTTTTTTTTTTTTTTAATGGGTAAGTAAAATAAATCCTGAGCTGTAATCTAACCCCATTGTGCCACTTTGGCATAGGAAAAAAGCGAGAAAGCACATAGATCTTCCTACATCACTCTGGCAATGTAGGGGCCTTAAAACTTTCACAGGTTTTATGCTCCTGGGGGAATTGACTGAGAGTGGAAACAGTTAACGAACAGTAGGAACATTAACAATGTTACTACTAGGCAGGCTGCTACATTTCTGCCTCAGAGAATGAGATCAATTAACCATTAACAGCAACTTTAACAACCTTACTACACAGTCAGGCTGTTACATTTGTGCCTCAGAGAATGAGATCAATTAACTCAGGCAGGCTGCTACATTTCTGCCTCTAGCCTGGCTCATGCATAATAAAAAGCCCTACCCTTCCATGCCAGCGAGCTGCAGTCTCAAGAGAGAGGGGCAGAGTGTCTCTCTCTCTCTCTTGTTGGTAGGCATGTACGCCCAGCCCCCTCCCCTGATGGTGATCAGCCACGCAGGCATGCACATCCAGGCCCTCTCCCTCATCTCTGAAGCTGCTCCAGGCACACTGGAACAGACGTGCTGGCTGGGCTGCCAGGGAAGAGGCTTATGTCCTGCAGCAGATTTTTGTGTGTGTTTTTCTGCATGGGGGGAGGGGGAGAGGCACATAAAAATACCAGCCATATGAATTCTGTGCCCCCACAAGGGCGCAGAATCCTCCCAGGAGTAATGATCAGACCAGTGGTCCATTCTGCTCGAGGAAAGTACAAACTAATGGGATACGTATATTTCATCCAAGACCTTCCTGCAAAAATCACCAATAATATGATCAATCTTTATCTTCTAATCTAGGAAAATGGTGCTCTGGACTGTTCATATATTCAGAATTACAAATGATAAATAAATAGCTAAATAATGAGAAACTCTGACACTACAAGCATGATATTAAATTAGATATATTTGTTTCATATCTGTGGGTGTAACTCTTTGAAAAGTAGTCTTGTCTTTTAAATATTATTTAATCTCACAATATAATTAAATATATTTGTCAATTATAGTATTTAAACTGCACATACATTAGGAGAGCAAAGAAATTAAGTGACAAATTGAAACCCTTTCAACTTGCATTTTTACTTGGCTAAGTGTTTTAGTAATTACAGAGTTAATTTTCCTATTTGTTTAATTGCTTTGTTAATGAATGGTTTGAACGTCATTATCAAGCCAGTTGAATTTATAGATTATAGTCATACTATATTATCCATAAGCACTGAATATTTTATAGGGGGTGACAACTGAAAGACAAGGGAAATACTTAAGAAATACTAAAAATCCATGAATGGTAAAACTTCCAGTGACTTCAGTGGAAGCAGAATTTGGTCAAAAATGAGAGCTTTTGAAAATCTCACCTTTAGAATTGTATTACTTCATGCCTTTTATTTAAAAGAAAAACTCTTTTGTCTTTATCCCTAATTACCTTGCATCATACAAATGAGTACTTTCTTTAAGCTTTGTAAATTACTCTTTTTCTTGTTAGAATTTGGAAATGAAACATTCACAATTCTTTCACATAATTCTTTCATACTGCTTGGCTATAAACAATGACATACATTGCTACAAATAAGAACAAAAAATTAGTACAATTGTTTAATATTTTCCGAAGTGTTGTGCATTTAAAATTAAATTTCAATGGGGCCTTATGGGCTATGCTTATGAAATTCACTTCCTGAATTTAAAGACACAAAAGTCCTGAAGGACTTCTAAATAAGACACATTTTATGACTGTTTATATTAAAACTTTCTAAAACACAAAAAGACTGAGTTTCATGTTTATATTCATTTGAAAGAGCTCTGCATGTATTCTTAATCTTTTGTACAACTGAACTATTTCAGAGAATGGACTGAATAATAAAACAGGTTAAGAAGAAACTTCAGACACTTTCAGAACAGTCTGTGACAGGACTTTGCCAGTCTGTGCCAGGAGTTTGATCAGAATTTCCAACTTTTGCACATTTGCAAACTGCAGACTAATACCAGTTAAATTCTATTTAAAAAAAACCCAGTCAGGATTCACTCATTTTATAACTAACTTTGCTGTCATAAACTCTCTGAATTATTTGTGACTAGATAGGCACCATTATTATTTCTGTTCCAGCTTACCTATAGAAGAGTGACCTCTGCACATAACAGGTGTCAGTCCTAGAAAGTGTAAGGTTTGCCTTTCTCCCCACAAGGAAGATCACAGAAAAAATTGGAACTAAAACTCTTATTGTCTGTACTTTGTTTTATTATTAATAATAACCTTGAACGTTTGTCTCAATCGTGTCCTCTAAGAAATGGTAATAACCTTTGTAACAAATAGAAGGGTATCATACTTGAATTTGTATAATCAGAAACAATTACTAATTCAGCCTCTCTGATCTAAAACAACAAGGAGTCCGGTGGCACCTTAAAGACTAACAGATTTATTTGGGCATAAGCTTTTATGGGTAAAAAACCTCACTTCTTCAGATGGTTCTTCTTCTGCATCTGAAGAAGTGAGGTTTTTTACCCACGAAAGCTTATGCCCAAATAAATCTATTAGTCTTTAAGGTGCCACCGGACTCCGTGTTGTTTTTGTGGATACAGACGAACACGTCTACCCCTGATACTTGACACCTCTCTGATCTGTTTCTCTAAACCATATAGAGGTGGGATAAAATGATCTGCTACTGAATACCCCTTTCATATCCACACTTAAAATTCACTTCTTCCCCACAGTCTTTTACATGTTGATCTTCAGTCTCCTCAACAGTCGCCCTGTGTCTTCTGTCTCTCTGTAAGAGGGACACTTTGTCCAATATAAACATACAAATATAGGGTTATAAGTACAAGCAGACTCTTGTTTGCCAGTAAGTAAACATTTTAAAACGCTTGTGAAGGGTGCCAGATTGGTATAGCTGTTGGAACAAGTCTCTCTCTGCGTACACACTGCAGCAGCACAGGCTTTCCCACAGTACTCTGCTCTGTACCTCAAGCCTGATCTGGGCTCCTCTAGGTGGTGGTTTGATTTCTAAGCCAGTTCAATTACTGGCCTCTCTGAAAGCACAGGTAACAATAGCACTTTTGATATGAGGATTTATCTAAAGCCCACTGAGCTCAAAGGGAGCCATTAACTGCAATAGGATTTGGATTAGGCCCATGACACCTCTTTACTAATAACTAGACTGAATTCTATGCACTGCATTTATCATTTAACAGTCACCAGGGGGGTAACAGCTTTTGTACTGATCTAGCCTAGATTAGGACCTGGAAGCAAGAGACTCCCTAGCCCATTGCTAATCCCCCTCTGCCATCTTGTCCATCAAAAAAACATTAGCTCAACTGTGTTTCAAATATTAATCCCTAGACGCTTCTGATTAATTTGTGTGTTTTCTCTCAACTCTAACAAATAGCCAATCTTTAGACTTTGGTATATTTTGCTCTGGTTATAATTATTATCCCAAACAGGAAGCAATCCCAATTTATCTAATTATATTGGGACTATTCAGTGATATGTACAATATGAGACAATTTTACAGTTCGGGAAAAGGTGTAATAATTATGAATCACACTAAATATTAAGATTTGGGGATTTCTCTTTTTTCCAGACTTTTAAAGCATCTTATAGTTTTACTTTTAAGGCAACTATTATGGAGTATACCATACAAAGCCCAGGGACTTAGTGGTATAATGCTTTATAGTCTCAAGATTGCTTAGCAGATCTGTTAGTATTATCAGGCACACCTAGCTCCCAAACCGATATCGAACAGCAGGGGATTTTGGAATGGGGTACCATGGGGGTTGAGGGAGGAGGGAGAGAATGCCAGGGGGAACATACAGAATAATGGGTGATCTTAAACCATCACATACTACTGTGCTTTAAAGTGCTTGTAGCTTTTGTGGTTTATGGCTTATCTCTAAGAACAGTTGGCTGGGATGCAAATCTAACCTGCACTAACCTGCAACACAATAAGTGTTTATGTGGACTGTGACAGGGTGCTGGCTAAGGGAATCTGAGCCAGGCTTCTGTCATGCCAGCTCCAATCAGGAAAGGGGAATTGGAGCTGGCTGAGTAAGCCCAGGCCTGATTGGCAAACAGGAAGCACCTGTCCGCCTTGTTAGCCAGGGGCTACAAAGGCTGGCAAGAAAGAAGCCAGGGGAGAGAAGGAAAGGGAGGAGTCAGAGAATTAGAGTGAGTGGGAGCGCTTCTCTGCTGGCTGCAGGAACTAGCAGTTCCTGAGGCTGTAATACTGAAGCTGTTTGTAGCTAGAAGGTGGTGGGAAACAGAGCCATCCCTAGGGTACAACTGATTGGGGTGGCCGCCCTGGGCCCTGTGCTTTGGGGGCCCCCTGCTTTGTGAGGAGGCAAGTGGGGAGGTGAGGCTGGGCAGGCAGGGGTGAGAAGCCCCCCCTACCAACTTCCCCCAGCGCCTCCTGCCTGCCGACGGGCCCTGCTGACCAGCCCCTCCCCGCCCCAGTGCCTACTGCCGCTCAGCTGTTTCATCTAGAGGTGCTGGGCAGGAGTGGGAGGAGTGAGGGCACAGTGCACTCTGGGGAAAGGGCTGAAGTAGGTGCTCGGTGGGAGGGGGAGGAGGGGCCTTGGGGGAAGGGGTGGAGTGGGGATGGGGCATGGGCAGAGCCGGGGGGAGCACCCCCTGGCAGATAGAAACTGGCTCTGCACCCCCTAAAGGACGGCCCTGACTGTAGATAAAGAGCACGGGTGATTTGCACCAATGCAGAGGTCTCTGGCTGGTTTATGGGTGCAGCAGGAGCAGAACCGAGGAGGGCCCAGCCATGACCTGTTACATGGACCCTGCTACCACACACTAAAGTTCCTTAGTGCATTTTAATCTATTCCTATTTCAAAGCTTACTATGGTACTTTTAGTGTGCAGCAGCAGGGTTCACATGGACACTTAGTACGTGTCAGAATAGTACAAGTTAGATTTCCTCCCAGCTTGCCGTGAAGTAAGAGTTCATCTGGACAATCCCTTAGTAGCAATTCAGTGGTTTTTTTTCTTAGCTTCTTAAAGAAAAAGATGTCCCTTGTACAATTCTTTATACTTTATCACATCTGGACTGTTAATTTAATTGATGCTCCATGATCCTAGCATAATGAATATACTGTAGTGAAAATTTTTTTTTAATGACAAAAGCTTTTCCAGTTAGGGCAGGAGACCCTAATACAGATTTAGATAGATCACAGAGCCCTTTTTCCACAACTACAACATTTGAGAGACTTGAGCTCCATAGATGGCACACTTGGGAATGAAGATGCCAGGGATCACAGAATTCCCTATTTTTCCTAGGCGGGTACCAGTATTTCATTTGACACACTTCTGTGCTCTCATTCCTTCTTTTCCTAAGAAACAAGTATAGATAGGCTGGCCATCAGCAGGGGATTGAATGATATTTGTTACTCATCCAAACTTTGCTCACAAAATAAGGTCCACCTACAAGATATCACTCAGATTAGATCATGCAGATAGTCTAAATTAGAGCGGGTTTGGAATTTCCCATGATGCAGTGTGGTCTCTCCTCTTACTGAGCTATGTGGTGCATCATGGGAGATGCAGTCTGGCCAGGAAGCTTGACCCATAGGAAAGAATGGAGTCGTGAGGAGACACCTGAAGTACAAATCCCATGAGGCAATGTGACGCTATAGGGAATACAGTTTAATGTTGACCTGAAATGAAACATTTTGATTGGGGAATATGAGAACGTTTTGTTTCTGTTGAAAATGGCAGAGATTGTGGTATGCCATACACTGAAATTAGGGACCTTGCTGATCATGGTCACTCAACCCCTCTTGATTCAAGTGGGCTAACGCATAAACCACAACTGAACACTTTATTTTTGAGAAAATTAAAGAGCATAACTCTTGTGTCTATCAAAATATACACCAGGAAAAAAAAAAAAGACTGTTTCATTCCATCTTGTATGAGAAGCCTTTAAGGAAGCCATCTACTGTGGGGATATTAGTGTGTCTTCTGCCCTAAAGTCAGATTAAAAAAAGCATACTCTGCTTACACTTAATAAGTCAGAAAGAGCTCATCAATTACTATTAATAATAATGAAAACATCTTCTTTCACCAGGATAATGTCATAATTTCTAATATGCAGGAGTTCTAGTAATCTCTGTGTTGAGATTTCCAAAGCCCTAGAGCCTTTTGGAGTCTTCTGAATGTCAACATGAAGATTTCAGAATCATTACAGGATTAATTTTAAAAGATTAAACTTCTTTCAAAAGGTAGTTTTATTGAAATCCTATTCATACATTGTGTACAAATCAGCCTAATAATAATGCACTTTGCCAAGATACTTCTCTTTTTTGCCCCAACTTAAAACAGTTTAAATAAAAAAACTCAGGCCATCAAATTACAAAGCAGACACGCTAAGAAATTAAATGATGAAATAAAAAACACATCCCATATTGCAATAAGCAGAATTGCATTGTGCATTATGAAACAAATCACACAGCTAAAAAGAATTCACCACTCTATGCCACTGACACTTGACATTCAGAAGTCCCTTTGCTCTTTTCCAAATTATAAAGTATTTTCCAGTGTATGAAATCTCCAGTCTCAAAAAATTTTCTATAATAGGTTAGATTACTTGCTGTTTAGGCCACTTTTCCAATTATTTTATTTTAAGTCATCTGGAGAAAAAATGTGTGTGTTCAGTAATCAGAGTAATTTGACTTTTCTCGTTTTCTCTAAAAATTAAAATCCATTATCCTAATGTCATAATTACAGGAAATTGCTTAAGTGTTTCTACCTTACTTTCAGCTCATGGAAGAGCAGAAAAAGATTTTAAATTGGACAGTCTCTTTTTTCCCTGATCTGAATTCAATGGGAAATCTTTTTTCCTTTTATACTAAGCCACAGTGATTCTGAAGTAAACTGCCCAATAATATTGCTTGGATCTCCCAGTCTCAGTCTCCCTGAGGCTAATGAGAATTTTGTTTTTTACCTCAATGGGTTTTAAATGCCAACAGAAAGCTAGTAGAAGGTTTTCTAATTTTTCAAAGAAAATCTTGGGTATTAAATTTACTCTGAGATTCATCTTTAGTTGAAACTAGAATTCTTCTGTCAATTTAGGGCAATACATAAGCAAGCTGTGTAGTCCTTGTAAATTGGTGCCTTGTGAGAATGGTTGCCATGGATAGTGATGACAGGAACACTAGGTTGCTAGGTAAATTAGACCTTTGAGTGCCCACTCCTCCTCATATCAAAAGGCCTATTTTGCCTCCTGGAAACACGGCAGCAAAAGAAAAATAAAATCTGTCTCTGCCTTGTTCTCATCAAGAGCAAGAGGGAAGTAAAACACTGACCCTAAGGCTACGGCTACACTAGAGAGTTTACAGCAGTGCAGCTGCGCCGCTGCAAGCTCTCTAGTGTCACTGCTCTACGTCGATGGGAGAGACCTCTTCCATTGACTTAATTAATCCACCCTGAATGACTGGTGGTAGCTATGTCATCGGGAGACACTCTCCCACCGACACAGCGCTGTCCACACCGGCGGTTTGGTCAGTGTAACTTACATCACTCAGTGGTGGGGAGGGGTGGCTTATTCACATCCTGATCGACATAAATTATGCCGGCATAAATGGTAATGTAGACATAGTCTAATTGTCCCCCACAGTTCTGGCGGCTATAAGGGGTCCGCCTGGGAAAACAAGTGTCAAGAAAAGCAGAGTGCTATGCCTTGAAGTTCAGCTGATTATGACACAGCTTTTCTTAAATGATTTCCCTTGAGACCATTACTCCTGCCCCAC
This sequence comes from Platysternon megacephalum, assembly GCA_003942145.1. Lineage (NCBI taxonomy): Eukaryota > Metazoa > Chordata > Testudines > Platysternidae > Platysternon > Platysternon megacephalum. The sequence goes on along the minus strand of QXTE01000001.1, from coordinate 10,118,698 downwards.
TTCACTTCCAAATGGAAGAGAGGGGAGAAGAGGAGGAGGAGTTCCTGAGGGCCAGCATGCTGCATGTTGCCAGTCTGGGCTGAAGTAAAACCCAGACTCAAGCCTGTACCCACAGTCATGCCCAGGGGCGGCTCTATGTATTTGCCACCCCAAGCACGGCAGTCAGGCAGCCTTTGGCAGCATGCCTGCGGGAGGTCCGCAGGTCCCGTGCTTTCGGTGTACCCGCCACCGAATTGCCGTGGGACTGGCGGACCTCCCGCAGGCATGCTGCCGAAAGCAGCCTGACTGCCGCCCTCACGGCGACCAGCAGGCCTCCCCCCACGGCTTGCCGCCCCAGGCACGCGCTTGGAGTGCTGGTGCCTGGAACCGCCCCTGGTCATGCCTGCTAACCTGAGTTGAAAGCAGCATTAATCTTGGGTTCCTTGTTTCTCTGTGTGCATGGAATGAGTGTTAGAGGAAACTCTGGACTATAACATGGGCTAACTCTGCAGTGAAGACGTACCTTCAGTGACTAAAGGCTATTCACCCCTCTAGAATGGTCAGTGTGGCAATCGTAGTTTAAAAGCACCTGGACTGCAGTAAAACAAGATTTATTTGGAACATGAAGAGATAATTAAAACAAAGAAATAGTATGTGTCAAATCTTTTGTGTCATTAGAGGAAACCAAGAAACCTCTGACATTTCTCAAGTGTGCCTCCATTCCCCTCAGCCTGTCTCTCTGTTGCTGTATCTCTCTCTGACCTTTTCATTTTGCTGGCAGCACATCAGAAGGGCCATCTCTAGTACAGGTGTCTTGTTTCACTGTTCTCTCTCCTACTTCCTTGATTCTGACTGTTGTAGTTTCTCAGGTTTCTTAGAGCATCTGGCTTGATGTACTAGATTCCCACCACACCGTGGTGAACTCTGGTACTGCCCAAAAGAATGTCTATCCCTCATGGCATGTCTACTCAATGGTTTTTCTTACAATCATTCACAGTTGTAATCACTGCTTGGGATAACAGGTTTAGTTCTTGCTTATCCTGTACCACTTTTAAAATGTAGGCCTTATCTACACTGAGGATTTGGGCCAGCTGTGTAGTTGCACAGATGCAAACCCCTATTGTAAACAGGCAAAGCCACTATAAACCACAACTTGCACTGGTCCAGCTCTCTCCAGCTAAAAACTGGTGCAAATCCCAGCTTATAGCAATTTTGCCTGTCTATGCTAGGGATTTGCACCAGTGCAGCTATACCACTGGCTGACCAGTTCTAGCTTTTGCTGGGGCAAAGCTGCAGCATAGAAAGAGTTCTTTTGAAGGTGTATACACAGGATAGTTGTTTCCTTTGCATTTCCTCCCATTCCACAGGCCATTCACCCTTTGTTCTAAGCTGACTGCCATGCTTTAGCATGTTTGCAGTATTGTTGTAGTGAGATAATATCTTTTGCTGGACCAACTTCTGTTGGTGAAAGAGGCAAGCTTTCAAGCTCGGACAGAAGTTGGTTCAATAAAGTTATTACCTCACCCACCTTGTCTCTCTCATGCTTTGATATGTTAACTTTCTCCTGCTTGGAGTTGTCAGGCTGAGACTGACTGTGTTAAGGGCAGTCTACAAAGAAGATTAAAAAAAAAAAAAATGGGAGGGGAGGGGGGAGTCTTAGGCCCTTTTTGTTTCTGTATGGTATGTAAATAAGGCCAGAAAATAATTCTTTTTTTTCCCTGCTTGCTTCTTGCCTTAGAAAAAACAAGGGAAGGATGTTCTTTCTCAGAGAAAGACTTCCTTTGTACAAAAGGTTAATTAGCTAAATGAAGTTAAAATGATACAAAGAAAAAGTTTCAAGCAATCTAATTAAAAATCTTCCCCTTTTAGTAGCTCTATTTTCACTCTCTTGGGTCTTGCAATGTCACTATTTTACTAGTTCTTCAGTCTTCCAGACTAGAATGTAAAAAAAAAAAGCAGATTAAAAAAAAAAAAAAGACCTTTCAGGTCACCTTTATCTATCATAAGGAGACACAAAACAAACCATCACACAAAAGAAGATACAACCCCTTTCCCCCTCCCCTCTTTCAGATCACCTTTAACTTTATTCTGTCCTAGACCAAATACAAACTGACAAATTAACATTTATGTCATTGTAACATTGATAGTATAAGTGTATCAGAATTGGATGCAAAAGAGCTGCAATGTACATCAAAGCCACAACCATCTCCAGAAAGCTGGCTGAGCTATTCATGCTGTATGAACTCTGTATCCCTGCTGGCATTATGGGTTTCTAAGAAATCACTATTGGAAAAATATCTGTGGTAGATACAGTAATCTAGTAATCTATATTTCATAGGGGCCTTATCCTGCTGTTTGTAACCATTTAGTAAAATACCTATTAGTACAAATCCTTCCCTGGCCAGCAGAACAATGGGAAGTATAGATGCAATCCAGGGGATCTTCTTCCATGTGGTTCCTGCTGGCCAGGCTAAGACTGCACGAGGATAGCTGGGTATTGTACTGTGAGGTACATTTTGCTACTCCTCTGAGCAGGACCTGATGTACTTGCCATCTGGCTACAGTGGGAATTAGGTGCCTTAATAACCTTTGAGGATTATTTGGGCTATATGCCCTAACTCTTGACCAACACACCTTTGGAGATTACTCCTACAATGCTAAACTCAAAGGAATTTGTGCCTATTGAAATCAATGAGCAGTAGCAAACCCATGGTGTGCAGGCTGGTGCTTAAACTGGGCTTCCATCCTTGCTCCTTCCTGTGTACTGTGATGTCAGCATATCCTGCTGGTCACATTCAAGGAAGTTTCCCCATGCCTGTTCCCATCACCACTTTGTACAGAAAAGGACAGGATTGAGCCTTGATTTGATTTCTTGTTTTTTCCATTTCATTGTTTGTGTAATGTGCGCTTAAACACTTTTTTACATTTAATTTTCAAACAAATCAAATATATAGGGAAATAAATAATGTTCTCAGTTTCACCCATACAACTCTTTTGGCTTTATTGGGACTGCCTCTGGGTTAGGGTTGCCAACTTTCTAATCACACAAAACCAAACACCCTAGCCCTGCCCCTTTCCTAAGGCCCCGCCCCCACTCACTACATTCCCCCTCCCTCGGTGGCTCGCTCTCCCCCACCCTCACTCACTTTCACTGGCCTGGGGCAGGGCTGGTGTGTGGGAGGGGTTGAGGGTTCCAGCTGGGGGTGCGGGCTCTGGGGTTGGACTGCGAATGAGGGGTTTGGGGTGCACGAGGGGGCTCCAGGCTAGGGGGTGGGTCCAAGGGATTCGGAATGTGGGAGGGGGCTGTGGGTTGAGTCAGGGGGTGAGGCCGGGGATGAGGGGTTCAGGGTGTGGGAGGGGACTCTGGGCTGGGGCAGGGGGTTGGGGTGCAGGGGGGGTGAGGGCTCTGGGATGGGGGTGCAGGCTCTGGGCTGTGGCCAGGGATGAGGGGTTTGGCATGCAGGAGAGGGCTCTGGGTTTGGGGGGGCTCAGGGCTGGGGTAGGGGGTTGGGGTTCAGGGGTGTGTGAGGGCTCTGGGCTGGGAGTGTGGGCTCTGGGGTGGGGCTGGGGATGAGGGATTTGAGGTGCAGGAGCGGGCTTCAGTTTTTGTGGGGGCTCAGGGCTGGGGCAGGAGTGCGGGGGTGAGTGAGGGCTCTGGGCTGGGGCCAGGGATGAGGGCTTTGGGGTGCAGGGGGGGCTCCAGGTTTGGGGGAAGAGCTCAGGGCAGGGGTTGGGGCTAGGGGTAGGGGTGCTGGCTTACCTCAGGCGGCTCCCAGTCAGCAGCACAGCGGGGCTAAGGCAGGCTGCCTACCTGTCCTGACATTGTGCTGCGCCCCGGAAGCTGCCAGTATCAGGTCCGGCACTAGTAGGTGGGGGGGGGAGGGACCAGGAGGCTCCGCGTGCTGCTCTCGCCCACAGGCACTGCCCCCCCCACTCCCATTGGCNGTGGGCTCTGGGGTGGGGCTGGGGATGAGGGATTTGAGGTGCAGGAGCGGGCTTCAGTTTTTGGGGGGGCTCAGGGCTGGGGCAGGAGTGCGGGGGTGAGTGAGGGCTCTGGGCTGGGGCCAGGGATGAGGGGTTTGGGGGAAGAGCTCAGGGCTGGGGCAGGGGTTGGGGCTAGGGGTAGGGGTGCTGGCTTACCGCAGGCGGCTCCCAGTCAGCAGCACAGCGGGGCTAAGGCAGGCTGCCTACCTGTCCTGACATTGTGCTGCGCCCCAGAAGCGGCCAGTATCAGGTCCGGCACTAGTAGGTGGGGGGGGAGGGACCAGGAGGCTCCGCGTGCTGCTCTCGCCCACAGGCACTGCCCCCCCCACTCCCATTGGCTGGGAACCGCCCAATGGAGTGCAGAGCCGATGCTCAGGACGGGGGCAGCGCATGGAGCCCCGTGGCCCCCCCACCTAGGAGCCGGACCTGTTGGCTGCTTCCGGTGCGCAGTGTGGTGCCAGGACAGGTAGGGATTTGCCTGCCTTAGTGCCGCAGCACCGCTGACTGGGCCGCCGACCGGACCTTTAACGGCCCGGTCGGCAGTGCTGACCAGAGCCGCCAGGATCCCTTTTCCACCAGGTGTTCCGGTCGAAAACCGGACACCTGGTCACCCTACTCTGGTTACAGTTTGCAAAAAATCTTTATTAATGATCTAGTAAAGGGAATAGGGCAATTATTGATTAAATTAACAAATTATTCTAAATAGGGAAGAGTTGTGAGGACAAGGAATCTAAAATGACATCAGGATTTGAAATATTGGACAGAAAATGACAAGATTCAGTTTGGGAAGAGGTTAATATAAGGGAATACATTTGGGAAAGTTTTCAGAGTGATAGCCGTGTTAGTCTGTATCAGCAAAAAGAACGAGGAGTACTTGTGGCACCTAAGCGACTAACAAATTTATTTGGGCATAAGCTTTCGTGGGCTAAAACCCACTTCATCGGATGCATGCAGTGGAAAATACAGTAGGAAGATATATATACACAGAGAACATGAAAATATGGGTGTTGCCATACCAACTATAACAAGACTAATCAATTAAGGTGGGCTATTATAATTATCAGCAGGGGGAAAAAAACTTTTGTAGTGATAATCAGGACTACAGCTATTATCTTGGGAGATACTTAAAAATCAATACTTCAGAATGACTAAATAATACTTGGCTGCAAATTAAATATGCATTTGCGATGAGTTAGAGCAGCAATAAAAAAACAAAGTACGATTGTTTGGGGCCAGCTGTACAGAAGCATAATGTCTTGTGGCAGGAATCTCCATATGGGCTTTTTGGAATTGGAATATTGCATTCAATTCTGACATTCTTGCTAACAAAATATCTTGACAAATAAGAATAAGATTAGAAAAATGCAAAAATAGTTAAGGTGTTGATTTACAAGAGAACTTTTTAAAGAGTGAAAAGTGCACAGCTTGGCTAAATGGTGCCTAAAAGGACAACTTAAGGCTATGAATATTTTGGAGGATGTAAACACTTAGGAGGGAGGAGAATAACTGGGGATATAACTAGAAGTAATGAGATGGTCAAGAAAAGGAAAAATTCAGATGAATACCAGGAAAAACTGCCTGATAGATAGATGAGACTGCAAAACAACCTCCCAAGGGAAATGATTATATCATGTAACTTGGGACATTTAAAAGTAGACTGAACAAAACCCTAATAAAATAGTAGGGAAGAGTCTTAGGTTATTATGGAGCTGGGCAAGATGACATAAGAGGTCTTTTTCATCTTTAAATTGTACGAAAGGGGAGAAATTTGAATAGTTCTAAATATTATAGAAATACAAGGGGCCACATGTGACAAGCAATTGAAAGGAGCTTCCTAGAAGTCTAGGTATTGAAATAAATGTATCTGAGGAAGATAGGTTAGTTTGTTTTTAATATCACTTTATTGACTCCCTGAGCTTATTATTTTTACTAACCTCAATGATTACATGCTTTACTTTTTAATCATTACAGGTGCGTTTGCTTGCAAGATGGTACCGTTTGTTCAATCTGCTGCTATTGTTGCTGAGATTCTCACAATGACCTGCATTGCTGTGGAAAGGCATCAGGGAATTGTGCATCCATTAAAAATGAAATGGCAGTACACCAACAGAAGAGCTTTCACAATGCTGGGTAAGATCTTAGGCAACTCCAGTATTCATACAACACACATCGTTTGCGAGTTGAACGATTCTGTTGTGTGTAACTGGTGTAGGAGGTTTGCATAGTAGAGAAGGTATTGACCTGTGCAATGGTACAGAGTGACTGCTGAGTCTAGCCATATTCTATGAAGCGGCTCAGAAATACTGTCCATGCAAGACTGGGACAATCCCTTGTCTTTCTACTTCACCTCTATCCCCTTTTTAAAAATTAACACCATCCACAACTTTCTCAATCTGCCTGCCTCAAAAGCCTGATTTTGTTTTTTCACAAACTAACGGGCTAATGTAAATTGAAGTGGCCATCCTTGCTAATATCCTGTTTGTGGGTAGTTGGGAAAGCCTTGATTTCTGTTCCAAAATAGTTTGTATTTGAATAGGTTTTGACTAGGATTTTGATAACCTTGTTACAGTCATTTTGCAAGAGATATTCAAAGTACACAAGTACTGCTGAAGAGGCACACCACTTGCCAAGGCTGTATTCATTACTCATATCTGCTATGCAAAGAGAACATAGGGTGATGTTGATCTTGCTTTTCACAGGGCAGATGTTGCCTGGGCATCAAATGTAGCTGCCCTTTAGATTGAAAGCTCTTGAGACTCTTAGGAAGGAAACGCTTGATGAAGGGCCTTGATGAAGAGAAAAGTGTTGCTATTGTTCATATTTACAATAAGTCAATTGTCCACAAATATTGACTGTAAAATTTCACCTTAAATTTCGAGTTCAGTTTACAACATGAAGTTCCACATCACTTTGTTTTGCTAATTGAAGCTATTAAAGTAAAATGAATTCATGTTAAGTTCTCTGTTCTGCTGAGCATTAAAAAGACATTTGTTTGTTTACAGGAATAGTCTGGTTGCTGGCAGTTATTGTTGGGTCACCTATGTGGCATGTACAGCGACTGGAGGTATGGTATGATATATCATGTAATCACACTTTCAGAGGGAGCCCTTGTTTCAGACTTAGCTCTTGCAGGGTCTTATTGCAGGGGATAGCAACAAGGCTGAATAAACTCCAAGTATTTATGAGCGGGGATAAAGCAGAATCTGGTCACAAGCTACTGTAAAAGTTGTCAGTGTTTCTTACGTAGAGCAATTGATTTTGTAATCTGACTTTCTGGGCCCTCATTGTAAAAAGAGAAAATGGAGAGAGACTTTTAATATTGTCACTGGCAAAGGATTGTGGGCAGTTTTGGAAAGCCTTTACTTCAGGGTGTGGGCAGAATTTGGCACCTGGGGCATTTGGATTGCCTCCCTGTAACCTTGTGCTGGCTTTCCATACTATAGTGCCTACTTATAGTTGTGCCTCTCTCCCTGTCTTGAAGATGAATAGTTGCATCTGTGCCTTGCACTGCACCTTCCCATTGCTTTGTATCTGCAATGACACACAATAGCTTGGGACTTTGAAAATGAATATCTTTACGGGACATGGCATGTTCCTATAAATATTTCTCCATAGCTATTACATTTTAAGCAACGGTTACTCCATTCAAAACCTTCATTAACTGTTAGAAGCAGCTATTTAGGAGTCTGGATTTTTAAAAAACCCTTTAAAAAGGGTAACTTGGCATATTGGTGATGGAGAAAGGGGCACAGTAGTCTATATAGACATGAGCTATGTACTCTTATTTACAAGCTGTGTGTGTGTGTGTGTGTGTGTGTGTATAGACAGTTGTTTTTTGGGAAATCTTTGTTTGTTGGCTGACGAGACAAATTTGTTCTGAAAACTCACTTAAGTTTGAGAAGTTTTCAGTCAGCCTCCATAATTACAACTGCAAAAGCTGTGTACAGATACCTGCATTTGTGCATGGAAACCAAAGCCCTGACCATGTAGTCTGATCCACCTGGGCAGAAGCCCTGCACCAGTGCAGGGTCAGGCTGACTTCAGTAGGATTCTGTGTGCGGGGGGGAATGCGGGCTGCTTATGTGGATTTAGTTGCAGGATCAGGGCCCAGATCACAGAGTTAGATATGCAGCTGTACCTTTTGTTCACATGAAAATGGATGTGCCGACCAAATTGGCATTTAAATTATATACATTTAAAAAATGCCAGGGTTAAACAATGTTTTTAGATATGTTTGGCTTTTTTTTAGCCTTCCAAGAAGCTTTTGATAAATTACCTCAAATTAGGTTATTTATCAAAAGTCTCTTGGAAGGTTAAATAAATTGGATGCACCGTTTCTCTTTCATCCACTATTTAGTTCTGTGTTTTATATTTGTCATTAACTTATTGATTTGTATTAATTATTAATATTACTACTACTTATTAATGTTACTTTAGCCACTTTAAAGGTGTGATAGGTGCTATAGAAAAATAGTCCTTGCCCCAACTCCAGTTGTAGAGGAAAATTAAAATAAGACATTTGGGGCAGGCTTATGGTTCCTTTGTGGTAATGCAAATCAACCTGACTTTGACCAGTGGTACACAGAGAGCCAGTGTACCTGATCCACAGAAAACATGTGCCCACTACAGCCCTAGCTAGAAAGCACCTTATCTGTTTAGCTCAAGCTGTACAGACTCATTCAATTCCTGTTGTATTGGCCAAGATGGCCAGCACAACCTTAAAAGTAATCAGCCCAAACAGTACATTATTTCAGCACATCTCAGCGGCTGCCTCCAGGAGAAACTGACACTTCTCTCCCCAGTATAAACCCTGAAGGAGGGTGTCAGTTAAAACACCTCTTGCACTTCTTGGAGGGCAATACCTCTGCTGCAGAGAGGAAGTACAGTTTTTACCCTGCATAAGCTATGGTGAATGCAGCCCTTTACATGGAAAATGCATTAGAAGAATAGTCTCACTAGAAAGGTGTCTCTACTGAATTCCTGTTATAAAGCATGGGGCTTTAGAACATGTGACACTCTTCATAGTTAGGGTCCTTATTCAAGTGACTCATTTCTATTTCATTTGTTATAGATTAAATATGACTTTCTGTATGAAAAAGAGTATGTTTGCTGCTTGGAAGAGTGGACCAGTGCTGTTCACCAAAAGATATATACCACCTTCATTCTTGTCATACTATTCCTTCTTCCACTGATGCTGATGCTTCTGTTGTACAGTAAGATTGGTTATGAACTCTGGATTAAGAAACGAGTGGGAGATGCTTCAGTTCTTCAAACCATTCATGGGAATGAAATGTCTAAAATATCAAGGTTTGTAAAGTAAAACCATATAGTTAGAAGTTTTAGTCTTGAAAAGTGTATCTGGGGACTGGAAACAAGAAAAGTTATGGACAAGATTTTCAAAAGTGACTAATGACTAGGGCCCTACCAAATTCATGGTCCATTTTGGTCAATTTCACGGTCATAGGATTTTAAAAATTGTAAATTTCATGATTTCAGTAATTAAATCTGAAATTTCACAGTGTTGCAATTGTAGGGGTCCTGACCCAAAAAAGGAGTTGTGGGGGGTAACAAGGTTATTGTAGGACGGGTTGCGGTACTGCTATCCTTATTTCTGTGCTGCTGCTGGCAGCTGTGTTGCCTTCAGAGCCGGGTAACTGGAGAGTGGCGGCTGCTGGCCGGGAGCCCAGCTCTGAAGGCAGAGCCACTGCCAGCAGCAGCATAGAAGTAAGGTGGCATGGTATGGTATTGCCACCCTTCTGCGCTGCTTCTGGCGGGGCGCTGCCTTCAGAGCTCACGGGGGGAGACCAGATTTCACGGTCCATGACGCTTTTTTCATGGCTGTAAATTTGGTAGGGCCCTACTAATGACTTAATATTTGGTGCCCAACTTAAGACACCTTATAAGGGCCTGATTTTCAAATAGTGCTAAGCACCCACCCTCTGAAAATTGGACCCTTTTCAGGTATGCCACATTGTGCACCTAAAATTAACACTTTTAAAAATGCAAGTCATGAGTTGGGAGGAAGAAGCAGTTTGTTACATTCCTGAGGCAGATTGGGAGTGATCAAATACAGTTCCTTTTAGAATCCACCTGGAATAAGATCAATAATATCAAAAGTTTTCTAAGGTGAGTTAATTATTTCTGTGTCTATAACCACTGTTCTATCAGCCTTTTAAAAATGAAAGTAGTATATTAAAATAAAAAAGAATTGGAACTTACCTGAAAACTAATTTGATACACTGTAATTGAGTAGTTTCTAAAGAGATATAAATGCCCTCAGTCTTTTTTTCTGCCTCATGAGACCATCCAGATGGGAACTTTGTCTTTGAAATGCAATTAAAAAAATGAATAATTAACAAGCAGACAACAAAATGGTATACTTACTTACAGTTCCTTGTAATTTAGTGTAGCAATTACCCTACTTTATATATTACACTGCAGTTTTTCTTTAATTTGGCAAGTTTGTTTCCTGGCGTGATGGCAACTTCTAGCAATACATGCACAGAAAACAGGAGAGTACCACATTAAATATTGAATCCAAGGAGAATAATAGAAAAGATTGCTCAGTCAAGTGGCTAACATCAATCAAAATGAGGATGAGGATGAAGTTGCAAAACTGAGTAAAATAGTAATGTAACATGCTTGTAAAGTGTGTGCCAATCCCCAGCTAGTGACTCCTCCGCATAGAGGATAAGGTTCTACTACTTCTGTCTGCCAATAGAGTTGCTACTTTAGCTCAAGTGGTAGAAGTTTATATTGGGTTCATAACACCTGGTGGTAATAATGTTATATGGGAGTTCATGAGTAATGATAAATCCAGACATACTCTGAGCCTGCAAAATGTTTTGGTGAAAACAGGGCATGTACCCCTAACAGATGGTGCAGATCCCATTCCTCCAAACACTATCCTCTAGCAACAAAAATTATCAGGTAGTGAGATTCCATCCAGCTCCTTACCTATGTTGGACATTGACAGAGTAATGAGACATTACAGATACAGTCAATATTCCAGGTCCCAGGAAAAGATCCGTGCTTTTTGATATATCATGGATTTTTGAGCAGTTTCTCCATCTCTAGGTATCAGAATTAGACTTGCTTGAACAGCTATAACAACAAAATTGATTTTTAAAATACAATATTCTCTAGACTGCCTACCATAACTTAAATACTTATCTTTTGCATTAAAAGTGTTAAGTGAAAGCTGTTAAATTATTAAATATCACATATTTACATATATGTTTGAAACAGCTACATAGAATGAGCCATCCATGTTTTTAATATATCACTTTGGTATCTGGGCACCTTAACTTCAGCCCTAAACAGAACCTTTGGGCTAAGATTTTCAACAGTGACTCATTTTGGGGTACCTGTGACCAGGAGCCCTTCTACCACCAAAATATATTTCTTTTTCCTCTCGGTTGGCTGGGGCATAGGGCCCACAATATCCATTGCCACCCTAAGAAATGCCTCCTTGATCACAGGTAAGGGCTATCTGGGAGCTTTGTGAGACCCTGTGGGTCCTTGCACTTTGGACATAAGTCACAAGACCTGCAATAGTCTCCCATCTCATATCTGGCCAATAAAAGTTCCTTTTCAACCTTTCATAAGTCCCCTGAGTCCCCAAGTGACCTGCAAAAGGACAGTTGTGGGGTAATGTCATTAGCTCCCTACAATGCTTAACAAGCACAACCAGCTGCTTGTAAACCTTTCCAGGATTTTTAATTTTCCCCATAGGACTTTCTCTATACATCCTTCCCTCCTCTTCAAAAAACCTTTCCCTGTTTCCCCTAACTGGGGTCCCCTGAAGGATAGGTCTCATGCTATCTAGGGATGGGTCTGCTCTCTACTCTGGTGCAAATTCCTGCTGGCTGTCAGCTCTGATCAGAGCCTCCTCCACTGGCACTGGGAGTGGCTCTGTCCCACTTGTCCTTGGAGACTCACTGTGTCTGTCTGATAAGTCAGAGCCAAGGATGTCCCTTTCCCCTGAGCTGTTTCTCTGTCTTTACAATTCCTTTCTGGGACTACAGAGCAACATTCACTTTTACTGCAGGTTACTATATTAATGGCTTTAGACATAGTTAGTATGTTACTTCCCACGAGAATTTCTGCTGGAATGCAATCCAATACACCAAATTTTAAAATGCCTTCTAGACCTTCACACTCTAAGTACACTTTAGCTAAAGGCACAGTGGTTTTAAAACTTCCCAAAACTAGGAGTTCTACCCTTTTTCCATACAGCATGCCAATCTCCCTAACAATACCTTCTCTGAATCACTTACAAATCTATGTTACCAGTGCTTGAAGTGTGAACCTTAGTCAACCAGCACGTTGTGTGAAAATCCTGTCCAGAGTACGCTACCTGTGACTTCTGGCTCAGGACACACACAACTGTGAGCCACTGTGGTACTGCTCTGCCTCAGTTCCCCGGCACAATAGCTTGTCTGTCTTGCCAGCGAACTCGTCTGGACTCTGCCAGTCCATATCTTGCTTTCCAAACCCCATTTCCTGAGGTCCAGAGACATCACTACCACCAAAGAGACTGTGCATGCACCAGCATGTTAGGTTAGCTGAGAACTTGCCTTCCACTGTTAATACACAGTACTGAGATGGTTTTGTAATAAAACAAATTAGTTTATTAATAAAGAATAGATATTTAAATGATAGGTATGGTTACAAATAAAACAAAACACTCTTTTTAGTGACCGAAACTCAATTTTAGCAAGTTACAATCTTTGTCTAAGCAGGTTTTTCACTTACATCAAGCAGGGTCGCCCCTAGCTATTTTGGTGCCCTACGCAGCCCCCCAGGCCTCCGCTGGGGGTGGGAGGGCTGGCCACTTCCTGTGGGAAGTGGAGTGACCCGGCCCCAGCATGCTCCGCTTCCCTGGCTCCCAGAAGAGGCCTGATTTTTCAGAAAGTGCTGAGCATCTACCTTTTGAAAGTCAGGCCCATTTTAGGTGTTGCAAATTGGGCACCCAGAAATTGAGACACTCAATGACTAGTCACTTTTGAAAATATTTCAAAGTCTGTGTGCTCATAAGTATCTGCTTGGGAAAAAACTGCATTTCAATGCATCAACAAATACTTGCCTGTCCAAATATTTAGAGCTGAATAAGTAAATGACACAGTTTATTAGTGCAGTTGCATGAAGGTAAGTAGATTTTGCATTTCAAATTGGATCCTGAGTTAGGAAAATATGACATTGCTCTTGTTATTTATTACTTATTTGATATGGTTCAGTGATTTCAAGGAGGGTTAAGCAAGTGGGCACTTTTGAAAATCCCATTAAGTGCCTATCTGCATCTTTGGGCACCTAAATACCTTTAGAAGCTGACCCTGAGGCATTTGTGCTAATCAACAGTTTATTCAAAGTTATTCTGTAAAAGCTACCTTAGTGTAATTTCAGGAAGAAAAAGCGAGCAATCGTTATGATGGTGATGGTGGTGGTTTTATTTGCAGTCTGCTGGGCCCCTTTCCATGTGATTCACATGATGATAGAATACAGTGAGTACCTGCCACACTTCTTAAATTAAAGCATTTACTTTTGAGTGTGTCTTTTTCTTTTTAGTAATGGAATCACTGATGTTGTATCAAACTCTAGTGCTGCTGCTCTAGTGCCCATTGCCAGCTAAGGTGAATATGTGCTTTTAAATCTGGAATAATAAACACTCTCTCATGATAACAGTGGTTCTTAATCTATTTATCAACTTTGTCATCTTCTTCTTGTGTTTTATGGTGAAGCAGACTTACTTGCTGAGTCTGTGATCCCCAAGCACTAGACATGATAGGTAATTAAAAATTAAAGTCTTTCATTTTTAATTCCTAGCATTCTGAAAGAATTTCAGTATTTCTTTTTAATAGGCCTCATTTTCTCAGTGCTCTTACTAGGTGTTTCCATGAAACATTTTGAACTTTAAGGCCTCTATTTTTTTCTTCATATAAAATACCCCCTTTCAATGGTGCACTCTTTGTTCTCCCAGAGGAGATGATCATCTGTTTCCTGGACCTTGCACATCCCACATAATCCATCTTTGTTTGTTTGTTAGAAACAAATTACTATTAATCTACAATGGCCAGTTACAATTCTAAATAGTCACTTCACTCTAGCTCTCAGGGCCTTGGAGTATATCAGCATTTTTTACTCTTGGGCATATTTCATATTCCCCTTTGTTTCTTTTGCCCATAGTTCTTGCCATTCTTCTCAACTCATTTTTAATTAGATTTTTAAACTCCAGTTTATTTAAAGGGCTCTCTAAATCAATTTGCTCATTTTCAACAGCATTTTTTTTGCCATTTTGTCTGCCAGGTCATTGCCCACTACCCTGTGTGCACTGGGTTCCATGCTATTACTATGAGTACACCCAACTACATCAAATCTATTGTTAACAGTAATATTTCATTCAGAATATCATTTCTGCTCTTTGAAGAGCCATTACTGATTGCCTGTAGTCCAGATAAGGAAACAGACAGGATGACCGTAGCGTCTGAGTGCACATCTATGACCCAATTTAATGCCAGCATTATCCCTGCCAGTTCAGCTGTCAAAATGGCTACAAAATTTGATAGTTGTGTAGTTTGCTTGATTCTGAGTGCAGGAACACAGAAAGCTGTTCCCATTCGTCCTGTTCTTACATCTTTGGATCCATCAGTATATATTGGACAGTAGCATTCCCATTTATCACAAATGTTTTCATTTGCTATAGCTTGCATATTTAACGCTCCTTTTCCAGTCATCATATATTTTTCTCAAAGCTATAGATTTTAATCTCTTTTAGGTCTTTGTTTTCACCAAGATCTTTTGTCCACACTTTAACCTTGCTTACATAAGGCATTTTGAGTTTTTGCCCTACACATTGCCCACTTAATTCCCAGCATTCATCCTATATTGGTTTGGTGTTTTCATCTTCAGTTTCCAATTACTTTAGCCCAAAAGGTTAAGTCTAAAAGCTTTATTCTTAAAGCAATGGACAGTTCACCTGCAGCTATCTGAATTACACACAGTGGTGTTGTGATGAAGGCACCACATGCAATTTGCAACCCCAGAGCTTGGATTGAGTCAAGCTTTCTCAAATTCATTTTTGATGCTGAACCAAAAGCCTGGTACCTGTACTGATCAATTGGTCTTACTGGAGTTCTGTATAACATCACGAGTACTCTCTTATCCACACGCCAGGAGGTTCGAAAAGTACTTTCCATAGGATTCTTCCAAGTGAGTGTGCTATCAAATATCACTCCTAAAAGTCTGTAGCTTTTAACTATACTTATTTGCTATCCATATAGATATGATTTATAATCTTTTAAAATTTTCCTTTTAGTGAATATCATTCCCTTAGTTTTGTCAATTGAGAATTTAAAGCCTCACGTTTCTCCATTCTGCGCCTGTCCTTAGTACATTTACTCGTTTAGCAGCTCTTTCCAGGTGTCTGTCTGTGACCCCTGTGGCAAAATCATCAGCAAATAAAGCAATGCCCATTCCTGCACTTAACTCTTTTGGAAGATCATTCATCATGATCACCCTGTGGAGTGCCATTTGTTAGTGTAGATATATTGGAGTAGGCTTCTCCTACTCACACGTGCATAGTTCTTTTACTTAAGAAATCCCTTATCCACCTAGACTTCCTTCCTTTTATACCCATGGCAGCCACTTTATGAAGTAAACCCACTCTCCAGAACATTCCATAAGCTCTTTCAATATCCAGAAAAGTTGGCCTGAATGCATCAGGTCAAGATCTCAGCTTGCCTGTTTTCCTTGCTGGAACAGTAACTGCATGCTTCCACTCAACTGGCAGATCACCGTTTCCTCATATACTATTGCCCAATTTTAGTATCACCCTCACACTTCTTTCAGATAGGTGTTTAAGCATTTCAAAGCTTATACCATCTGGCCTAGAGCAGTACTTTTGCTCTTTTTTATAGCTTTTGGAAGTTCCCTCAGACTGAAGTTTTCATTTAAAATTGTTTCATCTTCCTCTCCCACCTGTTCAATACCCCATTGTTTTTTTCAATGCATTTTCTTTTCCTCTCACAGATATCTATGCTCTCATTCTCATCATTACTAGCTCTTTCGGCCCTGAACTGAGTCAGCCTCTCTCCTATTGCCCCTCCAGGCTTGGGATTGGATGCAGGTATAGTGAAGTGAGGTTACCTGGGCCCATAGACTCTCCTTTACCCTTTTTCTGTGGATGTGGGGCCTCTTTGCCCCATCACAGTCCCTGATTGGGGACAGCAATTAAGACAGTTGGTCTCAAATGAGGAAGACACTGACACCTGCTCCCAAATCTGAATTTAAAATGTCTCCTTCCTACTGTTGCTTCATCTCAAGCCTGAGTCAAATCTCACAAGACAGGGAGTTGGCACCCAGCAGATCTGTTCTTGTTCCCGGGGTCTAGGAGGCCCATCGTAGGCTTCCCTTTCTCACACTCTCCTTCTATGGTGTGTGGAGGAGGAGCAAAGAACAAGCACTCATAGTCAGCATGTGAGTGCTGTGCTCAAGAAGTGGCAGAATGCAAGTACTGGAAATACTGGAAGTGCCATTACACCTTCTAGCTCCCCCAAACAGTGCCAGAACAGTGACCCGGAACATTCCAGTAGGACTCAAGCACTGCTCACAGTACTCTGTCTCCCTGTGGGGGCTCCTCTCGCCCTGAACATGAAGGGTCTGCAGCTGTCAGAACTGGCCCTGTAGATAGTGCAATGCCAGAGTATACTACAGAGCTGCCTTGCAGGTAAGACATCCTCAGTGCAAATCAGAGACTATCTGTGGGTTTTGCCTGAAGTTATTTTTGGCTGCTGCTGCAGTTGTCTCATAGAAATTTCAAACCAAATTGTGGATCCTGACTACTGCAGTCCTTCTTTGCTTCTATGTGCCTCAATCACCAAGGATCTTGTTTAAAACTCTAGCAACTAAGTATCAGCGCAGAGCAAAGAGGCTGATGCATTTCTCTTCCTTGCTACATTGATTCATCAGTTGAAAACACACAATTCACTACAACCAAAGTCATTCATCCATTATATAAAAACGCTTTTTTTGGAACTATTAGCCTGTACCTTTCTTAAACTTATACTTCTCTCCATGTCACTAATCACTCTCTGCTACTTGGACACTTCTCTGATCAAAATGCTTTATTGTTAAACAAAACAAAGCAAAAAAAACAAACAAACAAACAAAAACCTGTCACCTTTCATTGCAAACTTGTAGTATGGGGACCCCGTTTTTGGAAGAATTGAAAGAGGAAAATCACTTTTTAATATTTTATGACATTGAATATTCAGAAATTGGGATGAGAGCCAGATGAGAGATAATAGATAAGAAAAGATTTATAGGGGAGTTTACACTTGCATGTTCTTACAAGTGTGTATGAATGGAGAGAGAGAGAGACAGAGAAAATTATGTAGGGCCAATGTTTCCACTTCACTGAGGAAGCTGGTTTCCTGTGCTCTGTAACTGTCATCAGACATTGGTCTGATTACATCCATTTCAGTGTGAACTGTACTTATATACTTCTTGAATTTCTGTATTTATTCAGCATGTGACTGACTGTGATTATCAGTGAATACTGTATTTTAAAGCTGTATCCTGATTTGACCAGTGTGGTTAGTTACAGCCAGACTGTAATCCATTCCTTAAGGAGATTTTGTGCATGCAAGAGAATATGCATGTTTATATAAAGTACAGGTCACCCATTCCTTGAAGGCGAAACCCTGCTTCTACACTGACCAGAGGTGAGACTCTGAAATGAATTCAATTCTTGGTACAGGTGGACAAAAGTGAGGCTTGGTGAGGTAAGCACAGGATTGTGAGTTGGTTTCGAGTTCTAATCCCAGCTCTGATACTGACTCATTGCATGGCTTGTCACTTCCCCTTTCTTCCTTTCCCCTGTCTGTAAAATGGGGCTAATATTTACTCAGCTAATGATAACTTGCTTTTATAGTGCTTTTCATCCGTTGATCCCAAAGCACTTTACAAAGGAGTCAGTATCATTATCTCCATTTTACAAAGGGGGAAACTGAGGTACAGAGATTTACCCAGCAGGCCAGTGGCAGAGCTGGGAATAGGACCCAGCTCTTGTTAGTCCCAATACAGTGCACTCTCTATTAGGCCACATGGTCAACTACTATGTAAAGTGCTTTGAACTTGTGAAGTGCTCTATACATACTCATGTTGATTGCTATTTATTTTAAATGGCTGGAGCATTACCTGCTTATATCTGGCCTGGATTGGACCCAAAGTGTGTGAGCACAGAGGAGAGAGCTAGTTTCCCACCGTGTGAGCTGTAAAAAGGGCAGAGGACAGTGTAGGGTGACAAAAACAGTGTTTACAAATCTGAAGTGAAGATAGAACATGGGGGACAATGGGGCTTAAATAAGCAATGTATGTAACTGACTGGTAGCTTTGTGTCACTCAGCTGTCTGTTAATTTTGCAATTCATAAATTGCGATTTTCAGACTATCTTTATATGACTGTGTTTTGTTTTGTTTTGCTTTCTGGTCAAAACCCATCATTAAAATGGATAAAAACATCTAAGAACTTTTTCTTGAAGCTGAACAAGAACTTCTGACCTGCAAGGGTGGGTATGGTGTGTGGGTATCTATATAATTATATTTCCTTTTTCCCAGGTAATTTTGAAAGAGAGTATGATGACATCACAATCAAGATGATCTTTGCTATTGTTCAGATCGTTGGGTTTTTCAATTCCATTTGTAACCCTATGGTATATGCCTTTATGAACGAGAACTTCAAGAAAAATTTCCTCTCTGCAATCTGCTTTTGTATTGTCAAGGAAAACCCATCCCCTTCCAGGCGACTTGGAAACTCAGGGATTACCATGATGCAGCAAAAGGCAAGTCTTTCTCAAAGAGAGCCCACTGCTTTAGAGGAGGCCAGGAGAGAAGCATTCAGTGATGGCAACATTGAAGTCAAATTCTGTGATCAGCCAGCTGCAAAAAAGAATACAAAAAGGCACCTTGCTTTGTTTGCCTCTGAACTCACTGTGCACTCTGCATTAGAGAATGGACACTAGCATCATGAACAGTGGTGGCTTTGGTTTTTTTCAGTATTAGAGAATTGCTTCCTATATTTGATATCTTTCAACAAACCATTTTGTTTTATTTTCTACTTTGCACATTGAAGTGAGAAAAGAGAATATATTTTATGGTTTATGATAATGCTAGAATATGTTTTCAAAACAGTAATATATTTTACGGGGGTTAAGAATAAAACTTTGGAAAAGAAGTTCCATTATGATTACAAGAAATATTTTTCTTATGCCAAATTTTGGCTCTCTGGGGTTTACCCCCAAATGCGGGCAAACTAACACTGTTTTTCTATTAGCAACTCTGTTTACTTTGTGCCTGTGTTCTGGCTGGCCATGGGAATGTGCACAGCTGACTGTGCAACTTGCCTGAAGGTATAATCAGTGGGGTGAGCACATCCTGCCTCTGGGCAGGTCTGGATTCCGTATGGACTATGCTACTTCTACCAAGACCTGCCCTCTGCAGCTCAGTGGACAAAGGGACTGCAGATTAGAGTCTGGGAGGAGGCAAGGTTGAGACGCATCAGGTGTATTATGCATTTCTCTTGTGCTATGTATGTGAAAGGCCAGCCAGAATTTGTCTGTATGGAGTAAGACTTACACACTGTATGCATACTAAGGCTTTTGTTAAGGGAAGTCAATTTGATATCAACAATGTACGTGTGTGTGTCTAACTGATGTACTGTCATCACAGGATAATTAGCTGAATACAAATATAAATGTTACAGTGGACTGGCCTGTAAACTGCATCGCTTTAATTGAAAAATGCATAATGTCAACAAATGCAGTAAAGTCATCAGTACAATGTAGAAGTTGGAGGATGTGTTCCCTAAAATATAGTTGTTTGTTTAAGGTCCCAATTTAGATACATTGCCTGACTAACTGTAGCAATGCCATCACTATAGGGCAGGGGTGGGCAAACTACAGCCCGTGGGCCGTTTTAAGCTAGCCTGCAAGCTCCCGCTGGGGAGCAGGGTCTGGAGCTTGTCCCGCTCCGGTGCTCCAGCCGGGCCGCTGGGTCGAGGGGTCTGCATCACGCGGCTTGGCCCTGCTCCGGCGCTCCAGCCGGGGTGCTGGGTTAGGGGGGCCACACCACGTGGCTCGGCCCTGCTCTGGTGCTCCAGCCGGGGCGCAGGGTCGAGGGCCGCACCACGCGGCTCCCGGAAGCTGCGGCATGGCCCTGCTCTGGCTCCTTCGTGCTCCAATGGCCTCCTCCGGTGCGCCAATGGGAGCTGCAGGGGCAGTGCCTGCGTAGGAGCCGGAGAAGGGACATGCCACTGCTTCCGGGAGACACTTGAGGTAAGCGCCGCTCGGAGCCTGCATCCCTGAGCCTCTCCCCATGCCCCAATGCCCTGCCCCAGCCCTGATCCCCCTCCCACTCTCCAAACCCCTCGATCTCAGCCCAGAGCACCCTCCTGGACCCCAAACCTCTCATCCCCAGCCCCACCCCAAAGCCCGCACCCTCAACCAGAGCCCTCACACCACACCCCAACCCCAATTTTGTGAGCATTCATGGCTCACCATACAATTTCTATTCCCTGATGTGGCCCTCAGGCCAAAAAGTTTTCCCATCCCTGCTATAGGGCCTGTATAGAGTACAGGGCCTGATCCAAAACCCACTGAAGTCAATAGGAGTCTTTCCATTCATTTCAGTGGGTGTTGGATCAGGCCCCTTCTCAGTAAAATCATAAGTAGAATCTTCTAGTTTTATTTTTCTGTGTAGCATTTCCTTACTTCCTAAATGGATTGCTTTCTGTCCAGGGATAGCCCAGTACTCACTCACTCAGAGCTTTTAGCAAACTACAAGGTTGAAGTGGCACACAGTGAAAATGTTAAGTCAGTACAAATGTGAACTACTAGAAGTGGGTGAAAACTAGAACTTTGAATTTGAACTTATTTGCATTTCTGGGCCAGGAAGAAGAAGTGTGTTTAGATTCTTATCCTGTGATATGATTCCACACCAGAATAGGTTCAGAATTGGATCCAAAACCAAAACTTGCTTTTTTTTTTGTTTCAGTTTAGATGCTGCTGGAATCCCTGAACAAGAGGTGGAGATTTCAGTGCCCTTTGATCTCCACCTCATACCTCACCCTAACTGTGATTTGCTGAATTCAAATCTGAGAGATGACCCTTCCCACTGCTCTGGCATTGTAATTTACACCTATCTTAAGGCTCCTTTGCACTGCCAGTATTGTTAAGGGAACTTAAATGTAGATGAGAATCTGACCCTAAATCTGTTCCACATCAGAATACTTCCACATTTTCACATCCGAAAAGAAATTTCAGTGCTGGTTTGAGATCCTAGCTATTTTAAAAGGCTATTTATTATTTATAGGGCACAAAATTGTCAAAAATGATAAAATGATAGTTTAAAAAGTTCCAGACTTACTCATAAATGGAAGCCAGATTTGAAGACAGATGACTCTGATCTTATTTACACCAGTGTATGAAGTAGATGAAATAGTGATTTCAGCAGAGCTCCAACTGTGTAAATTGTGTAACAGAGATCAGAATCTGGCTCAGAGACAAACACAGTAGTAGAGAATGTTACTGGCAAACTCTGGGAACAATTTCTGCCCTTGGCTATACATGCCCAACTTCCTTTGAAGTCTATTAGATTTGTGCATCTGTCTGAGGAGATTATCTGATCCTAGCTTTTGGTTTTCATGTTTCCAACAGGCAGGAAATCTCTCTGTAAGGTTTCTGTACATTTATATTGTGATTGGAGAATGCAGCTTAGTGACGTTAGTTTGTTCTCATATACTGTACATTAACTGGGGGAAATTGTCTGGTCAGTGATATGAGAGTCTGTTCTTTTACAGATTCTGTAACTGAAAAGCACCCCGTTATTTGTAGCTTCGCTTGAGTCTTTTTGTTTACTTGTACTGGTAAATTCAACGACAGACTTCGACCAAAAATATTCATAGTTATTTTGTCAAATTTCCAAGTGAACGCTGCTTTGGGTACTTCTTATACTCTTATCATAAAGCGTATTGTATAAAGAACTGAATAGGTGGCACTGTTTAAATTTTACAGCAAAAATGATCTGCTGTAGCATTGTTCACATTGTGATGCTCCTAATGGTGGTGCAAGAGCATGAATACCAACCTCAGGGCAAACTGTTAAGCAAACAGGGCACAAACCCCAAATAGTTTGAGTTCTTAAGTTAAATTTCACCAACCCAACTGCACCCAAGTGCAAACTCCTCAGGCACTTCAACAGCTTTAACGGAATCTTAGACAGTTCCCTTGGTGCTCTGGTCTGTCTTGCCACCCAGGTGAGTGCATCGCTGTGATAGATGGCCCTTTAAACCAAGAATCACAGCAATATTCAGACTACTCCTAGTCCCAAAGGACTAGTCATTTACCCCAGATCAGTTGTGCTTTAGGTCTCACACCAAGGATAATGCTTGTAGCCAATCCTATAAGTTATATGAAGATTTATTAAATAGGAAAAGGATATTAGACACTTATTTACAAGGTTAAGGCAAGCAAATATAGACACACTGAGTTACAGCCTTAGGTTATAAAGGTAATTGAGGCTTCTATAATCAGCAAGATTTGTTCTTTGAGGTAACCTAGGCTAATCAGCTTATGCCTAGAAACCCCTTGCTTCCCAGAGTCCCAGCAACACAGAGAATCTTAGTTCCTTTTGTTTGAGGTTTTTATCTCCTCCTGCCGTGTGCTCTCTGCTTATGGGAGTATGGGTGGCGCATGAATGACTGGCTTGGGGAGGCTAGCCCCCAACCCCGCCCCTTCTGCCTGAAGCACTGCCCCTTCCATGCCCCCCCTGCCAGAGCCCAGAGCCTTCCACTGTGGCCACTGGCCCCTGCCCCAGGCTAGCGCCCCCAACCGCAGAACACTGGGAGGACGGTCAGTGTGGCCCCAGCCCCAGAGTGCTGGGAGGGCGGACAGTGCGGCCCCAGCCCTGGAGTGCCAGGAGGAAAGGCAGTACGACCCCAGTCCCTCTGCCCCCCCGCCCTGGAGTGTCGGGAGGCCAGGCAGCATGGCCCCAGCCCTGGAGCGCCGGGAAGGCAGGCAGTGTGGCCCCAGCCCTCCTCCTCCCCCTCTGCCCCCGCAGTGCTGGCAGGGTGGGTGGCATGGCCCCAGCACCAGGCCACCAGCCATAGCCTGAGCAGCAACTCACAAGCATTTAATAGAGTCCAAACACTAAACACTTTCTTGTAATTCTAATATCTATCCTATCAATACTAACATGGGCGATGGGTGGAGCCCCCCTTTGGAGAGGCTAGCCCCTGGCTCTGCACCATGGATTTCCCTCCCCCCCCAGTTTTGTGGACTAGTTACATGAAGTGTTGCCAATTTAGTGATTGTTTGGAAATTTGAATTGAAACATTAATACATACTTTAAAAGCATATAAAGTGTATGATAAAATACATGTATCTGAAAAAGTATAATAGATTTGAAAAGTATGAAGATAGACTAGCTTCCTTATACAGCTTTTGTTTTTACGACAATGTCAGTGCATTCATTTTGGTGATGTTGGCCAACCTAATAATTTCAAATTATGATTTGTAAGCAAAGTCTAAATGAGCTCTCACTGACAACTAGTGATGAGCTGGGGGGAAAGGCTTCAGGACCAGATTGTATTTACAGTCACACCTAATCTACCTAGGTATCCAGCAAACAGAGCGGTCTTGCCCAAGTGATAGATTTTTGGCCGGGGTTGGGTTACAAATCACTTGAATGTGGGGGTGGGGGTAATGAAATGTTGGTATTCTTGTTGTATGAGTAAAGGGCAGTAGAACTGTACTTAGCCTGTGCTGATTGAGGGCATCAAGAGAGAGGGTGGGGACAGGTGTTTTGCTTGATGGTCTGCCTGAGTCACAAGTACTATTTGACCTGCCCCTCTCCACTGTTTAAAGACAGAGCTGATTAGGCTCCATAGATAGTCTTTTGTTTTGTTAAGTGACCACTACAGCTGAAGTCACTGATAATCAGGTCTAAGTGCTTAGATCTGCTGTGGGACAGTATTTCTGTGGAAGAGATGGCCCAGTCTGCACTAGCAGCGAGGTTCCCCCACTGAGAGCTCAGCTGAAATCACTGAGAGCTGGGTGGAACCTCAAGAGACCAACTCGCAGAGGTCACAGTGGCAGGTGGCAGCAGAAGGTGACGGCGCAGGGCCATTGGCATCAGAGCGATGGAGTGAATGGTGGCACAACAAACAACAGTGGCCAGAGCGAACAGTGAGCAGCTGGAGGAACGAGCAAGGTGCCTTCCTGCCCCCCACCTGGGAGGTGAACTCATGTGAAAGCACCTCTGAACTCTGAGTCTCCACTGAGCAAGGACATCCTAGAATATTAAAGGAATTGGCGAGTGAAATTGCAAGCCCGTTAGCGATAATTTTTAATGAATCTCTAAACTCGGGGGTTGTACCGTTTGACTGGAGATTAGCTAATGTAGTTCCTATATTCAAGAAGGGGAAAAAAAGTGACCCGGGTAACTACAGGCCTGTTAGTTTAACATCTGTAGTATGCAAAGTCATGGAAAAAATATTAAAGGAGAGAGTAGTTACGGACCTTGAGGTCAATGGCAATTGGGACAAATTACAACATGGTTTTACGAAAGGTAGATCGTGCCAAACCAACCTGATCTCCTTCTTTGAGAAAGTAACAGATTTTTTAGACAAGGGAAATGCGGTGGATCTGATATATCTTGATTTCAGTAAGGCGTTCGATACGGTACCGCATGAAGAATTACTGGTTAAATTGGAAAGGATGGGGATCGAAATGAAAATCCGGAGGTGGATAAAGAACTGGTTAAAGGGGAGACTGCAGCGGGTCGTACTGAAAGGGGATCTGTCGGGTTGGAGGGAGGTTACCAGTGGAGTTCCTCAAGGTTCGGTTTTGGGTCCGATTTTATTCAATCTATTTATCACTGACCTCGGAACCAAAAGTAGGAGTGGGCTGATAAAGTTTGCGGATGACACGAAGTTGGGAGGTATTGCCAATTCGGAGAAGGATCGGGATATCCTCCAGGGAGATTTGGATGACCTTGTAAACTGGAGTATTAGTAATAGGATGAAATTTAATAGTGAGAAGTGTAAGGTTATGCATTTAGGGATGACTAACAAGAATTATAGTTATAAGCTGGGGACGCACCAGTTGGAAGTAACGGAAGAGGAGAAGGACCTCGGAGTCCTGGTTGATCGCAGGATGACTATGAGTCGGCAATGTGATGTGGCCGTTAAAAAGGCTAATGCGGTCTTGGGATGCATTAGGCGAGGTATTTCTAGTAGAGATAAGGAGGTGCTAGTCCCGTTATACAAGGCGCTGGTGAGACCTCATTTGGAGTACTGTGTGCAGTTCTGGTCTCCCATGTTTAAGAAGGATGAATTTAAACTGGAACGGGTACAAAGAAGGGCCACTAGGATGATCCGAGGAATGGAAAGCCTGTCGTATGAAAGGAGACTTGAGGAGCTCGGTTTGTTTTCCTTAACCAAAAGAAGGTTGAGGGGAGATATGATTGCTCTCTTTAAATATATCAGAGGGATAAATATCAGGGAGGGAGAGGAATTATTTCGGCTCAGTGCTAATGTGGATACGAGAACAAATGGATATAAATTGGCAGTTGGGAAGTTTAGGCTTGAAATTAGGCGAAGGTTTCTAACCGTCAGAGGAGTGAAATACTGGAACGGCCTGCCGAGGGAAATAGTGGGGGCGAAAGACCTCTCCGGCTTTAAGATTAAGCTTGATAAGTTTATGGAGGGAATGGTTTGATAGGATAACTTGATTTACACAATAGGTCAATAATGTGCCACCGCTGGTAGTTAGTACCGATGGTCAATGTTGGGATATTGAAAGTCTTTTTCCTGAGTGTCTGGCTGGAGAGTCTTGCCCGCATGCTCGGGGTTCAGCTGATCGCCATATTTGGGGTCGGGAAGGAATTTTCCTCCAGGGTAGATTGGCAGAGGCCCTGGAGGTTTTTCGCCTTCCTCCGCAGCATGGGGCAGGGGTCGCTTGCTGGAGGATTATCTGCTACTTGAAGTCTTTAAATCAAGATTTGGGGACTTCAACAGCTGAGTGAAGGGAGAGAATTATTTCAGGAGTGGGTGGGTCAGCTTTTGTGGCCTGCATCATGCGGGAGGTCAGACTAGATGATCATACTGGTCCCTTCTGATCTTAAGTTTTATGATTCTATGACAACACCGGTGAGTGTTAATGAGGCTGTTAAGAATGCTGGAGACACAACACAGTTCATGCGAACAAACATGGCTGTGGCATCATACTTCATACTTTCTATTTAAGCAAGAGATACCACACACTACAAACTGGAGGCCAATGTTAAGTGCATTGTCACTTGTTCATCCTGAAGTTGAACATTGGTTCTGAACAAGACCAGCAAATGAAATTCAACTGACTGGCTAGAAGCATGCGGTGCAACAGTGAAAAACTCAACAGTTGAAAAAGTGAAGAACTCTCTCACCACATTCAAAAAATTTGCATACATGGCTGATGAATGCACTGATGCAAATGGGCATCAAGTATTAAGTCATTGTGTACATTATCTTGATGTCAGTGGTAGGCCAGTAGATGCATCTCTAGATGTTCAAGTTATAGAAGACATATTGGCTGCATCTGTGACAACCCACATCTTAGAAGAGTTAAATGCTTGTCAATTGGACCCCAAACAGATGGCTGCTTGTGCATTTGATGGCACTGCAAACTTCTCTGGAAGACATGGTGGAGTACAAGTTTTGCTCAGAGAAAAGCATCAGAGGGGTAGCCGTGTTAGTCTGGATCTGTAAAAGCAGCAAAGAATCCTGTGGCACCTTATAGACAGATGTTTTGCAGCATGAGCTTTCGTGGGTGAATACCCACTTCTTCGGATGCAAGTAGTGCAAGTATTCACCCACAAAAGCTCATGCTGCAAAACGTCTGTTAGTCTATAAGGTGCCACAGGATTCTTTGCTGCTTTTTCAGAGAAAAGCGTAACTCTAATCTCTCCTAAACACACTGCAGAAGCCATCTACTCCAACTAGCACTAGTACAAACTGCAGACTCTTCAAAGGACATTTAAAAAGCTATACATTTAATGTCTTCATTGTATTATTTTTTCAGCAAGCGTCCAAAAAGACTGAATATCTTGGAAAATATAGACTGAAGTTCAAATTAGTCCAACCTGGGAAAACTCTCTGGCTTTCTCATGAGCGATCCTTGGCTGTTGTCTTAAAATTACTCCAGCCATTATTACTGAGTTTGGAAGGATGAGATGGATCTAAGTAATGAGGCTGGTGGATTACTTTTGCTACTACGTTCAGAGAAGACTATTGCCAGTCTCTCTCTTGTAAGTCTACTGTTGAAACCACTTGGGTCATTAAACAATGCCATCCAGGCATCTGCTACAACAGTAGTAAATCTTTGATCCAAATGTAGCTTCTATTGCTGGACAATCAGAGAGCTATCCATTGAAAAAGTACTGGAAGAAGCAAAGACTTCAGTCCAGAAGTTGACTAATGAAGGCATTTATATTGAATCCTTAAGTGAAGAGGACAAGAAGTGTTTGTTAAGACAATTGAAAGAGTACACAGACTTGATTCTTACAAATCTACAACAGCGACTTCTAGATTCTACTCAACCTCTACGTAGCTTTTACAGATCCCTGTCCTGTAAAACACCGACAGTTGAGTGGAGTGAGGCACTGCCAGCAATGGGGCTGCCATGTGCTCAGGACAGAATAGAGAATTTGAACACAGAGTGGAATATCATACGACGAATGAATGAAGATTTGACTTCAACTTCTTTTTATCATCACTAGTGGCTCGACCCGATCTTTATACTATGTTTCCTGGGATGAAAGAAGTAGGAATTCATCTCTTGCTATTCCCAGTCACAACAGCTACAGTTGAGTGTTCTTTTTCATCATTGAATAGAATTTTGTGTTCTGAAAGAAGTCACCTTCTGCCTGATCATGTGAATGAACTAATGAGGATATCAATTGAAGGAATGGAAGTACTGGACACATGAGAAGCCACCAAAGATGAACGCATTGCATTCAAGAAGTTCATTAATAGAGTTGTGCAAAATTATAACAAGAAACCAAGAAGGATGTAGATGTAGTGCTTCATAGAAGGCTTGAGTAGCCAACTTTAATTTGTGTGATTTCAAAACATGAGTTAAATCTAATAAAATGGTCATGAAATAGTTTTCAGTTTTTACTATGGTGCCATACAGCCCACCTTCACCCTCACGGTCTCACCCCTCATCGGCCTTGACCCCCCTGCCCCGTAAATTCAAACACCCCCACCCAATTTCAATTCCTGGGGAAAACACTGCTCCACCCCTTCCATCCGCACCCTCCCCATGGCTGAGGAACCCTGAGACCCCTAACCCCCCCCCCCCCCCCCCGTGGCTAGAACCACAAGCCCCACCCCGCCCGGAGAGCCCCTCACCGCAGCAGCAGCCCCAGACCAGCGGAAGCCCCAAGCAACCTGGAGAAGCCCCGGGCTGGCCAAAGCTGTGCCGCACCTCCCTTCCCCCGACCCAACCCGCCCAGGGGAAAAGCATCTGTTAGAAGACGCTTTTGATATGCCCCAGGCAGGTTCCAGGACGGCCGAGGAAGCGGTATGTGCCTCCTCAGCCACTCCGGAACCTGCATGGGGCATAATAAAGCAAAAACTTCACCGCCAAACCCTGCAGCTGGGGGTCTGGTGGCCAGAGCTGCAGCAGCACATGGGGAGGCAGAGCCTATTATACCCGCCGCCCATGAATACTAACCCACAAGTGAATGAGACAGATTCTAGCTATGTATCTGTCAGTGTCCAGTTGAGACATGGGGACCTGGGCATGGTCTACCAGTGTCACACACATCGGTAATAGTAGTACCAGATATCTTCCAGAATTGCTTTGTGTTAAAGATTCTCAGCATCAACTGGCCTGGCTTTCTCCAGTACCGAAGTTCTGTTAAAAGTACTAGCTGCTGCTGTTATCCTGAAAGATGTGATTTGGATGAGACCCTGCATAAAAAAAAGAAAAGGGAAATCACAAAGCTCTAATGACTTTTGAGAGCTGGTAGATTAAGTAGCACAGTGATATGTGGTTAACAAATTTAGATTAACTGCAATACAAACTATGACAGATTTTGTCAGACTTAATATCCCAAAAAGTCAGTGTATGTCTGATACACTGGCTCTCTCAGAACCAGGTAATCAGTTTGAGGACATGGGGTGGAATCCTGGCCTCACTGAATTCAATAGCAAAACTTCCATAGACTTCTATGGGGCTTGAATTTCACCTATGGATGTTAAGATAATGCCCTTGGTTTGATCCAATTAAAGACGCAGGAATTGCTATATTGGATGGTCTATCTAGTCATGTACCCTGTCCTTCACAATGGCTAGGACCATAAGCACTGACTCCATAGGTGCTCTAGGGCTCAAGCACCCACCAAAAAATATTGTGGTGCTCAGCACCTGCAGGGCCAGATTAATCTTTTGTGGGCTCCCACACCTGGATCATCGCCCTACCCCTTGCTCTGCCTGTATGCTACCCCAAAGCCCCACCCCCACTCAACTTCTTCCCCCAAAGGCCCTGCCCCCACTAGACCTCTTCCCCCAAGGCCCTGCCCGCAGGGCCGGATTAATCTTTTGTGGGCCCCAACACCCTGACTGTGGCCCTGCCCCCCGCTCTGCCCCAGGCCCTGCCCCCAATTGGCCTCTTCCCCCTGAAGCCCTGTCTGCACGGGGGGTGAGGGTAGGGGGAATGGAGGGGAGCACCCTCTGGCAAAACAGAAGTCAGCACCTGTGGCCAGTACCAAATACTTCCAGGGAAAGTTCAAGAAACACCTGCCTCAGGGTGTTAGGGTTTCCACCCCAGCCCCTGAAGGGGTTAAGGTGGGGAGCTGGGCCAATTAACAACCTAGGGTACACCTGAAGGAGGAGCCCAGGAGCAATGAGGACTAATTAAAGGATGAAGCTCACCTGGACAGCAACAGGTAGGGCTTGGATAAAGCCAGGTAGCTGAGGGCAGAAAAGGGTTCTAGGGAGGCAGTCTACAGTCACTCTCTCTGAGGCTGGGAAGTAAGGGTATGTTCAGAGGTAATGTAGGAAGTAGTCCAGGGAAACAGCAGCAAGCTGTGGGATAGTGCAGAC
Source organism: Platysternon megacephalum (assembly GCA_003942145.1). NCBI lineage: Eukaryota > Metazoa > Chordata > Testudines > Platysternidae > Platysternon > Platysternon megacephalum. Next base: position 10,088,594 of record QXTE01000001.1, on the reverse strand, counting down.
CTTAACTGCTGGTTGTAGGGTACCTGGGCTGGAACCTGGAGAAGAGGGTGGGCCTAGGTTCCCCTACCAGCAGTACCATTGAGGGGGAGTGAATTGACAAACTGCCTGAGATGGCTGGTACAGAGAGACTTTGGTACACAAACCCCCTTGGAAGGGAAAACTACAGTGATCTGGCTAGAGGGCCAAGCCACAAAGAGGGTGCAGTCGAGTTGAGACACACACACACTGAACACAGGCAGAAAGGGGTGTCAGACTAACAGAACTAATCCTTAGCTGTGACCACAAGGAGGTGCTCCACGGGTGAATAGGGCACCCTGTGACACCAGGGAAAGTTTCTTCCCAACCCTCGTTAATTAGAAACTGGCTTATGCTTTGAACCTGGAAGCCTTATATACCTTCTAAAGGTCTTGCATTTTTTTATCCTTAGTATTAAAACTTGTTATATTCTTGTCCATAAAAATGTCCAGTTTTTAATTTGAATCCTGATAAAAATTAAGTCAGGAACTTACTTTGTGACCATGAATTCCACAGGCTAATTGTGTGGCATGCAGAAGTATGTCTAGTGCTATCCCACTGATGCAATTACCAACCATTTAATTCTTTGGTATGGAGGATTGATTGCATAAAAATCAATCTGGATATTACTAACCACCACTTACCTTTCTGACTAATGTACAACATGAATAGAAGCTAATTTTATGCTTATTAAGAAAGTTTAATAAGCCAGGAATGACATCTGAAAAGTTCCATTATTGAAAACATGTTTAACTCTTTATAGGTGAGTAATCCCATTGATTTAAATCAAACTACCCATATGCATAAAGTTACCCATGTAGGATGGAATTCACAAAATATTTAGGTGTCTAAACATCAGACAGTGCTAAACCTGGAGTTTAAATGCCTAAGTCCCAGTCTTAGGCTCTACTGTGATCCAGAAATCTCCCACTGAATATTTTAGGTGCCTAAACTCACTTAGAGCTTAAATTTTCAGGGTAAAAGTGGCCTAGGTTTCTACCTCTGAGCATGTGCACTGGTGCCTCACTGCAGACATCTAGATGCCCTATCACCTACCCAAGCCCCAGAGCAACTCACAGATGGAGGGAAGATAGGCGTCAACCTGCCTAACTTGCATGCAGAGCCTGATCTGGTAGGCAACCCCTAAGCACACCTATCAGAGTGAGTCCCATTCAAAATCTGAATGCTGCAGGAGAGTAGGCATTACCACTCACTTTATAACTTGCAATTCAGTGGTTAGAGCACGTACCTGGAATGTGGAAGGCCTAGGTTCAATTCCCCCCCTCTCCCCACATCCAGGTGGAGGAAGGATTTGAACAGGTATCTCCTACCTCTTAAAGTGCTCTCACTGTGACCTATTGTGAGGTGGGGCTCTCCATCTTTCCTGTTAAAGTTGTTTTGCTTTGGATTAAATATTTAGTTAGTGGGCTAGAGAGAGTTGCTGTAGCCTAGTGGTTAGGGCACCCACCTTGGGGAGACAGGGTCCAGATCCCCGTGTTCCAATGACTCTTGAATGATTTATCCAAACTGGAACAGCTTCAAGAGCATAGATTGTGAGAAAGCCACATCAGAATATCCCAGTGATTAGAGTACCCACCTGAGAAATAGGACACTTGGTGAAATCCCTTCCCCTTAGGCAGGGGTGGGAACTGAACCTGCATCCCCCACATCACAGGCAAATGCTCTAACTACTAGGCTACAAGTTATAAGGTGGGTGGTGGCAGCAGCAGCTCCTCCTCTGGCTGTTCTGTGTGGTGGCGGGCACCTTCTTAACCATGGCCGGCTCCAGCTTTTTTGCCACCCCAAGCAGCGAAGCGGGGAAAAAAAAGAAGATAAAGCCGCGATTGGTGGCACTTCGGTGGCAGCTCTACTGCGCTGCTTCATTCTTCGGCGGCAATTCAGCGGCGGGTCCTTCGCTCTGAGAGGGACTGAGGGACCCGCCGCTGAATTGCCGCCAAAGACCCGGACGTGCCGCCCCAAGCACCTGCTTTCTACGCTGGTGCTTGGAGCCGGCCCTGTTCCTAACTCATTATCACATGAAATGCCTTAGATGCCTAAGTGGCCTGACTCCAGGAGGGGGGGTCCTGGTTGTGGATCGCTAACAGAGATAGGCACCTTCCTGTAGCCTGGATTTAAGCTCCTATCTCAGTCAGTGTGGCAGGACTTAGCACACATGCCTGTCATTGGCATCTCCCATTGACCAGCTTAGGTATGCTGGCTTTTGTGGACTGCAGTCTAAGGCACCTATCTCTCCCCATTCATTGTATAGGCTTTGTGAGTCAGTCTTTTTTCCAGTGATTTTTCTAGGTGCCTTAAAGTTAGGTACTGACACTGAGCATCACATGTCCTAAGATCCTTCGTGAATCTAGTTTGTAGAGAAGTTTTACAGGAGTGGGTCATTTGTTTCACTTTGTAAAAACTATAGCACATTGAAAATCTTGAAATGAATTTAAGTCAATGTTTGGGGATTGGGCAACTTAGTTTGGATGAGTGAAATGTGTGATGGGGTAGAGGTAGCCAACAGCTGGTCAGGTAAGGTTAGATAGTGCTTGGGCTCCCAATAAACTCCAGCTGAGGCTCATTAGGCAGTAGAATGAAGACAGACAAGTGCTAAATTGGAATGAGTTGAGCTTCTCTGTGGGAGGAATAGCTTCCTTCTTCCTGACTTGAAAAAATAAGAAACCCTGTAAGAGCAGGCAGACTATTTTGGAACAAGATCAAATCAACTGAAACTGCTCTTATACATGCTTGGAGAGTGCAGGGTTTGTTAAGTTCCAAAGAAGATAACCAAATCTGAACACATACTGTATGAAAAGCTGGAAGACCATATATGCTGCTAGCAGACAAGTTGAAAGTGGAAGTAGGCTGGGAGAAGAACACATCTCCTGTAGTGGCACTGAAGAGAACATATACAGGATGGTGAAAGTTGTAGGGAGAAATGGACATGCTATCTAATTTCCCTTGTACTGGCTGTTTGTGTCAGCAATCAAACAACCTGTAAGGATACATATTTTTTTAAGCCTGGAAGTCTTGAGCCTGAATAAGCACTGAAACTTGATAGAGAAGAATCAGAGGGGTAGCCGTGTTAGTCTGGGTCTGTAAAAAGCAACAGAGAGTCCTGTGGCACCTTTAAGACTAACAGATGTATTGGAGCATAAGCTTTTGTGGGTGAATACCCACTTCGTCAGACGCATGTGACGAATACCCTCATGCATCTGACGAAGTGGGTATTCACCCACAAAAGCTTATGCTCCAATACATCTGTTAGTCTTAAAGGTGCCACAGGACTCTTTGTTGCTTTTGATAGAGAAGGAATCCCTAAGATCAGTACAGGGAAGGAGGGATTTCTTGTGTCATATTCAAGATGCATAGATTTTTGTTTGTTAAATACTGAAGCAAAGTACTAAGGCAATTACTCAAACTATAAAGCTCCTTCTTATTGGGAAGGAAGGATATAATGTTAGATCATTTCACAGTAGGAGAGTATTAAAGCACTCCAAATGGATATTGAAGACTGAATAGGGGCTTGGTGATTTTTGAAGACTCAGCTGGCTGAAATATGCTGCTGCCTGACAAACTTTTAACATAAGGTAACTGTCTAAACTTTTCACATAGTGGGATGGGCACTGAATTTGAGGAAAGACGAGAGCATTATTGGGTAGCATGGTAAAGACAAGAGCATGATAAAGATGTCTGCCCAGTATACCAGAAAGGATAAAACAAGCTAATAGAATTTTGAGCTGTATTAAAAGGGGATCGAAAAATCCCCTAATCCAGAACACATTTCAGTGACTTTGGGTATATGTAAAAACAGAACACTCTTATATGGAGTCTTTTATTCTATCATGGTTACCTTCCATTTCAGCCATACCGTTTAAAGGAAGAAAGCAGCATGATAGTTAAGCGTGGTTGCTCTTAATTCTTACACTTAAATATCACTTCCCCAGTGCTTTACCAACACATAGATGTATTCCCTGCTCTGAAGCACTTATGGGCTAAGGGCAAGAGCCTACAAGCAACCCTGTGTATAAGACACCTGCTTCTGTGTAAAACCCCACTGACATCAGAGGGGCTCCACAAGGGGGCAAAGTTCCATCTTTGTGGATCCATTTGCAAGGTCAGGGCCGAAGACGAGACACAATGCAATAATTCAGGTAAACGAGGTCATGGGAAGCAATAATTGGTTACTGGGATTCATGTAAGAAAGGTTTAAGGCGATGACTTGAATGCTTAGTGTGTGAGACTGCAAAACCCACAATTATTTAGCTTTGAAAAGGAAAGAGCTAGGAGGGATTTAACTAAGATGTAAGATTATGAAGAGTATAGTATAAATAACACTCTCTTTGGGTCCACCAAAGCTATTGGCAGGTAAAATAAATAAGAAGAAATGCTACTTAACACTAGCATTACTAGCCTGTGGAACTCAAACAAATGTTGTAGGTGGCAACAAAAAAAGAAGGCTGGTAACGTTATGACTGTAGGGATGTTGTGAACCATCTTAAGAGGTGGGAAGTCTTAAGTAAACTGCTTTCCCTGGATCACACCATGCTGGCTTGTAGATCATCGAATCTCTAATGGGCTAGAGCTTGATCCACAAAGGTAGCAACACTTAACACTTAGGAGCCTGCTGTCTATTGAAATTCTCCATCCTGAGTTAGGCATTCAGGCTCCCTATATAATGCATGGTGAGAGTTAGGCTCCTAGGAAAGGGATTCACAGATGCCTGCAAGCTGAGTAGGGAGAATCCAAGGGTATGTCTCCACTTCCAGTTGGGGGTGTGATTCCCAGCTCAGAGATGTGCTCATGCTAGCTCTGACTGGGCTAAAAATAAAACGTAGCCACAGTGACAGAAGGGGCTAGCCATCCCAATATATGCCTAGTGTCTCATAGACATAGACCCTAAGCTAGTCAAGAGGCAATGCCAGGGAGAGGGCTGTGACATAAGCATTGCCCCTCAATTAGATTCAGGGAGGAATCTAATTCTGGGCGGGAGGGAAGCACCTCTTTCTGCTTAGGATTCACATCCATGAACCCTCTCCTGGTGTCAGACATTTAAGCCAGGTCATGCTGCTCTCATGAAACATCTGAGAGAGAGAGAGAGAGAGAGACCCCCACACATTATAACACTGTAGGGCATTCACCTGGAGTGTGAGCCCCCAAGTTAGAGTCCCTGCTCTAAATCAGGAAGAGTGGAGATTTGAAGACAGGACTCCCACATCCCAGGTGAATGGCCTAACTAGTGGGCTATTGGATTTTCTAGGACACATCCCCTGCCCACAAAAATCCCCAATCTAGCTGCCTGTGGCTATCCTTTGGGCAGGTTGGGCATGCTCTGAACTCCTGTGAATATTATTTTTTTTGCAGTGAAATGATCTTTCTATGATCCTCAATGCAAATATATTCCATTGTTCTTGGCCACAGCTGGCTTCGTTTGTGATTCAGTCCAAAACTCAATGTGTTGTCCGTTCTTCTCTGTCTGGAAAAAAACTGTTTTGCCTCCTCTGTCTGTTTATAGACTCCAAAACATAATATCAAAGGGTAGCCATAATTTCACATGTTGCATACATGTCACACTGATACTAATGATAAGCTTATTAGCTTTCAAATGATATTACAAGACACTATCTTTACAAGTTGAGTAACTGGTTGGGGGGTTGGATTGAGTATGAATGTTAAGTACAGCATCATAGCTGTTGGCTCTACTTTTGGGATGGAGAAAGATTGGCTGTCATTGCATCCTAGATAATATGGACTGAGAAGGGTCCCTCTGCACATGGATAATGTAAACAAGAAGCATTGTATGAAACACCCTTAGCAGTGTTCATTCCTTTAGAAAGTCTGTTGTATCAAAGTAAGCAGGAAAAATATACTGAGACCCCGTGACGGTCATGAGAGGTGGTTGATTTTATAGCTCTTTCCATTCTTTTTACAAATTTCATAGATTATTTACATTCAGTAAAGATTTCCTATATTGGCACACAGGAAATTAGACTGAAAAGCCTACTTTTGGTTAAGGCTAGCCTGCATGTCAATCCCAGTGACCTATCAGGAAGGTTATCTGAGCAGCTACATTTTGTATAGATTGGTGAGAGCGATCAGCAAGGCCTGAGAGGAGGAAGCTATTGTAATCAAGAAAGGAGATAGCTAGAGCTATCATTCAGGCTCTCTTCCAGTGGCCAGAAAGAAAAGGTCAGATTTTAGAAACATTATGGAGGAAGGAATGGCAAGATTTGGACAAAGCCTAGATGTGCCAGATGAGGGACTGGGAGGGTCTGAGTGCCCCAGAAAAGGGTGGCGGTGTTGACAGTGACAGAGGATGGGGGAATGTGGGACAAATCAGGAGCCTAGTTTTGACTGTGTGAAGTTTAAAGCTGACTGAGACATCAAGAGGAGATGTTTAGAGACAGGAGAGAATTATTAATTTCTTGAATGTACTAGGCCACTACCTGCTAGAGTGACAGGTGTATGGGGATTTGTCAGGGGCCTTTTTAAAAACTATTTTCCTGGCTGGATCAGAGTGCAGTTAAAGTGTAGTCTTTCCAAGAAACCAAATGAAATTGTTTCTGATGCATTGGACTGACCAACCATCATAATATGGGACCAGATCAGTGAGTCAAGGAGAAAGGGCAAGTCCCATGATATATCAGCAGTGGTGCAAGTAAGCCGGTATGGTCAGGTATGCCGTATAATTAAGACATTTATTGCCGGTACACCATACTGGAAAAAAGACATTTTCAAGAATGAATTGTAGAGCTGTCCATGGATACAAATTTCTATCGGTGGATGCAGATATCCGCAGATAGAAATCGGTATCTGCTGAACTGCAGGGCTCTCCCGGGAACCGCAGCGGCGAAAGGAGCAGAACGTGGGGCTGCCACTCCCAGGAGCGAGCACTCCATGCCAGCAGGTCCTCCAGCTTCTCCTACCGCCCCCAGCCCTTCCACGCAGCTGCATCTCCTGGGGCCTGTACAGCCCCGCTGGAGGACAGGCCTGGAGACAGGGCTGAGGGCGGTACTGATGTGCCAGAGGAGCTGCCGGCATGGGGCACTGGCTCCTGGGAGTGGTGGCCCCACGTTCTGCTCCTTTTGCCTCTGTGGTTCCTGGGACAGCCCTGTGGTTCAGCAGATACCGATTTCGATCCATGGATAGCCGCATTTGCGGATATCTGCATCCGCGGGTATAAATTTGTATCTGTGCAGGGCTCTAGTTGCGAAATATTTTTTGTGAGGGGGAGGCGGGGTCATGGGGTCTGTACCATATTGGTAAGAGTTAAAATCTACTTGCACCACTATATATCAGCCTTATTCTACAAATCAAGCATGTCAGAATGCACCATAAAAGCAGCCTGACAAAGCATGAGGGTATCTACGTAGAACAAGTAAGGTCACAAATAGTTTCAACAAACATTTTGTAGACATAAGCAAAATCTGAACAAGCAGTTAAATCTTAGAAGAAGGCCAATGGGAGTACTTTGCTGCCTGGAATGTTCTGCTTGTAACTTTCCTTGACAAATTTACCTTTTTCTAGAAACCAAAAACATTTGTGAAAAGCTCTACATTTTCCAGTTCTTTGTCAACTGAAAATGTCTAATTCCCCTTGCAAAAAACCCCTAAACTATAAATAAGCAAACATTTCCTGTGAGAGGAAATAACCTCAATTTTTTTTGGTTTGGGTTTTTTTTTTTTGCCATTTTGACAAGCCCTAGTAGAGGGAGAGACAAATATTGGGTGAGAAAAGAAATACTGAACATATTGGGGACACATTTCCTTGCTGCTGCTTTGTATTCTTTATTTCTCTGTATGCTGCCTCTATCTGCAAGTGCATCCCTGCTTATCCGAGACTGATTCCCAGATTACCTTGTAAATCCAGCTCCCATTTCAAGATCCATCTCTTCTTCCTGTCCTACCCTCTCTACTACACAAATCTTCTGTGTATCTACTTTTCTCCGTAATCATTAACCCATTCTCTTAACTCTTCTAATTAGTTAGGAAAGGTATCTTCACATTTTAAATGCTGTAAATGTCTGTCAGTCTATTTTCCATGTTAACAGCACATCTGCCTTGTTTTGCTAAATGCTGCTGGAATCTTTCAAAGATTTTTTTTTTTTTATTAAACGCTTGGAGATGTGGTCTTCAGCTTTTGATCTTAATAAAACCAATCATTTCCAACTTCAAACTGTTTGCATTAAGAAAGCCCTTATCCATTTTTCTCACAACAACTTGACCCAATATTCTTTATACTCCCTCCAGAATTCATCTATGCTGCTGTAGGTGGTGTTGGCATAAGTCTTTCTATTGTCATTCCACAATCACTGCCTTGCATGGCTTTCCTAAACTTTCATCATGTTATTTACCATATTGTTTAAATCAAATTGGCATTAGAAATTTGACTTTGGTTAGTCACCTGGGTTGTGATCCATGAAGGCACTTATGGCACTAAGTCACTTTTAGGCACCACTACAATCCACAAAACTTCTGCTCTGCTGTTGTCTAACTCTGTAGGCACTTAAAATTAGGCACTGAGTGAGTTTTTTTTCCCTCTGGGCATATGAACTGCAGCCTCATGATAGGTGTCTGGATGCCTCTCTCTTGCCTAAACCCCAGAGCAATTCACAAACTGGGCAAAATAGGCATTTGGCTGCCTAAGATGTGTGTGTGGGGGGGCGTCTGGATCCAGTTTGTGGCCTGCAGGTGAAGGAATGGGGGGAGAGGGAGCCCAGAACATGGAGGACAACCTCTGGTTAAAGTCCCCCTCCTCCTGAAGGGGAGAATGGATTTGAAGAGGGATCAGCCAGCTCTCAGGTCAGTGCCCTAAACACTGGGCTACAGAATCATTCTAACTGTCACTGGTCCAATTAGTGTTTGTTAAAAGTGGAATAACGTCAATAGAAGAGACTGAGGGAGACCCATACCAGGATATTCCATAGCTCAGTGGTTAGGATATTCCCCTGGGAGGTGGCCGATCCTTTTCAAATCCATTCTCCCCCTCAGGAGGAGTGGGGACTCTCACTGGCAGTCACCCACTCACACCTCCATCTGCTAGGCTAAAAGTTATAAGGGGAGTCTTCTGCCTCCCTGTGACCCCAGCTGTTTTGTATCAGCCCTGAATGCAACTTAGGCAGCCAAACACCCATTTTCCCCTGGTTCATGGATTGTTGGCAAAGAGAGAGAGGTGCCTCCCTGCAGCACAGACTTGTGCATCAATCTCTGTGAGAGGGATGGGGCTTACCATGCACACCTTTGATAGCATCTCCCATTGATGAGTTTAGACAGCTCCCCGCTTAGCCTGCTGGTTTTGTAGATCACAGTCTAAGGTGTCTACCTCTCCCTATTCATTGTATAGGAATCCTGGTTACCTAACTCAGGCTTTGTAGATTGCAGTGTTTCTTCTGTGATTTTTCTAGGTGCCTGAAAGTTGGGCACTGCAATGCTCAGTGGCAACTCCTATGTCCCTCTGTGGAAACGACTGCTGAATCCCCTTCATTGTTCTTTCCACTCCTGCTTCACTAGATTGATGGATTCCAAGGCCAGAAGGGACTATTATGGTCATGTAGTCTGACCACCTGTAATAACACAGGCCATATAATTTCCTCCCAAAAATTCCTAGAGCAGATCTATGCTCTCAAGTATGTTATAGGATATAATAGTGCATCTAATTTCCAAAGACCCTTTAGAAAGTTCCTCATAAAAATTCTGAAACACCAGTAGTTCCTCAAAAAAACTTGAACATGGTTTAAAATGATCTTGCCTAGTCTCAGCTCTGTAGTCACAATTCTTGTGAAAGCTTCATTATGTGTCCTATAAAATCACTCTGAACTGTTCTTGACTATCTTAGGCAACTAAAAAAAATCTGGCAAATTATCCTTAACTGCCATCAGGGACACTAACAGTCTATATATCAGTTTGAACATCTAGGTTATAAATCACTCCCTGAAAGCCCCCAGATATCCCTGTTTTTTTTCTTGCTTAGAATATTTGCATCTGTACAAGTTCTGAGACCTCAAAACCCCCAAAGTACAGTCTGAGTCTGGAAGGGCTCATCTTCAGCTTGGAAAGTCGCAGTCACGTTGCACTGAAATACATAGGTATGATGAAAATTCTGCGCAGATCTTACTGAATTGGGCAATAAGAAAATGACCCATCTGTTGTGCAGTGAAAGCTCCACTCCATAAATCAGATGTAACAAGCTTGTGAGCTGCAGAAGTTTTGTTTTTTAAGGCTGGACTTTTAATTTAAAACTTCAAATCTGGAAGCGAGGGGTCAGACGAGGAGTGTAATAGAAAAAGCTGCTAACAGGATGGTGAAGTCAGGGGTACCACTCATTCAGTGAAGAAGGCTGAACTCCATTTTTAATTATGGTCCCTAATTTACGGTATAAATTTAGGACTACGTTTTACCCTTCATCCTCAGTAATCTCTCACTGATGTCACTGGGAGATTTGCACAAAGATCAAGAGTAAAATATAACCTTCATATACTAATTATAAGTTTAGTTATTACTTATTCAGTATTCTCTACCTTATTGTCACGTTCAACTTACTGTTTGGGAAACTACTCATATTTATGACCATTTCTGTTTCTTTCCTTGTTCTCTCTTCCTTCCACATCATCCTCTCTCACTTTCACTTGTCTTTGTATTCCCCTCACTATCTGTATTTCCTCCTCTGCGGCAGCCCATGCACTCTAGTGTCTTCCCTTTCATATGGGCGAAAATGATCAGCAGTGAAATGCTGATGCTGAAGTGTCATCGTTGGCTGTAGAGTTAACACTTCAACCAGATTAACTGGAAATGGGGGGGACTTCACAGCTCTGATTCATTATTTCAGGCTGTCTGAAGACCTCGCTGCATCAGTTACTTTTGGTTCTTATTTGGAAGGTTAACTTTGCAACCATCAGGGAGAGACTTACTACTACTCTTTCAGTTAAAAAAAGCTTGAATGTCATGTGGGCCATACAAAGATATCAAGATGACTGGATGTGGCTGGGTATATGACATTGCTGGTGTAAACTAGTGTAGCCTTCCCCATATATACCCTTAAACTTTCACAGAGTCGCTAGCAGGTGTTGGTTAGATCAGCTCAGATTCCATTTTTCCCCACTAAGATTCCCTTACATCTTACTGATATGCAGCCTGCTCCACCTAATACATTACTTTGGAATTTGGCCTTCAGTTTTATAATATGCATGAGGTAACAGACAGAGGGTTTAGACTCATAGACTTTAAGGTCAGAAGGGACCATTATGATCATCTAGTCTGACCTCCTGCACAATGCAGGCCACAGAATCTCACCCACACACTCCTGTATCAAACCTGTGTCTGAGCCATTGAAGTCCTCAAATCATGGTTTAAAGACTTCAAGGTGCAGAGAATCTTCCAGCCAGTGACCCGTGCCCCATGCTGCAGAGGAAGGCGAAAACCCCCCAGGGCTTCTGCCAATCTGCCCTGGAGGAAAGTTCCTTCCAGACCCCAAATATGGCGATCAGTTAAACCCTGAGCATGTGGGCAAGACTCACCAGCCAGCACCCAGGAAAGAATTCTCTGTAGTAACTCAGATCCCACCCCATCTAACATCCCATCACAGGCCAATGGGCATATTTACCGATAGTAGTCGTCAAAGACGAATTAATTGCCAAAGTTAGGCTATCCCATTATACCATCCCCTCCATAAACTTATCACGCTTAGTCTTGAAGCCAGATATGTCTTTTGCCCCCACTGCTCCCCTTAGAAAGCTGTTCCAGAACTTCACTCCTCTGATGGTTAGAAACCTTCATCTAATTTCAAGTCTAAACTTCCTGATAGCCAGTTTATATCCATTTGTTCTTGTGTCCACATTGGTACTGAGCTTAAATAATTCCTCTCCTTCCCTGGTATTTATTCCTCTCATATATTTATAGAGAGCAATCATATCTCCCCTCAGCCTTCTTTTGGTTAGGCTAAACAAGCCAATCTCTTTGAGTCTCCTTTCATAAGACAGGTTTTCCATTCCTCGGATCATCCTAGTAGCCCTTCTCTGAACCTGTTCCAGTTTGAATTAATCCTTCTTAAACATGGGAGACCAGAACTGCACACAGTATTCCAGATGAGGTCTCACCAGTGCCTTGTATAACGGTACTAACACCTCCTTATCTCTACTGGAAATACCTCGCCTGATGCATCCCAAGACCGCATTAGCTTTTTTCACGGCCATATCACATTGGCAGCTCATAGTCATCCTGTGATCAACCAATACTCCGAGGTCCTTCTCCTCTGTTACTTCCAACTGATGCCTCCTCAGCTTATAACAATAGTGCTTGTTATTAATCCCTAAATGCATGACCTTGCACTTTTCACTATTAAATTTCATCCTATTACTATTACTCCAGTTTACAAGGTCATCCAGATCTTCCTGTATGATATCTCGGTCCTTCTCTGTATTGGCAATACCTCCCAGCTTTGTGTCATCTGCAAACTTTATTAGCACATTCCCACTTTTTGTGCCAAGGTCAGTAATAAAAAGATTAAATAAGATAGGTCCCAAAACCGATCCCTGAGGAACTCCACTAGTAACCTCCCTCCAGCCTGACAATTCACCTTTCAGTACGACCCGTTGTAGTCTCCCCTTTAACCAGTTCCTTATCCACCTTTCAATTCATCCCCATCTTTTCCAATTTAGCTAATAATTCCCCATGTGGAACCGTATCAAATGCCTTACTGAAATCGAGGTAAATTAGATCCACTGCATTTCCTTTGTCTAAAAAATCTGTTACCTTCTCAAAGAAGAAGATCAGGTTGGTTTGGCACGATCTACCTTTTGTAAAACCAGGTTTGCCTGGTGCCTCAGTGGGAGTCACTAGTATCACTTCAAATACAGTTTGCAATCATTTCAAACACACAGGCCCAGATCCTCACAGGTATTTAAGCACCTAACTGATTGATTTCAGGTGCTTAAATATCTTTGAGAGTCTGGGCTAAAATGTCTTTATTCTCAATGATAAGGATGGCACATATCTAAGATCCGGAGACTATCTTGTGAGTCTGTATAAGTATACATGGTACTATGATTTGCATAGGTTTGATAAGAGAAGAGTATAACAGCTCTATTAAGCTCTGTCTGTCTTCTCTAGCTCTGGGCTTCCATGGGTATTGCTGCTGCCATTAGCTGAACTTACAGCTTCAGAACAAACATTAAGAGAATATAATTCATTTTAGTGACTAAAATAGTCACATTAAATCTGTGCCTTGCTGCAGACTTTCTCTTTGAAGAGGGACTGTGTGGCAAAATGTGAGTAAATCTCTTGTCCTGCTTGTTTTGTGTTGTTGCACACCTCACACCATAGATGGCCCCATTGCTGCACAGCAAAAGATCAGCTACACAAAGTTATGCTTCTACACCACGGGTTAGATCTTCCACTCTCTAGTTTACAAACATACATGTAACTTTTTTATATTGTAAAGGCTCTTGAAAATGAAACACTTACTCAACAGCAGAATTCTCTGTGAATGCTTGCACAAGTGAATTCTCAATTGGGCTGGGAATTAAGGAAAACTAGAGGAAAAAAGAACTGTCAGTAAGACACTCAGGTGCTTTTCCATGACACTCTGCATTGGTCCATTAGTCTGTTTCAGAATGATCATTTGCACTGGGTGCTAAACTCCAACTGGGAGCAAAGGAGGTTCTAGCTGGCCTCAGCCTCATTTGTTATGGATCAGCTACCCTGATATAATTGGCTAGGGATCAGGTGGCTTGGTTGAGTTGTCAGACCCAGCTGGGGCAGAGTTGGGTAATTTCCATAAAGGTTTGGGAGAGTTCACTTGGGAGGTTGTCTCCTGTGATAAGCCCTAAGGAATAGGGCAGCAGCAGGCAAGGCAGTGCTAGCTCCTGGCCAGACCCAGGAAAAGGCCAAACCTCAGGCAGACGGCCTAGAGGTAGACTGGGAATAAGGATCCACAGTGGGGATAGGATTCTGAGGAAGAAGCCCTGAGGGTCAGTGATTTGGGTAGGAGTTGGGCCTCCAGGGAGAAAGTGGCTAGAGCACTCACACACTGGATGTGGGAGACCAAGTTCAAATCATCACTGCCTGATGTGGAGCAAGGGTTTGAACGCAGATCTCCAATGAGTACCCTAACACTGGACTAAGGGATATTCTGGGGTGGGGTGGGGGGTCTCAATTACTCCCATTGAAGCTGTTCCACTTTGTATAACTACTTAAACAGTCATTGGCCCAGCAAAAGTGAGTGACTCTAAGGCACAATGGGATGCAGGCTCCAGTCCCTTCTCCAATTCTTATAGAAGTACTAAGAGTGAGGATTTGAATCCAGGCCTCCCATATCCTGGTGAGTGCTCTAACCATTGGGCTGTTGGATATAAGTATTTCAGCTGGAGTACTACCATTACCTTGCAAGAAACAGCTGACCTGGCTTAAGCATCTAACTCCAGCACAAGATTCCAGGCTGTGAATCCCAGGCAGAGATGTGAAGCTAATTCCCAGGGAGGAATGGTAAGGCCCTGCTCCTCATCTTACCTAAAGTAGGAAATAGGAAATGTTCACTCCCTGCTCAGCATATTGGCTTTTTTGGATCCCATTCATAGGACTTGTCTACATGGGGAGTTAGTGCATGGCAAGCCAGGGTGTAAATCTATAGCGCATGGCTTGCATTTATCAATGGGCTGTGTGTACTCTGCTACCATGTGCTACAAGTTTTGTGTAGTGTGCTTTGATGTACTTTCATTTTCCAAGATGCTGTGTCTACCTTGAATGGCTCAGTCTACAAATGATTACCTGCTTTCTTAGTTCAAGAATAATTGCATACTCAAAGATAAGCTCACAATTGCACTTGGACCTTAAGCTGCCTTTCTTCTTATTGAAAATCTGTCCCTGAAGCATTTGTTCTGAAAGGTGAAACAAAGCCAGCAGAGGCTATCATCTAACTAAAATTCTTGATGTGTCTCTGGTGACCTCATGTGGCATATTTGAGTGGTGTGGTTTTTTTTGTTTTGTTTTTTTGAGGAACAGTTCTGTCGCAAATAAAAATGAGTTGTAGAAGAAACCTACTCAGTGGTTTATTTGAGCAGCAGTATATTTTAGCCAACTCAGTCTTCTAAATTACCAAAGTTTATTTCACAGAGGAAACGCTAAAATATACCTTAGCATGTTGTCAAATCTTCTTCTGGGGTTTAGACTTTTCAGACTTGATCTCACTTTAAGAACAAACAGTTTGAGTTACTAGAAGTGAGGAATAAAATATGTTGAGTTTGAGGTGCTTTTTAGTATCCACTGAATAAAAACAGGATTGAAAGATGACACAGCACTTCTTCATAATGACTTAAATGGAAAAAAGGCTTTCTGATTTTGTTTACACTGTCAGGTTCTTTCAGCAAAACTTGTAGAATGATCACTTTAGGAGACAAAATCTCCAGATTCAGGGTTCAGATTTAATTATTGACAAATGCAAAATAATATCAAATGAGCTAAACACATTCTCTTAAAACAAAACACCTTACATTTTCTATTGCAGTAAAAAGTCTATTGCCTTGCACATTATGCTCCAATAATACTGGACAATATGCCATCCCAATCTATTTGAGAGTTGGTTTGTCACTGATGTATCTGCGTTTTTGACCAACACATGATATATTCCCCTGCACCCAACATAAAACCTCTCTTGACAGCTTACCACTGAGAATATTGAAGGGGCAATGAATAATTGGATTTCTTCTGCTCAGTCTTTAGGGTATAGAGCTAGTCTATTTTTTTTCCCTAGTGTTTTCCCATTGAAAATGGCCTTGTTCTTAAATAGAAAATCTTGAAGGGAAAAAACCCTCCATTTTACATTGTTTATAGTGGCATTGTAAACATGTTGGTCCCAGGAGACCTGAAGAAGAGCTCCACATAGCTTGAAATCTTCTCTTCTCAACAGAAGTTAGTCCAAAAAAAGATATAAAATGAGACTGGGTGGGTGAGGTAACATTTGTGATATTTAAAATATATATATTTATTAATTAAATTTTGGGTATTTTGACTTCTTTTTTTAAAGCTTCCTTTCCTTTTCCCCACTTTTTCAGCCTTTTTTGAAAATCATTTTTCCCCAATGTGACTGGTGGCTTAAGAAAAGGAAAACTAGGAGGGAAGGAGGGTGGGGGGAGACTAAAACTTGTTCAGTGAGAACTTGTTTTCATCCAGCAGAGTTAAAACAACTTTTTGACCCAGCCTTTTTTTAAAGGCTTGCCCTACATCCTTTAGATACCTTAATCTGTATCAAAACTGTTCTCCATATTTCCTGCTTTTAGTCAATGCTACAAAAAAGTTACTGAAGTGAAATAACTTTGATACAATAAACTAGGTATGGGTACAAGCTGTAGAAAATGAATTCTGACTTAGAACTAAGCTTGGCCAAAGTGCAGGCCCATTAATGGCATATATGGTGAAGCGTATGTGCTGTATACTCTCACAAAACAGAAAAAATATTTTAGTATGAATCACTTTCAATATAAAAACACTGAGTCAGACAATTTACTAAATGAATAAACTTGAGAGTTTGGTTTCAGTGGACATGACTTCCAAATTTCAGTACCCTTTTCTTCACTCACATATTAACAACCTTGCTTTTGTGCTTTGATCATGAAAATAAAAATTAGCTTAATACCACATTATCCCCAACTAAAACTCATGGGCTAGATTCTCCACTGGTGCAACTAAACCTTGCTCCACTGACTGCAATGGAGTTGGGCTGGTTTATATAACACAGCATCTGGTCCATTGTTCGTACCATAACTAACATATTGACCTAATTCATTCCTGGCATGGATGAATTTGACCCATTATGTGTCTTTTTTAAAAAAAAAGGAAACCAAACCCATTGTCTTAGTTAATAAAGGCTGGCTAACTTCAAAATAAACGTGTTTTCCTGATGTACTTTTGAAGAACCCCTAATGCAGTGGTCCCCACATTTACCGCCTCACACCCCTCCTCCCCCCGCCCCTGCCAGTTGTGGCTGGGAGAGGGGATGCAGCTCTGGGCAGCGGGGATGTGGACAGGGGTAAGGGGGCCCCGGGTGGAGCTGGGTGATGCTCCCTCCCTGACCCCTGTGGGGGCTGGCCCAGGCCCCAGCCATGTGCCCCCCCACCCACCAATATTCAGCATGCCCCACAGTTTGGGGACCTCTGCCCTAATGTTTTCTTTAACATAATTATGGAAATCACTGCCTGAAAAACATCTCTCTCAACCTTTTTGAGACTTGAAGACCTAGTCCTTCTAGTTGCTCAACCGTTATTCCCTAAACACAGGAATAATACCTTTTGGCCACTACTTCAAATGACTCAATCTTGTCCTTTGCTATTTTTGTTGTGTAAAGAGCAGTGAGTTTTTTCTAACACTATTAAAGTTATAACTTCTCTGCCCTGAGTCATTTGACAGATGGCTAATTTTCCAGCAGTAAATAAGACAGGTTTGTGTAGGACCAAAATAATACTGGGTTCTAAAAGCTTGGATGTCTCTCCAACAGAAGTTGGTCTAATAAAAGATATTAACTTACCCAGCTTGTTTCTCTAGACTTCATAATCAGAATGTAAGAGGTATGCTAGAAATAAGTCATAGATTTAGTTTATAAAACTGACTTCAGCATTGCTTATGTCCAGTAACAGATAACATACTTGATAGCGGTACCCAGTAAGAGCTTAGTATGTAAATAGTAAACTTAATAAATAAAGAGCTCAGGAATGCAAACAACTGTTTCCTTTCTGTGTCCTTTCTGATGTGATAAATGGGCTGAAAAACTTCTCATTGTAAGCTCAACTGTAAAAAGTATGTAAACATGCAAAAGATGTCACAATAACCTATAAAATCAAATGTTGATAGGGGAAAAGGTATCAAAGTGAGACAGGCTAAATTAGTCTAAACAAAAAGGCCTGCAGATATAACTCAAGGACTGTTACGATCATGCTTGTAAAATAAGAAAATATGGGTCCAAAAATTAATGAACCAAAATTGGACAAAAATGAGGGGATGGGATATTCTACTGCTCACTCCCTTGTTATGAGTCCATAGACTTTATTTTTTATTTTTTTGAAGGGGGGGAACCAGATGAAGGCTCCTGAAGCGAGCTTGACTATCATGGCTGCCATGCCCACCATCTCCTGGGACCATGGATCTTCTTCATTCTGATCCTAAGAGAAACTAATACAACAGTCCTCAAAGGTGTCAGGTACTCTGAGATGAGCAGGCAAAAGGTAGAAGCAATGGTCGTGTCTGTCATCCCATCCCCACCTGGCCCATGGAGCTGATTGGCTACAGGTAAGGTAACAGTATGTCCCATCTTGAGGTTCAGTGCAGTATGAACACCTCCCTGTGCTCAGGGATGGTCTAGCAGTAGCTGTGCTTCCAGAAGCACAATCCCTGCCAAAGCTATGTGGCTTTACATTGCTCCCTATTTATGACTGTGCCTAAATGGCATCAACTAACTCATAATCATTTGGGTAAGTCAGCTACAATGAGACACACAGTGCTTTTGAAAAGCATTCTATCAGTGCAGCTAGGTAACTGGGAGGGAGATCAAAGCTCCATAACCCGTGTAGCTGTAACACTAGATTCAGGATGTAGCAACCTGGAGTTTGGAGGAGGTACCAAGAAGTCAGTCTGTGTGCACATGGCTGGAATGCCAGCTGCAGTTGCAGCATCTCAGTAAATAGTTTTTAATGAAGAGCCAGTTTATTTTAAGGAACATGGAGCCCTCATGTTATTGCTCAGCCCATGGTATATGAACCATGGTGGCAGCAGTCATTTTAGTGAGGCCCGCAGCAAGGGAAGAGAGTATGATTAACAGGCAAAGCAGCTCCTAGAAGCCAAGCAAACACACAACATGGAGGGACTCAGACTACCAAGAATGCTGGATTTCCAGATGAAAAACCTTGCACCAGCAGGGAAGCACTGGAAGCAAGAATTAAGTCTGTATACATATCTGTCCATAGGGGATAAAGATGTGAAAATGAAAGTAATGCTTTTTTTTACTATCACATTGGGGGGTGGGGAGGAAGATGAGTGAGACACCGTTGCCTGGAGTAATAAAGGTGTTTGAGTATTGTGATCCCAGGCAGAATGAGATTGTAGACAGATATGTTAGTTACTTCATCGAAATCCAGAATCAGAAGAGGGAATAAACACTTAAGTTACAGAGCTGAGAACTGACATCCCCATGTAACTTTGGAGACATTAAAGATGGGATTGTTTGTGCACCATGTCATTCCAGTTCACAGGAGAGACTGTTAGAAACAAAACTACCCCTAGAGAGATGCTGCCAAATAGCCAGGGCAGCTCAACTGTCTTGAAGAAAGGATCAAAATAACAGCCACTAGTGCAGAACAAGCACTAATTAATTTACATTTGAAATATCTTCATGTATTACTACTGCTCTAAAGTCAGCTGCTCACCTCTGGATACCCCAGCCCTACCACTCAACAGTGAGCTATCCAAATTATTTCATTCTGCCAACCCAATTGAAGAGGAGCAGCAGGCTGACTTACTGATACCTGTGATCTCACCCTCCCATCTCTCTACAATGAGCTATTTGTGGGGGAAGTAGAAGGCAGAGGAGAAAGA
This sequence comes from Platysternon megacephalum, assembly GCA_003942145.1. Taxonomy (NCBI): domain Eukaryota; kingdom Metazoa; phylum Chordata; order Testudines; family Platysternidae; genus Platysternon; species Platysternon megacephalum. The sequence continues at coordinate 10,069,008 of QXTE01000001.1, read as the reverse complement.
AAAGAGGGAACGGAGAGGAGAGAGTGGGAGGTGAACTCCATCTTGCTGAATCTATTGATTCCCCCCCCCCTCCCGTACAACTACTAAGTCCTAAAAATCACTAATTTTCTTTACTAGTCTATATCTAAATTCAGAAAAAAATCTCAAACCTAAAATGCTAGTACTCCACCTTCTAAATATGTTTCATGTGAGGCTCTCAAAGGACTTTAGAAATAGAAATAATATAATATCCTTGTGCAGTCTCATCCACCTTGTACTGAGGTACAGAAAGTTCACACAACACTTGCCCAAGGTGGCAAGTGTCAGAATAAGGAACTGATCTTGAAACTCCCAATTCTGTGCTCTGACCACTAGAGTGCTCCCTATCAGTAATACAAAATAACTTTTTGCAGTTGTTCAGATATTGCCTGACCCAATACTCTTTGGAAACATCACCCAGCTGTTTGTTGGAAGCGAAAAGTAGTTACCTAATTACTAATATACTTACAGAAGCTCACTCTTAAACCATAAGGAGTCCCACATTGACACAGCCTACAGCTGAAGCTTCCCACATAGATCGTAACCTCCCTCCCACCTTCACTGTACGTGGGAGTGCATCTTTACTAGAAACAGTAATTACAAAAATGACCTTCATACTTACTGAAATTTGTGGATGGTGTCACTGACTCATGGATTTGAGCCCAAATATTGGGTAATGGCTAGGTTCTTTAGTATGGCCTTCTCTACCACCTTATGCAACTGCTGCAATGAAAGCCATTTTCATGTCAGAACATCTTTTGCGAAATACCTGCCTGGTTAATCTAGGATTTCTTCTATGCCAGAACCTAGGGTGTTACAAAGACTGCAGAGAATCCCTGCCCTGGCTCTCTCCTGGCAAAGGCAGCCATAGCTCGGTTTAGTTAGGCATTAGAATAATGGCCAGCTTTATGGGGATGCTTTTGGTTTTAGAATAGCAGAGTTTATATCTATTTGAAATAGAAGTTGCCACCTATGTTCTGTAAAGATTTTGCCTCCACAAAGAATATTAAGGATATTTTCTAGCCTTTTTTATTAGCTGTAAATGCTTTACTTTTATTGTTCATCTGTGTTGTACTTAAATAGGAAATCCCCTTCTCTAACCCACTTGTGATGAGTCAGTGATGCCTCTCAGTTTGAACTAAAGTTTGAACTACCTCCTAAATTGCAATAATTGCTAAATATAATCCTGTTTCTTTGCTTTGGGTGTATTCTGCAACCAGAAAGAGACTTTTGCATTTGTCGGGTAAGTAAACAGTGTTCTCACTAGATTTGTATATTAAATCTGGGATATTGATTATTGCCTTAAGGTGTTACCAACTGAGCAGCTTTATAAGGGTTCAAATAACAATTGGGATTAAAATATTACTCTGAATGTATGTAGCACTTAAACAATTCATGTTTGTACAGAAATTTATATTTATGCGTTCCTAGTAATCGTCATCATTATAAGCCCAACAAAAGGCATAGCTTCTCTTACATTTAAAAGCCAAATATTTTTAAAATAATTAATATTGGCATAGAGCAACATGCATATTTTTAGTCTCTCCCCACATTTCTCTTAGGCATATTTATGGACATCATCACCTCTGCAGTACTGCTCCTATAAGACACCACCTCTTCTGAAAGCCTCATGCATCATGTTTCCTTCACCTTGATTGCTAATTGCGACTCCCTTCCCTATAAACTCCCAAATTCACCCTCTCCAGCATGTGCAGAAAATCAGTGCCTGCTAGAGCTGGTCAGGAATTTTTTGACTAAATACCAATTCATCAAAGCCAAAACTTTTTGCAGAACTGTATCTGTTTCAACTAAACTTTTGTTGGGAATCTCAGTTGCAGGATGGGGGGGGGGGGGAGAAAGAAACCCCACCCCAGAATAATCAATATCACAGTGGTTAGGACACTCACAAGGCATGTGGGATATCTAAATTCAAGGCCCCGCCCTGCCTGATTTGGAGCAGGGTTTACAGTCTCCTTCATCTGAAGCCAGTGTCTTAACCACCAGGCTACTGGCTATTCTGGGGTGCCTCTGGCCCAATGTGTCCTAAACCAGCAGGCTACAGAGTCAGTCCTAGTCTCTCTCTCTTTAGCCTAATTAATATTTAATTAGTATATTAAATTGGAATAGCTCCAAGAGGCCAGAGTGAGAGACCCCCACCGCAGGTCAGTGTGCTGACCATTAGGCTACTGGCTATTCTGGGACAAGGAACTCTCTGGCTGTATGTTTTGCATTGGAACCAGATGTTGAAAACTTGAAGTTTTTCACTAAATGGAAAATCCATTTTTGACGGGCTCTGGTTCAAGTCTTCTCTCACACACGGAGACACTTCACTGCGATCATTAAACAGCTCCATTTGCTCCCCATTGATTTCAAGATTTTTCCCTTCTCATTTGCAAAATTCTCCATGGACCTGCTTGTGACTCTCATCCTCGTTTCCTCCATTCATCTAGCACCAGCTTCATTTTGTATCATCGGCAAACTTTGCCACCTCACTGTTTACACCTTTTTCTAGACCACTTAGGAATATGTTGAACAGTGCTGGTCCCAATATAGATCTGTGGGGGACGCTGCTACTCATAGGCACCGACTTCCCCTCTGCCCGGTGGGTGCTCTCCCCTCCCCCCCCGCTGCCCCTGGCCGCACTCCTGCCCTGCTCTCGCCCCACCCCATCCCACCCCCATTCCCCAAGTCTCCGCCCCTGCCCTGCCTCTTCTCCACCTCCTGCCCCGAGCGCGCTGCATCCCTGCTCTCCCCCCTTCCTCTTGGAAAGTCCTAAGCACCGCCAAATAGCTGTTAGGCAGCAGGGGGGCGGGCGGGAAGCGCTGGGAGGGAGGAGGAGGAGGAGTGGGGACGCGGTGTGCTCGGGGTGGGGGCAGGGCCGGCGCTCCCATTAGGCGACCTAGGCGGTCGCCTAGGGCGCTGCTATTTTGGGGGCGCCTGCGCCCCCGCCGCCCGTAGAAATTTGGGGGCGGGCCCTTCCGCCGCCGCTGTTGGGGGCGGGATTTCGGGCGCGGGACCTACCGCCGCCTAGGGCGCCGGCAAAGCTGGCGCCGCTACTGGGTGGGGGGAGAAGGAGGCAAGGAGGGGGGAGTGTGGCTGCCGGTGGGTGCGAAGCACCCGCTAATTTTTCCCTGTTGGTGCTCCAGCCCCGGAGCACCCACAGAGTTGGCACCTATGCTGCTACTTACTTCTCTCTATTGTGAAAACTGAAAGTTTATTCCAGGCCTTTGTTTCCTATCTTTTAACCAGTTACTGATTCATGAGAGAATGTACCCTGTTATCCCATGACTGCTTACTTTGCTTAAGAGCCTTTGGTGAGAGATCTTGTCAAAAGCTTTCTGAAAGTCCAAAATACACAATATGCAGTGGGTCACCCGTATCCACCTGTTTTAGATCCCCTCAAGGAATTCTAATAGATTAGTGAGGCATTATTTCACTTGACTCTTCCCCAGGAAATCATGTTCATCTGTGTCTTATCAGTCTGTTTTACTATAGTTTTAACCAATATGCCTGGTGCTGAAGTTAGGCAAACTGCCCTGTAATTGCCAGGATTGCCTCTGGAGCCTTTTTAAAAAAAATCAGCATTACAGTCATCTAATACAGAGGCTGATTTAAGCAATAGGTTTAAGCATACCACAGTTAGTAGTTGTGCAACTTAATATTTGAGTTCCTTCAGAACTCTTGGGTAACTTTGTCTTGGTGATTTATTACTGTTTAATTTATCAATTTGTTTTAAAACCTCCTCTGACACATCAATCTGGGACAGTTCCTCAGATTTGTAAACTGAAAAGAATGGCTCAGGTGTAGGAATCTCCATCACATCCTCCTCACTGATTGTTTGGCAGGGTTTCTGTTTCTGATGTACTAACAAAGCTAACAGCATTTCCCCCCCCCCCCTTTTGTTAGTTGCTCTTCAAATTCTTTTTTAGCCAGCCTAATTATACCTTTACACTTGACTGGCCAGAGTTTGTTCCTTTCTATTTTCCTCAGTAGGATTTGACTTCCAATGTCTAAAATATGCTTTTTTTGTTTCTAACTGACTTTTACTCTGTTTAGCCATGGTAGAATTTTTTTGGTCCTCTTACTGTTGTTGTTTACTTTTTATTTGGGGTATATATTTAATTTGAGTTTCTATTATGGTGTTTTTAAAAGGTTTCCATGCGGCTTGCAGGTATGTCACTCTTGTGACTGTTCCTTTTCATTTCCATTTAACTAGCTTCCTCTCTTTTGCGTAGTTCCCCTTTTTGAAGTTAAATGCTACTATGGTGGGATTCTTTGGGCTTTTTCCTCAAGGATGTTAAATTTAATTACATTATGGTCGCTATTACCAAGCAGTTCAGCTATATTCACCTCTTGGACCAGATCCTGTAAAGCCACTTAAGACAGATCAAGAATTGTCGCTCTCCTTGTGTGTTCCAGGACTAGCTGCACCAGAAGCAGTCATTTGAAATTATTTTACATTTACTCTGTAAGGTATGTTGGGGTGTAATGTACATGAAAGACCCTGTAGTAAAGCAAGTTGTATCTGCGTTCTTTTCCTTGTTGAGTTGTGGCAGTGGGAACCAGTGGGGCTCAAGCAGCTGGAGTCTACTCAGGTAGGATCCTGGGGTTTAGAACACATCAAAGTTAGGGCCAGAGTTTAAAAAGAATCCCCCTATTGATTTTACAAGCATATTGCTGCAAAGGAAGTTGTCACTAAAAGCCACAGAGAAGTACAACTTCCCATACTCTTTGACTAATTCTTTTTTCTAAAAGAGCATTTTTTTTTTAAATCCATGACTGCACAGGGGATTTCCTTAGCTCTCTATATATTTATTTTCTAGCATTTCCTGTTATGAGCCATTGAAGTCAATGGGAGTTTTGCTTCTAAAGACTCTTTGCATTGATAAACACAATCAATATTGGTTATAAACACGAGAGGATAGTAAAGACAACAGGCACTGTAGCAAAGAGTTTGCTTGTCCTCACAACAAATCAGCCAGAGACCTCTTCTGAATGCAATCACCGGTGCCTTTTATTTAGTGTCAGCTCCCACCACCTTCTATTTACAGACTGCTGCAAACTAGCAACCTGGGGGACAGCTAGCTTCTCCAGCCAGTAGGGATGCACAGCCCTTGGCTCCTCCCCCTCCTGCCTGCCAGCCCTATATAGCCCCCTTGCTAATAAGGCCCGCAGGTGCTTCCCTTCTACCAACTAGGCTTGGCACTCTCAGCCAGCCCCAATTAATCCTTCTTAATTGGAGCTGGGCTAACAGGGGCCTGGCTCAGGACCTCCTGGCCAGCCCCCTATTACAGGCAGTATTACAACAACACTGCTACATGGCACAGCATCTGTGTTTGTTTATTTGTAAAGAACCCACTTAATATTTTAAAAACAATTCTAAGGGCATCATCCTGTATGTAGAATGACCCTGTAACAAGCTAACTTTAAATGCTGTGGCTCACTTATTAAGAGGGGCTTCACCCAGGCTGCTCATGACCCTGATTTTCTGTAACCTATACTTGCTGCTTATCAGCTACTGGGAATATTCAAAGACTTGGTCTGGATTTACTATATAAAGCCTAAAGAGTATAGGATATGGCTGTGTAAGGGTTTTGGGCCAGATTTTCAAAGGTATTTAAGCAGATAGGCACCTATTAGGATTTTCAAATCAATGGACTTGCGAGCCTAACCTGCTAAGGCTCTTTTGAAAATCCCACTACCTGCCCTATCTGCATTATTAGGTGACTGAATATCTTTGAAAATCTGGCCCTGAGTGTCTTTTTTTTTTTTTTTTATAAATGTGACTTAGGTACTCTTCAAAATGTTACCATTTATCCTGTAGTGAGGTCTGTGTGGAGACCCACTGAAGTCCCCCTGGACTTTTGATAAGGTGAGTGAGGGACCAGCCTACCTGAGTCAGGCCCCTGTAAGGGAGAATGAGCCAAACCAGGCTCCCCTGAAAGTAATTAAATCCCTAGGGGCTGGCTGGCACCTAATGAGCCTGATAAAGCATTATCGGGGGGAATTGGTGCCCTAGAGAAAGGAAGCTGCTAAGGAGAGGAGCTTCCAGGAAATCTCAACAGAGCAAGGAATCTGGAAAGTGTGCTCCTGTGGGGAAGAGCTCCCAGAGACAGCAGCAGGACAGAAGCCTGGGGAGCTGCAGCTGGCTGGAGGAAGTGGCTGCAGGAAATAAAGTCAGGGCAAGTCTACACTACGGCGCTATATCGGTGCAGCTGCACCAATGCAGCTGTGCCACTGTAGTGCGTCTGGTGAAGACACGCTATGCCAATGGGAGATGCTGCTTCTGTCAGCATAATTACTCCACCTTGGCGAGAAGGGAAACTTGGAGAATGCGAAACTTGTTGCTCATGAAGGGTGTTTTTTCACACCTTGGACCAATGTATGTTAGATTGACTTAACTGATAATGTAGACCTGCCCTCATAGACTGGGAAGAAGGGCTGAGGTCTCTGATTCTAGGAGACAGAGAAGCTTTAGCGACAGCCAGAGACTGGAGTAGAGAGAAGGAAGAGACTTTATTTTTGAATTATTTTATTTTGGACTCAAATAAAGTAGACCCTTTGCAGGGGACTTTTGTCACATTCCTTTTGGACTGTGTGGAACAGGCTTGGTAAGCTGCTCAGTTGACCAGTCAAATAATATGAATTGACTGCCTACTATTTGACCATGGGATTGTGGGATACTTTTGGCTCCTAGAAACCAAGTCGGGGAGCTACGTCTACACTGCAAAGTAATAGGACTCAAACCCTTGACTTGGGCTTGAACTTTCCAGCTCTACAGGCTTCAAGCCGAAGTCTGAGAAATTTGTGTATAGACAGAAGGTGGGGAGTTGGGCTCAAGCAAGAGTCTGAATCTGGGCTTATATTGCAGCATAAGCACACTCTGAATCCCTGAAAGGCGGGAGGGCCAGGTTCTAGCCTAAGCCTGAATGTCTACACTACTATTTTTAGCCCACAGCCTTAGTCCCATGGGCCCGAGTCAATTGACCCTAGGCTCTGAGACTCGGTTCTATGGGTTTTTTATTGCAGTGTAGACATACCCTCTGAGGCAGCTGGGAGGGAGTGGGTCTCAAGGGTGCTACCCCCTGACAATTGGTCTTTATGATTTTATTTAGTCTGAATAGTCACATGGACATTTCATTTGGATTCAATCTGTTATCACTTGTGTGTGTTTCATTTCTACAAAGCCCTGAGAGAGGCCCTATAAATCAAAATAATTAAATTATGCTGAACAAAATTAAGAAGGTTGCTACCCGATGCTGTTGAGAAGAGTTCTGGCTTTTAAGGGAAAGATTACCAGACTACTGTATTTCCTAGTGTAGTTGAATATTGCCTTATAAATAAGATGGATGGATAGATACGGCAATCATTTAAAAGTCTAATTGAGAGAGACTTATCCCTAGTGTGTAAAATAACTTGCAGTACTTACAAAATATTTTTTGTGGTTTTTAAAGGTAGTGGAAGTATAAACATATCTTTGCTATGGCCTTTTAGTACTCCAACCACTTGTAAAGAAATGGGAGCCCCCTATCCAAAACTCAGTGAATGGTTTTTCCTTACAATGTGCATAAAAATTAATCATTTTAACAACCTTTTTTACAGTTCTAAGTATTTATACATTTTCCTAATTGTTCCCCAGTGCTTAAACACTGCCTCTCTGTAGATTCTTTTTATTAGTAAAATCTGAAGTCCACATGGGTGCTATTCCCATTAAATGAAGGTCATGTGAGGTGGAAATAACAGCCAAAGATCAGGAGTTATTCCACTTTTATAGTCCTTTCTAGAGGAAACAGGACCTTTAAGGCAGTTCTGTCAAAAAATGTACATAGACATTTGAATTTTAGACCAGTTTTCTAGTAAAGGGGAGGGGCTATATTGGAAATACTGCATCTTTTAAATTCTTTAACAGCCAGATCCAAAAATCAGATCCAATGATTGAGAGTTCTCTTATGATGTGGTTTTTAACATTACCACACAGATCTTGTGCAGATATACTGTAATGTTGTAAACTGATATTATCCTTGATTCAGAAAGAAGGAAAAATAGATTCATATGTATTACAAGGGAGGGGAGGGGGGGGGGGGGGAAAGCACTGCTTATTATGGTAATAGTAGTGGCTAAGAAGGGAAAGTCTCTAAAGGTTCCACAAAGTCATCTGATGAAGTCTTAGAGGTTACAATTCTCATCTGAACTTTTGTGGAGAAGCCTGTTTTTTCAGTTTCCTTCCTTCCTTTCCTCTGCTCGCAAATGGCTCCTTTCTTGTTCCTATCCAGCCAACTGCTTCACCAGCAGTCACAAAACCTTCCCCAAAGTGCCTTCTCCATTCCCATTCCTCTTCTTCAGTCAACTTTACAGGCTGTTCAGCTGTTTTGGTAAGGAGTCCCCTGAATTCTTTGTACAGAAATGTTATAGTACTAGTAAGTGCGTAAGGTGCAAGAGTGGGTAAAGTGAAATGTGAATGTTTACACTAAGGAAACAATGAGTAGCTGGATTTGGGAGGCAAATTATTTCTTTTGGGATTTACTTCCATTTTCTCCTCACCTTTTCTCAATACACTCTAATTTTGGTATGTTTTATGAATCCACTTGGGGCCAGAAGTCTGGACTTGTGTGTTGCCAGGAAAATCTCTGAAAATTACCTAAAATACCTTTTCTTATTGCTAAAGATTTTAAAGTTGCTGACTCAGGGCCTCCCGAGGCTAGAAGCAATGCTGTATCCTGCTGGAAATCTAGCATTCTCATTTCTTGCTCTGTAGAGAAACTAGATAACACTTTAATATGTCAGCAATTTAAAGTGCAGAAAAATAGTCAGGGATACAAGACTGTTTTATTTCCCCATCCCGGGTGTAATGTTTGTTTGTTTGTTTATTGGCAGGAGGTAATTCTATATTTAGGGGCAGGAAGAAACATTCTAGAGCTGTGCAGAGAAACGGAATTCATTTTACGAAGGATTTTGATATTTCAAAATTTGATTTAATTCTGATTTGAAATGAAAACTGAAAATTTCAAAATTCTCAGTGAAAGGGAATGGAGTCCTGGCTCTGGGGCAATTTGTCTGGCAGGAAGTTTCAGAGCCACAGATCCTGAGAACCAAGGGGTTGCCAACTCTGAGGGAGTCTGGCAGGCGGGCTGCTTAGGAGCCAGGCAGGGGATGTGGGGAGCCACACAGGGTCACATTGACCCCTGGGTTCCATCGCAACTTTATAGAAGTGAACAGTCTTCACAAAGCTGTTTAAATTTCAACAAATCAGTAGTTGCTTTTTTGGAAGTTTTCTGGCCAGCTCTAAAACAAGTTTTGATAGACTGACTTGATTTTTTAAATAGCAAGTTCCTGAAGCTGCTGATTTTTTGGTGTCCTAGACCAAGGCCCAGAGATTTTTTTTCAATCTTCCTTTTGGCAGAACCAACTTCATCACACTACGTCCTCCAAACATTATTAGTTGTGGATACCTAGTGTGAAATCCTCGCTCCATTGAAGTCCATGGCAAAACTCCTAGTGATTTCCAATGGGGCTAGGATTTCATTCTTAGTATGTGAGTTTGGTGAGTTTGGAGGATATAGTGTGGGAAAGTGGGTGCCTGAAGGCTGGAATCTTTAGGTGGGGCAGAGTTAAGGCTGCAATGCATGGTCTCTGTAACACAATTGAATTAATGGTGAGATCTATAGCCTGTAGGTGGAGGACTAGAAAGTATCTTAATTTTTCATTCTCTTTCTTTTGTGTGATTCTTGTTACATGTGTAGCAATCTTAAATTATTTCACAATGATGTATTTGTGTATTAACAGTTGTTTATAAATTGAAATGTCTGAAGATTTGAGGGAGAAAATAAGAACTGAATGGAACCTTCATCCACATTTCAACTAAGTAGTTATAGCCTTTGACTTGCTAGTTTTAAGAAAGGGAAGGAACTTCTGATCTGGGTGGGGCTGCAGAGGAAGTCACCAACAACCTCTCCCCTTCATGGATGGGCCCAGAATAAGCCAGTGCAGCCCACAAAAAGATTGAAGCCAAACTGGCTGGGAGATGCATTGGTTTTAGCACAACACATAGCAGCCTCTATTGGAGGGGCCTTTATGGAGCCCAAACAGTGGCTTAACATTGTCCTCTTACGGTGGAACTGTAGGTGAAGTCGAAAAGTGGAATCACCTGTCTTCCCTCCCTTGAGGGTGAATCACCATTCTAGTACAGCTGTCTGTGCAAGGACAGCAGGTGCTGTTTGCACTCCCTTTTGTCTGGCCCCTGTTCTTTAGAGACCCCAAAATGCTACCATCCATTTGGTGGTTTGGTGGCTTACACGAAATATGTTCGTCCCATTCCTAGTGAGCTTGTGTCCATACCACAATTTACACCCTAATGAGCAGTTGCTCTCTCAGCATAGTCTGTCTTAGGGGTTAAATACTTCTGCCTATCAGTGTTGTATCTGAGTGCCTTCACTGCGCTATTTGAACACTTGAGGTCAATAAGAGGATGGCCAGGGAGATTGATGCACTCTCTAGGGCAAGGCTAAGCCACATTGGAGAGGCAGTGTAGAGAGGCTTCTGCTGTGACTCTTGTGTGGATGGATACAATATAGGCCTCAGTCCTGCAACAAAGTCAACAAACAGAGACTCTTGTACCCACAGTTATGTCTGTCGAACTCCTTGCAGGTGCCAGGGTTGTCTTGCAGATCTTATTGCAGAATTGGGTCTTAAGACATCAATCTTCACTACTATTATAAATATTAATATTCAATAATAGTTAAAAACCAAACACATAATTATGCCAACAAATTAAAGTCCCTATATCATATATACCTGTAGTTGTTAGAAGTGCATATGCCAAGGATTATATAGAGGCATGGCAGCTGGACTGGCTGTTGCCCACCATTACTACTTGATTTGGGGCATGTGAATCTGTAAAAAGAGCCAACCTATGTATGATCGAGGCAAACAGTTCTTTGCAGAATGACAAAAATGTAAGTGTGCGGGAGTAGTTCTCCTTAACCCACTGAAAACAGGACAGCTGTAAACAGCTTGTGCTGGGGAATGGGAAGCAACAGGTGTCCTTGTTACCGAAGAAAGAATTTTTGATACAAAAAGTGCAGTATCAAAGTTTTAACTTTCCCAGAGCTAAACTGGAAACTTCATGAGCTGCAAATCCTTCTCCTTCAGCTTCCTTTCCAGAATGCGTGGGTCCCAATCTGTTTTTAAACATAGTGGTCTCTTCTCCTTACTCTAACACTTAAATTGCAATTAAGTCATTTGCAAGCCACTCAGGATCAAGTATTTAAGCTGTTATCTTCAAGTTGTATTACATTTTCTCTAACTCGTTTCCTTATTTTTTCCCTGATGGAAAATCCCTAAACAAAGAGCTCTTCAGTGAACAGTAAAATAATTTGGATGGCAGACATCCAGCCTGTGCTTTCTGTAGATAAGTGGCTTGGCTATGTACAAAAAGCAATGAAATGTTTTATTGTCCAATTATAGTTTATATTGGTGTAGCCAAAGGGGTTTCCCTTTTTTTAACTATGTGGCTGGGAGACCAAGGATAGCAAGCTGCATATGTGAATTCCGATGGATCCCCATAACTATTCCCCTTTAAGTCAGGAGAAAGGGTTCCTCCTTCAGTTTCTCTACTGAGTTACTATTTGCTACCTCTGCAAAATATTTTGCTCTGCCTGCTTTTCTGTGATGAAAATGTCATTACTTTCCTATTGCCAGTGTTTAGAGGAGCTTACAATGAAATAAAGTAATTGTTTGAATCGGGATGGCTGTTAAAACTCAATTTTAATCAGAAGGAAGGAGAATACATTTTCACTTTCTCTTCATAGAACCTAACAAGGTCCATGTTCTGTATTGGGAATTTTAGGGAAAAACTGCTGTTCAGGACTGATGCTCAGTGGCCGGAATAGCTGCTCCTCAGGGCAGCTCTTTGTGCATGCATTGTGAAGTGCTTTAGGGTATGTCTACACTGCAGTGGTAAGCCCAGAGTTCAAACTCAGGCACAACTCTAACCCCCCTTCTATCTACGCACAAACTGTGCTAACCCAGGGTGCGAGGACCCCATGGGGGTGAAGGGTCCAGTCCTGAGTTAAGCTGAGACCCAGGGTTCAAGCCCTGTTACTTTGCAGTGTAAACACACTGGATTCATGCTCTGGGAGTCTGCCAAAAGTATTCCACATCCCCACAGGATGACTTCCTTTGTCCTCTGGACAGTCAAATTTTGTCAGGAACCAGGTTTCAACAATTCCTAACCTGGGGTTACAAATGAGTGTAGACACTCGAGTCCTAGGTTAACAAACCCAGGGCAGTCAGGGAGCAGGAGGGTTGGATAGGGGGTGGGGCCCCAAGGGGGTGGTTAGTGGCAGGGGGTCCCAGGAGGGGTTGGTCAGGGGACAAGGAGTAGGGGGGTTGGATGGGTCGGTGGTTCTGAGGGGGGCAGTCGGGGCGGAAAGTGGGATGGGGCGGATAGGGTTAGGGTTTGGGGAGGCTCAGCCTTCTCTACCCGGCCCTCCATACAGTTTTGGAACCCCGATGTGGCCCTCAGGCCAAAAAATTTGCCCACCCCTGGACTAGATGATCATAACGGTCCCTTCTGACCTTAAAGTCTATGAGAAGATGTATATTGCAAAAACAATTTCTGTATATTTATTCTGATTCCAAATGGTTGTTTAGTTCAGACATTTTGGTAGTGATTTAGCTGTGCTCTGACAATATTTTCTAGCAGAAACTGGAACATTGATTCATTTCTAGTCATGGAAAAAAATCCATTGTTCTAATAGGAACAATAACTAAAACTTGTCAGCAATCCCCACTTCTTTACTTGCCAACCGGGCCTCCTTTCACACAAACACTCGGACACAGAGATGACATTCTGGCCTCGTTGAACTCAATGGCCAAACTCCCATTGATTTTTAGGGTCAGGATTTCATGCACTGTACATCTCAATTAAGTAATAAGGGGCCTAATTCCAAAGCATGTGTGGGTAAATAAACGTAGCAGCCATGCTGGTAGCAACCTCTACTCTCAAGTTTACAAACTAGTTTCCATCTTTGTACACTGTTTTCACAGGCATATAACTTTCCAAACTATTTGCCTTCCATGCTTTGGATTTGTCTAAAAGTGAAGTTTATTTGTAATTCATCTTTTGTGAAGGCTTGCACAAAATCCCTGTACCTATTTTAAAGTTAAGGAAGGAGAAACACCCTTAGACTAAGTCCTTTGAGGCAGTCCTCTTTTCGTTATGTGTTTTACACAGCACGTAAACCAAAGCACCGGGTCCTCAAGGAACTATAGCAAATAAATTATATGGGAAAATAATACATTCCTTATTGTAAAACCTGACCTTTTAATTTAAAGTGAATAACTCCCCAAATGGCTGACTTTTGAAATGTTTAAGTCTGTGTGTATATAGGCCTTACTAGTTATAAAATAACAGTTATGGTCACTTGCAAATACAGGATTGAGCGGCTGTGAGGGTTTTTTTTTGGGGGGGGGGGAGGACAGGAGGGTGAAAATCTTATTAGAACAGTGAGATCAATAATAATCACACCATTTAAGATGGCAAAAATCTCCTAAAATGTCAGGATAATTTATCCCATTTCGAGCTAAATTGTACAAAACTTGTTTGTGGGATTTTGGTGTCATCGAAACTGAAACCTGTGCCTGAAACAGGCTTAACCCTGAACCTCAACCTAATTCAGGGGTTACTATCTCCTTAACCCATCTCTAGTTAACAGCATGACTGTGCTACCTTTTATCAGCAGCTGTGAGACTTAATTAACCAGCCTGTGTTCAGTGGGTTATATCCTAAAATGAATGCGTATAATTAAAACAAATATCACATCACTTCTTGTCAAGGGAAATGAACCTGTGCAATGGCTGCCTTTTCACACCCATCTTCCCCTCAGAAATAAAGGAATAAATCAGCAGCTTTAAAGTGCCATTTATTCATCAGTGAGTGGGTGTTGTATATCCTTTTTGATAGAGACTATATGAATGATAGAATCTAGCTCTATCTCGTTAGAGAAACCAATAATAAGATGAAACCAAAGTAAAGTGCATTCTTAGAAATGGGTCGATGACCTATGTGGTCCTTACAGTAAATCGTACCACTTCTAGATTAATATTTGTGTTTATACCTTTATTGAGCTGATATAACTTTTCCACTGTGTAGGCTGTTGCCTTTCCCACAGAGCTCCCTCCTGCTGAGTGGGTGTATTATTGTGTCACTGTTCCATGGTACTCTGAAGAATGAGGGAATCCTCTGTGGTCTTTCATCAGCACTGCTTTCAAGTAGATCTACGTGGGTTGTATTTATATGAGAGAGATGAATACATTCTCAGTGGGAGAATGACTTTAAGAAAGGGGTTTCCCTGAGCATGGGTGGATTAAATGTTGAGATATATATGTGCCTCCAAACCACTTACTTATCATTTGATTCAGAGAGCGTTCTTGAGCCTTTGAGACTATACCATTCTAACTTAGCAGCACCCAGAGGCAACTCGCATAAAGAATGGTGAGTAATCGGTGCTTTATTTTTAATCGAATACATGTCTAGCCTCCAAATGAAATCACCCAGATTTATCCTGTTTCCCTCCCCCACCCCAAAAGCCTCACTTTGTATTTAAAACTTTCAAGTACATTTATAACTTTTTCATTTCTTAGTCATTTGCAGATCACCTTTCTCCACACAGGGCTGCATAGCAAAAAGATAGTTAGGTGTATTGCCAGCTAAAACATTTATGCAATATCCAGCAATATAAAATTCCACAATCTGTATAATGTATCCACTCTGGGTCCCGTCCTATACTCCTTAACACGGTAAAACTCTTATTGAAATAAATGAGTTGGATGGTGCTCATGCTTCTGGACCCTTTGGATTCAATGGCAAAGGTTCATTGACTTTTTAATAGGAGCAGAAACTGTGTCTTTGTGTTTAACTATGGTCTACCATTACTAGCAAGTGGGGCTTTTTATCCTTATCTGCTAGTGTTTATGGCATTTGAGGATGCACCAGGACTTTTTGGCTCATTATTTCACTGCAGTGATAATGTTGAATTCATTTTATTCGTCTTATTTAAAGATCTTAAGTTTTTACAATGGCTTTTAAGCCATGCCTAGTGGTGGTAAGAAATGTACAAGCATGTTCTGTACACCTCACCTCTGAATATGGGAACATTTCAGAGCCATAATGTCTTTAATTCACAGTAATACATACAGTGTTAGTAGTATAAACATAGCTAGCTGTGAGTGATGTTGAGTTACACCGTGTAGGGGGGAAAGGAAATAATCCACCAAATGCTTTTTCTGACTGTTTTTCTTTTGGATAACTACTAAGTTGATTAAATTGTTAGGTTGCCCCAGTTAATAGTTTAAGTGCTACAGTATTTGTACTATTACTCCCATGGACTCTGAGAACTAGTATTTCCTGATCTGAGGTGAAAATGCTTTTTGCATTAGGGTTAACGGTAGGAACTCCAGACCCAACTAGCTCCATGTGGTTAAAATTAAGTAATAGCTGCCAAGACACCTGTGAGGGTTAACAAGCAAACAGGCTAGATGCAGTGGGTGGCAGACATTCCTCAAAGGTCATCCTTTCTCTTATTCCCAGACCTGGCTGCACCCTGGCGTCCTGATTAGTGTGCAGCTTGGTTCTGGCAGAATTCAAATCTTTAGCAACAATGGTCAAACATCATATATAATCCCAGTGTGTCTGTTTCTATTCCTATATATATTTATATGGAAAGTAACTGTTTTCAATCTGGATGAGAGAGATTTAAAATTGGAGTTCCTCCCCGCAGCCACGCAATAGGAGCTGTGCTAAGCTTATCTCAAATGACCATGTCAGTCATGCCCTCTCCCCACACCCCGCCTGTCTGCAGTCTCGCCATTGCTTCCTCAGCCTACACTTGGATATCAAGATGTTAGATATAGTGCACTAAAAACAAGTGAAAGAGAACTGAGTTCCTCATCAAACCCAGGCTCTTCAGCCTTGCCTTTAAGGCTGTGCACAGTGCCGAGCTTGTCTGCATCTTACCTCTTGTCTCCGACTGTACCCTCTTTTGTATGTTACTCTTTGCAAAGTATGCCCCCCTTTTGTCTCCTCTCCCAAATCCATTGTGTGTGTGTTTTGTTTTTTGTTTTACTAACATCCCTCCCAGTCCCTATGCCTGGAACAACCTCCTTTCCCCTCATGTGCTGAACAAACTCCTTATGCCCCAAGTGTCTGCTCCAAAACCCCTTGAAGTCAATGGGCTCCAAATCCCCTCTAAAGACTTGCTCTGTTTTGACTAGCATTCCACCAGCCACTTCCCATTTCTGCGCTCTCCTGTCTTTTAATGTAGCTCTCCTTATAATTTGCAAAAGTAACACCCCCCCCTTGTGCTAATAAGGAATATACCAAACTTAACTGGCTGACCACCTTGCTTCTACATTGCCTCTCTTTCCCTTTCCACTGTCTGTCTCTTATTACAGAGATTGTAAAGAGCTATGCTGCCCATTGACCCTGTGGTGCTTTATAAATAATAAAGCACAAGTTGTTCATTGTATAACCTGAAGTTTACAAAGCATTAAACAGTCACTTCCTCCTTCCCCCTGCCCCACCCTTAAAAAAAACAACCCTACAGGTTTTTTACATGCTAATGAATATTAAATATAGATTATCTTGGCAATGCCATTGGAAAGGTTGTTCTCACAGTACTAATCCAACTGGAAATACAGAATATGCTCAGAGTAAGGTCCAGTAGAATTCTTAGGCAGAACTGGAATGTTTGTGGTTGCAAAAAAGAAACAGTTGTATAGTCCTAAAATAGAGTGACAGGTTTCAGAATAGCAGCCATGTTAGTCTGTATCTCCCAAAAGAACAGGAGTACTCGTGGCACCTTAGAGACTAACAAATTTAGTTGAGCATAAGCTTTCGTGGGCTACAGCTTATGCTCAAATAAATTTGCCTAAAATAGAGTGTGTATTCATGTTTTTAGAGGTTTTATTGAACGTTATTAAACAAGTTAGCCAAATTATGTGCTCTAACATTGTTCTATCCTCATAAAAAACCAGTATGCAATGCATGGGCCTAAAGTGCTGCTGGCTCAGCCCCCAAATCTGCACATCAGCATTGGCTTAATTAAAATGTAGCATGCTTCAGTAAACAAGTGAACTATTAAGCACATAGGAGTATTTCTCTACTATATATAAAATGGACTGATAAGATGATTTATTGGGGAGTCTCCTCAGGTCTCAGAGAAGGATTATTAGCAGAGGTGCATGCAATATTTGCAGAGAAAGGGGAAACTCATCAAAATTTGAGGATATTTGTAATTTGTTTCTAACTTAATAGGGATCTACAACTTCTGTTTTAATTTGGCTTTTGATTTTTTTTTTTTTTTTTAAATAACCAGCTTTTCACACTAATTCCCTGTGACTGTTGTATTTTTATGGAGAGAGAGAAAGTTGGGTACTTGTTTGAAGGTGGAAGGAAAGGGCTGGGTGCTCTTGTCAGAGAGGCATTGTAAGTGGGTTGGACAGCTTGGCGATACTTGTTGCTTTCCTGTGGTTTGTGCCTTTTTTCAGTCTAACTGAAAGTACAGGGCTGATACTCCTTGCACTGGACTCGCATTTTAACCCCACAAATTAAAGGCCCGATGCTGCATTAGGATTCACTCATACAGAGCCCCATCCAAATATGGAATCCCACTGACTTCAGTGGAGTTCTGCACACGCACTAGGATGACCAGACAGCAAGTGTGAAAAATCGGGACAGGGGGTGGGGGGTAATAGGAGCCTATATAAGAAAAAGACCCAAAAATCAGGACTGTCCCTATAAAAATGGGACATCTGGTCATCCTAACGGGCACTGTGGTCTGTGTGAGTAAATCCCTATGTGGGCCTGGAGCCTACATTTGGTGACACTTCTGCTATAACCCCTTGTTTATTTCTGAGGAAGAGGGTTTGTAATCACACATCCAGAAATAGTTGCTGTACATTTAAATTTGGCTATCAAGGAGAGCCAGGCAAATAACTGATTTTTAATTAATTAATTAATTAATTAATTTTGGTGGGGTGTGGGACTTGGGGGAGAGAAAATTCAGGTTGACCTCAAATGATTTAAAAAAAAAATTTTTCACGGAACTGCAGAAGTGGAAAATAAACGTGATTTTGATTGAACATATTTTGTTTGGTTTTTTAGTTTAATTTTTTTTAATGAAAAGTCATTTTGACCCAAACGTATGAAATGTTTCAGTCAATCTGAAACTGTATTTTTTTTTCTGCCCAAAGAAGTTTTGCCTGAATAATTTCGCCCACCTCTACACTTGAGATCTCGGATGTGAAACAATTGAAAAACAAATCAGTTAAATTAATTCAATTTTTAATCAATTGATGAATGTGCCTAAAAACTCCAGTTTGGTTTCCCCCGCCCTTTACTATAGTCTATTTCTAATGAGATTCTTTGACTTTAAAATATAGTTATACCCATAACGCTACCTGGACAAAGTATATAACAGTATTAAGAGTGGGTAAATAACTGCTGAATAAATGCAGGCTATAAGTTCCATTATTAAACATTCCCAGACAACCTACTACTGGGTTTAAAGGCCCTGATCCTGCAAAGAAAACCATGCAGTGGCCTCCTGTGTCCATCCAAACCCCAATGCCTTCAGTGGGTATTAGGTCGCCCAGACAGCGCGTGTGAAAAATCAGGACAGGGAATGGGACATAATAGGCACCTATATAAGACACAACCCCAAATATCAGGACTGTCCCTATAAAATCGGGACATCTGGTCACCCTAGTGGGTATCTGTGTGAGTGTTGGGAGGATTAGTCTATTTCCTTTTGCTGGATTAGAGTCAAAGGACTTGTATAGAACAAAACCACAGCTTCTGCTCCTCACCCTATGTGCGATAAACCTTCCCCACTATTCCATAGTGGAGACTGCAGGATTGGGGCTTTAATTGACCTTCTGTCTGGTTTCCAAACAAGTGGATTTTTTTCTGCATGTTCTGTTGAAAAGGTTTGTGTCTCTCTAAACAGCTTATCTATTAGCTTTTAGATTCCAGTGTTCTCTGATTGCAGGATCTTCAAGGTGGGATTTTTGTGTTGTTTTTTTTCTTGTACATCTCTGAATGCACTGTTACCATAACAAATGATAAAGAATCATACTCTATATAAGATTAATAGTGAGATCAGTTAAATTTTATTCCAGTACCTTAACACCATACAGGAAGTGTATCAAATATATTTTTACATGTATCAAGTTGGGTAACAAAATGTTCAGGTGTCTATAATCGCTATTCACTTCTGAAAATCTTGACCTCAAGTTTTAAAATGTTAATCAAGGACTCTACATAATATAGCATTTTGAGCACTGGATCAGGAAGAAACAAAAGCAGATCCAGAAGAGTCCTAAGATTTGGTAGTCTCTGCGTTGTGTGTGTTTCGGTGTGATCTTTCTACTGCATTTAAATGGCTATGCTGAGTCTTCAGTGAAGAGGCTGATGTAAGAGCAGAAAAACACTAATGGCTGGTTGAAGGCTAGTCTTATAAAACACTTGTGGAAATATTACTATGGTGAAAAAGCCAAACCTGGAAATGACTTTCTAGATGGAAACAGATCATTGAAGTATTAGTCTTTAAAATATGACTTCCCCAAAAACATGACGGGGAAAGAGTCTTGAAGGCTTTATTTGCCCCTCAATTAGTTTCGGTATGTGTAGCTTAGAACTTTTTTCACACAATACGATCTACTCTATTGCTTTTATATTTTGATCACATTTACAGTAACAGCCTATCTCTTCCTCCCTCTCCTCCAACTCCTCCCACAGAACACCCACACACCACTTACACTTACCATGACCTACAGGCTTGTTTACCAATGGCATTCGTGACTACAAGAGTTCCACTTACTGTGTTGTAATATGTGTACTACTTAGAATGATTAAGTGCGTCTCTTTTATCTCATCATTATATGAATCTGTGTTGTTTAACACCTGTGTCTAGGCTGAAAAATGTGCGACACTGAATAGCATCTTTCTGAGTTAATACATTTTGCATAATTTGGTAACCTTATATTCAAGTTTCACTCACTAGCATATTTTCTCCCTAAGAAAAGCCACAATGTCCCTTCTATTACCCCATGCTTTTTCTCAGTTTTGTTGGTGAAACGTGATGGTAATTTCATACTAACTTCCTTAGCTGTTTAACTCAGTTACCAAGTTAAGTGACTGAGAGGAAGAGTACAGTTTCTCCTGTCTTTTTTTGTAATGGTGGGCTGCCTGATCGATACAATGACAACTACCTGTTTAATGATCAGAATACATAGTTTAAGGTAGTGGCTCTCAAACTGCTATGGTCTGTAAACCTCTGGTGGTCTGCAAAATAAAACATTTGGGAAAATAAATGGTTTGAGGGTGTTTGGCTGGAACGTGTCCTATGAGAGAATCTCTATCGTCACAGGGTATGTAGATTGGAAAAGCTGGAGTATCATTGATCTAGGGTCTAAATCTGCATTTTCTGTTAACTCTAGCATTAATAAATTAGTCTGGAAACATCTGCTCTAAAAAAGAAAAAAACTTCCCTGTCTTAATAATGTGACATATCACCCCTTGTATCGCTGCCAGTACAGACACTTACTGTAAGCATTATATTTCTGTAACCTTTCTACTGGGGATCAGACTCTTCTGCTAAGCTAGATTCAGTGTGGTATCTGGAATCCCTTGTTAACATTTGTTTGCCTTGAGCCCCCACCAAGAGCTGTACTCAAACTAAGCCCATTAAAATCTAAATGGCCCCTCACAATATTTTCCCCCTCACAAACACGTGCAGGGGTCTTGGCAACTTAGGGTCATAACCAAATTGATTTAGAAACAAGAACAAACAAGTTGCCTGTTGGTTAGAGCCCACCCACTCCAAACTGTGCATCTCAGGAGAAGCCTCACCAATTGCATTCACAAATGCAGTCCAATCCCAACTCAGTCACTTGGCAATTTGTGCCTACTCAATTCTAGATCACGGTAGCCCATTCTCCCCCCCACTAAATAACCCCCATTAATTCTCACACATGCACATTCTTTCACACATCCACAATTACACAGCACATTTAATGCAGTATATGAGTTTGGAACATGGGGAAACCTCGGTGTTACCAGATTTGCCCGTTACTTTGGGGTATGCTCATTATTCGGGTTACTCTTCTTGAGGGGGGTTCTGTAATTCTATCAATGTACTGCTTGTGTCACATGTGTTTTCATATGGAGCTCTACTCCTCTCTTATGCAAGTCCCCTCCCAATGGAGCTATCCTGCAGGACCTAGGTTCCCTAGGGCTGGGTTCCTCCAGCCCCAGAACTGGATGAACGAACACACAGACAGACACAGTAACAGAGCACGTCTGAGTGGACCAGGTCAATCAGCACTTTCAAGCTGACCCCCTTATATGTCCCAGATTCAGCATGTCCCTATCCTCACTCTCACATCACAATTGTATTGGTAGTAACCTACTTGATGAGCAAACCCCACAGTATTTTGGGTGCTGCAGGGATCTTTAGCTTAGGTAAAAGAAGTGTTGCTGCAGAGTAAATGGGGAAAGCTAAAAACACAGAAGAGTAAAGTTCAGAGAGAGAGAGAGAGAGAGAGAGAGGAGCAACCAGCTTAACCATAAAAGTTATTTATTGAATAATAGTGATAACTACACAAGGAGAGCCTAAACAAACATAACATACATTATTAAAGGTTAATACCTAAGGTAGAAAGGAAAACAGAGAGAGAGAAAGAGGGGGATCTCACCCACTCCATGAGGCTTGAACTGGTCGAGGTTCCCAGGTGATGGTGGTAGCTCAAGGTCCTGAGTGCTGGAGACAGGCAGAGCCCCCAGCACGATCAGTCAGGAGAAGATGGAGTCCCAGTGGAACTGATGCATAGTTTGGATCTAAGCATCAGAACACTTACTTGAACATAGATAGGGGTTTTTGTACAGAAACAACAATGGTTCAAGGGAAAACACTAGATTTGTTTATGGGTAAACTGGTGACTCGAGTTTTCTTTAGGCTAGACAATAGGAGCTGATCACTCTTGGCTATGAGTGGTGTTTTCTTCCAGGGAGCTCACAATGCAACTAGGCTGCTTCAGTATTTTGGATATCTATCAAGGATTCATTACTAAAATTGGTCTGATAACTGCTGAGCTGGGTGTGTGCAGGCATAGGTTCATTAACATCTGGAGCAGAGATCCCCCATGATGCAGTGCTTCCCTGCTTTTCTGGTCCCATAGTTCAGTGCGGTTCTCTGTTCTCCATTCTGTATGCTAATGGAGAAGTCTCTCTGTCCCATCTTTCATGCAGATGAGGCTAGGGGAGTTGTCTCTGCTCTCCATTCTGTGTGCTAATGGAGATGGCTTAATCTTGTCACCCTTGTCAGGAGGGGTCTAGGTGTGTCTCCCATCTGCCCTTCACTGCTCTCCGCAAGCCTTTTCTCTGATCGGTTTTGGTTCATGCAGAGACTGGTGTGTGTGTGTGGGTCTTTCCTGAGTCAGACAGGCTAGATACTGCGCCCTGGTTCCCCCAAAACACAGAGCTGACTGGTATCATCAGATGGCATAGGTCTCAGCACCTTATGAAACTCTTCTAAATTGTATGCAAGTTATATCTGTCAGAAGATAGGGAGCACCCTCAGTTTTCCCCTTTTGCCCACAGGAGAAGCCAGAGAGCAGCATATGCAAATTCCTCATTTTACCTACAGAGAGAGACAAAGAGCTTCTATTCCCACAAGCCTGAAAGCCCTGTGGCTTTCATTTCTGTGATTATCTGTTTCTGTTCTTGTGACATTTATGTGTATGCAGTAGAGGCAAAAGCATACAAATGCAGGATTTGTATTAGAAAGACATTCATACATAGAAATTTGGTGGAGGAGAGTCGGAAGGAAGAACTAAAATTTCTGATATTCTAGAATTGCACTGCACATTCCTAATCCAATTTCTAGATTTTACCACTGTGGCACTAAACTATACCATTTTTTATGGATTGTTGCAGAGCAGTATTTTGTCTGAAGGATAAACAAAATGAAAACTTCACAGGAATTAATTTACATAATATAGAAACTTGCTAACAATTTAAGAACTTTTCTGGGCTTCTTAACTTGATGAATACAGGGCTGGCTAGTGTCATTCAACTTTCTGAATGACAATTTATTAGAGATGGTCAAATTTTGTCAGTATCTTTTCAATGAAAAATGCCTCTTTGACCAAAATGAAATCTTTTGAGAAAAATTCTCATGTTTGGTCAATTTTCTAGCTTTTTCAATAATTAAAATAAGGAAAAACTGTATTTTCTGCAAACATCTTTCAAAAACTGAAATATTTGTGATCATTTATTGGAAAAATATATTTTTTTGTGTGTGAAATTCTGGAAAAAATTGAAAAATGCCAATTTGTGGGAAATTTTTTCTTTTAACTGGCTCTACACCTTATAAATATGTGTCTAATTCAGCATTGTAACTCTGTTGCTGTCTTTAAAAGCCCTGGAAGTAGCCAGACACTTTCTGTAACTCTCAGTAGTTTTCTACCTGAACATTACAAACCCATTTCCTGCAGAGACTCCGTGACTTTTTTTATTTGAAGTAGCTGAGTTCTCTAGTATCTTAAGTTTAATTTTCACAATTAATAATAAAAAGCCCAGTAAATAAATTATATTGCACTGTAAAAATCAGTTATTACTAGAAAAATATTAATACTGTGCACAAATACCATAAACATATTTGTCATAATTTGTTAAATTCGAATCTAAATTATTAAGCCCTCTGTTGGGCTGTTTGTGTGAATGAGACCCAATGTGGCAATTTCCTTGAAATGACGCCTTAAAATAGCTTTTCACTTACTTTTCAGATCTTCAGTTTCTGGATACAGCAAGGCTGCTGCTACTCTCTAAAACATCCCCCTATATCAAAGAGTTGAAGTTGGTTTAACATTTACTTCCTTTCAGAACGCCCTCAACATGTGTGGCTTTAGTGCACTCACCAATGTGTAATGTATAACACATCTCCCATACACATCCATTCTGAATTTGGCTCACTGAGTCTGTGAAGCAACTAACAAGCATGTATAAAAAGGTGTCAAACTTTATTTCCCAGTTCCTCAGTATCTAGATTACATCCACTTTGACTCCTTTACACATCAATATGTCAATGTAATGAGGTTGAATGAATCTAACATGCACCATCTACATTTGGCCCATTATGCCTAGATATTTTGACACATGCTATAATACATAACATGGCATGTTGATCTGAGACAACTGCAATACCCAGGTCCAGCAGGATGAATTAGAGATGGAGTGGCAATCTGAACTCTGGATTTTCTTTCCTTGAACAACTAAGGCCAGTTTCTTTAATTTCACTGGTTTTTGTTTTTATTACATCTGGGTCCAAATTTTTAATCTTGATATCTAAAATTAGGCACCTTAATCTAAATTCAGGCACCTACGTAAGTGGCCTAATTTTCAGAGATACTGAGCACCCACAGCTCCCATTGAAGTCAAACTACTACAACTTTAAGCATTTCAACACATTTTTGTTACAATTAAAGACATTCGTAAAACTCAGGAAAGCTGGAATCAAGTTTCACATGAAACTTTTCTAATGGGATCTTTGTAATTAGTGATTACCAGATGCATTTAAAATGTGCGAAGTGCCTGAGGGTATGGGAATTTAAGAAAAAAAAAGCCAAACACCTCAGATCTTACCCTGGTAACCTTTTATTTTAAGATTCTGCTGTGTGCACAGGTGAAGCAGTATGGTGTCTATTAAATGTTTTGTTGTGGTTTGAGTTTGTTGATGTTACTAATAAATATAATTATCGCTAATTGAAAACTCATTTGGTTTCAAACAATCTTTCTTTGGTCGTGATGACTTCCCACTTTATTTCAGTGTTCACACTGTTATCCTTCCATTTGATATTCTGAAATCACAAGTCACAATAGGTAGGTGGAGATAAAACTAGTGTTCTAAAAGCAGCAATTACAGTGATGCAATTGTTCTCCAGTAGTTAGATCAAAGTCGTGAGAATGAGGATTTCTGGGTTTCATTCTTGAATGAACCAGTGACTCGCCACAGGTTATGGAGCCTGAGTCAACACACAATGTCATCAATAGAAAGAATCTCATGAATTTCAATGGGCATGGGATCAGGCTCTTAACCGTTCAGTGCCTCAGTTTCCCCATGTGTGTACTGGGAATAATACTTCATAAGGGTATTGTGAGACTTAATAAATGTATATTTGGTTTTTTTTAGCTCTTTGGCTGGAAGGGGCTATTTAAATGCAATTTTTTCCCCAGGGAGTAGTGGTGGTTATTCTTGATGGAATCTTTGCTTGAGAAGGTTTTTCTTGGGTTCCCCTCCATTTAGTTTCTTCTTTTGCACATTGAAGACACAGGGCCATATGGTGGCTGGCCCATACGCAGGGGAAGGGAAGAGTTTAAGGAGGCTGCCCCATCCTTGCATCTCTTACACATCTCCTGTTGCAACTGCACTTGTTGAGCACCAGTGAAGGCAGGAACTGTTGACTCTCTACCTTGCCCAGACATGCAACCCCTATTCATTTAGAAGCCTGAGGGGAGCAGACTTGATCCTTCAGAAAGAATCTCTCATAAGCCACTCTCCTACTTCTGCCACCATCCTGCACTCAGAGTTCTGTCACATGGAACAATTCCTATAGAATATAATAGAAAATAGTTTTTGGACTATGCTATGGAATTTACTAGGGATTTCTAGTCCTAAAAGAGAATTCTGTAGAATGGTTCAATAAACCCATCGACTGTCATTCTGTGTAAACTTCTGTAGTACTTTTTTAGAGTAACTCTGTCAAACATTACTGCATTTCTAGAGATCCTTAATGGATGATTTAGGTCATAGCAGTTTGATATTCTAAATTACTTCCACTTGTCTTATTAAAGAATACAAAAAAAATCTCCAAATATATCTTCAGTGTGTCAAATTCAGTTCTCCTGCTCTGGGCACAAACACTGCTTTGTGCTTAGACTCAGCTCTACATCCATGAGGTAATATTTGGATCCACGAGGGAGGCCTGGGATTTCCGGAGCCCTGCTACTGCCCCCTCCCACCAACAAATCTGGTGCTATTTATGGCAGGGTGGGGGTGCGTAATAGGATGAGGTAGTGTCATCCTTATGTCTCTGCATACGGAATATCCGTATCTAGGGTCCAAATTTCTGCAGAAACAGTGGTGGTCTCACAGTCCACCAGCCAGCTGCAGCTAATGATAGAGGAAAAGGAGCAAGATATAGAGAACCAAGTGCTGAAAAGTATCTTTCAAACACGATTATTTCTTCCCATTTAATTCATGCACTAAAAACATCAAAAAGGCATGGTCCCCACTCAAACTGTTCTTTTCCTCAGTGTAACTTCTTTTCCTTCCATTTCTGACAGATTCATTGTGGACTGCTCAAAAAGAAGGAAGATGCAGAGAATGCTCTAGAGCTGTGCACCAATGAATCTCCTGAGGCTGAAAGGTATGTATTAATTCATCACAGAAAATCTCTCCTTTTTAAGGCATCAGACACATTCTGTAAATACTGAAAACGTACTTGTAAACAGCACTTCCCATGGCATAGAACTGAACACCATGCTTCCCCTTGTTGTTCAATCAAAATTTTGTATGCCAGTCTGTGTTCCTCAAAATGGGAATTTATCCTTCTCCATAGCTCTCATTCCTCACTTCCAGCCATTCCTCTGGAAAACTATATCTGCTAATTTGATCAACAGAAATAGGTTAAATTACTGAGTGTACATATAGACCTTATTCACCCTAAAGGGAAAGATTTATCACTGACTGCCATTGCAGTTCTACTAATGGTAGAGCTTATAGTGTAGGTTAGACTCAAGTATTTCCCCCCCTCCCCCCATCTAACCCTGCTTGGTGTAAAACAGGATGAGAGTAGCTCCTAAAGTTCCTAGATTTGCCAGTACAGCTATAAAGTGCCATAAAGAACCATGCTGCATGTTCCAGTGAATCCTGTAATACCTAATCAACATGTTAAACTTTTGACAAATGTATCTGTCTAGCTAGAGATTAACAAATTGAAAAGTGGTTTTAAAAAGAACTAAGTGTGCTATGTTTGTCAGAGAGAGAATGAAAGGAGACAACATTCAAAAGCTAATTGTTAGTTGGATTTTTGAGGGGATTTAAAAAAAAATAAAAGGCATTTTTTCCTTTAGTGACTTCTTTGTGAATTGCTAGGTTGGATATCCCTGGAAATGGGAGTTCTCTGTTTATCCAAAAAGTAGCTACAGCACAGGCAGCCAAACTCCAACCTTGCCCATACCATCCTGCTCATGTAGCTCAACTGTGACCTGGAAGAACTACTTCTATGGATGTGAAAGGAGCTGTTTCCATGCCACATGCTGATGATGGCACCTTTTTTGAGACAAGAAGCCAGTTAATGGCAGTTTGTGGTGGTGGTTCTGTGATGTGAACTCCTGACCAGCAAGACTCCAACTTGTCTTGTGCAGGCACTGCAGTGTAATAACGTGACCAGCCACTACTGAGCTGGATTTGAATTGGTAGCATAAGGTGAAAGATTGTATTGCATCGCCAGACTTCCCCTTACCAACCACTCTACATTTCCTAGACTAACTCTAAATTGTCTCTTCTTTGTTTTATTTTGTTTATATTAGGGATATTATATTAGGGTAATATATTATATTATATTTGGCTAAATCTGAACTTGTCTGGCTCATATGGGAAAAACAGACCATGACATTTTGGGCTAGATCATTAGTTGGTGTAAAGCAGCATAATCTCATTTACTTCCAGCTATATCAATTAACACTAGCTGAGGTGCTGGAGCACTGTTCATAAGGCACCAATAAGGGTAAAAGCTGGTGATAAATCTAAATATCGTCTTGGAGTGAGCTAACATGTAAAAGGGACAATAAATATTCATTGTGTGTTTCTTATTTCATTTAGTGTGCTAATTCAGAAAAAGATAGAATGCCAACTGGCATTCTCAAGTTGAAAAAAGAAAGTTGTCAGCTCCCAGTTGGGTGCTTTCAAAATTACGTATGCAATTAATTTAAACATTCAGACAGCTGAGCACAGGCTGAGCAGCAATTTTAAGAGCAGTTGGGTAGTGTCTGAGCATTTTTGAGGCCTCCAGAATGCTATTTCTGTGCTTCCAAACATAGATTTCTAGCCCATCAGAAAGCAATTTTATATTCATACTGTATTGTAGTATGAACTCTTCCTTTCCTTGTCCCACATAACCAGTTCATTTCTCTCCCTTGATTCTCCCTGCTTGGATGGCATATAAGAAGAGATCTTACTTTGTGCATCCCTTGCCCATCAGGATTAATTATAAATATCCAGCCATACTTCTTTTGATGGCTGGTAAGACTGCTGAAATAAAGTACCAACGTTTATCTTTTGATAGAAATGTTTATACATATATATGTGCGTGCACTCTCTCTCGCTCTCTCATAGGCCATCACAGCCCCACCCAGCAGTGAGAATGCAACATCTTCTAGAAAGATGTCTATTGAAATGACAGGTTATTCCACCTATGTTTTCAGCTACCCTACTGGTATTAGAGCGTTTAGGAGTTACTCATGTGGCTGTGATGTCCTAGACCTAGAGAATACTTATGTTTTACTGGTGCATATTGGTTTCTGCAAAAGGGTAAGTCATGCTACACTTGTTTGAAAAGGAAGTAATTCTTGGTCTGCTTTGAATTTCTGTATCTCTTTTACTGTCTCAGGTTTCACTTCCATTTTCACTGTCTCCTGCCCCCTCCTCTCTTGTTAGCTCTCTGCATTTGGATGTTTAAGGAGACCATAATTTGCCAGTTCAGAAACTTGCATGCTATTTGAGGGTTCCATTTGGCTGAGCTTTCCAGTCAACTGAGTAATCATTGATTTGCATGGCAAAATGTTGACCCTCTTTCAACTAGTAATCAACATGCAGATAAAAGATTGCTGAGTTATGTTGCTGGGTGAGTGCTCTGTTCGCTTTTTCCCATGTGGGTAGCATTCATAATTCTCTTGCTGTCTGATCCAAAGTCCAGTGAGGTTAGTGAGTCCATTGACTTCACTGGATCCAGTCTCATTCTTGATCAACAGGAATGTTGGATCAGGCTCTTTCTGCTTTATTCAGGCAACCATGTCAAGTAAACAAAGGAGACATTTTATTGTCCTATCAGCAGATGACATGATATAGAAGTAGGCAGGAGCTATATGTCACAATAGAGATTCAAGAGAAAAGGAACTCTGAGAAAAGGGAAAAGCAGAACACAATGGGGCCAAGCCCCTTGGCACTTGACATGTATTGGCAGTCTTCCTTTTTCCTCTTCTTTCACACATATACAGTCTTTACATTATCCTTATAGCATGTGATATTGGATATTTCTAAATGCCACCAGGCTGATAGGCTTACTCACTTATCTTTTAGCAAAATGCAATGGATTATAGGTGTGGCTTCAGTTAATTATTGGGATCTTTTTAGATTGTTTTCAAAGAAACCAGATGTGTTTCTATCAAGAACATGTATCTCTCGTTGTTGTGATTTGTATAATTCTTAAAATTAAGCAAAACTATTAAAGAGCAATTGTTTCTGTTCACATTAACAGCACACTGCTTCTCCAGATGTGGCATTTGACAGCCAAACAGCTGCTGGCTATTAAATGTGCCTTAAAAGCTCCATTCCTTTGTCATAAAGGGAACAGAAATGTAGCGACATTTATGGGGTGACAGGCAGATGTTTTGGCTGGAACAGTATTGAGCGAAAGTTGAAGTGATTTCTCTGTTTGTCTCAATATACACACATTTTAACCCCCATCATCTACTTTGCACTGTGAAGCCCTCTTCTCAAGAAGAGAAAAAGGATTATTTCTAAACATTTTTTCTAGAGACCTTAGGCATCCCAGTTGAAAGACTCTGCATTTGTTTCAATTTCTTTTTTGAATGGATCTTACTTAACTTCTATGAATTTAGGCTGGATCTTCCAGCAATATTTTCAAAACAACTTTGGTAAATTTCTATTGTTTTTCTTTGTACTTCTGAATTTGCAAAGCTTAATGAAGGAAAGTGAATTACGTTGGAAATCATTTACAATATTCACTCTTTTCAAATGAAAAATATTGGGAGTGAAAAGGGTTATTTTTTTATGTCAAAGTATAGATTTAATTTACCAAATAGGCTAGTTATTTAGTGATAATGTATATTTACGTGCAATAGAGTGTACTGCATAGACAAATGTACGGTAGCACAGATGTGAATTAGTGGAGTTGAAGTTCAAAACATCCAACTCCGATAATCAACCAAAAGTCTCATGAGGGCCAAATATTCATGTGTTATAACCTTAAACAGCTTTATTGACTTCATTTGAGTTGCACTCTATAGGAGCTACACAGCTCAGGATCTGGCCACTGATAGTTTTAATTAATATCAGATCCTCTCAAGGCTGCCAAATTAGACTGGAAATTCATGCAAAAAACAGGTTTTCTTGCAAGATTCCTGGTTCTTCCTGCGTCCAGTTGGGTTAGAAATTCCCCATGTAAAGCCTTTGTCATGGTATTTTGTCAGTTTCACATCTGGTCTTCATTGGATCAACCTGTAATACAAAGATCATAATATCAGAGAGAGCAATCAAAGGTTTTATAGAAATTAAACAGTATTATATGAAATTCCTGTAAAATCCTATGGAATTTAAGAGAATAATATAGTTTCTTCTACAGAATTAAATAAAGGATATTGTTTTTGTATATATTTTTTTAAACAACATGGAGTATTTAATCACTGCTATAAATTTATTCCCACTGCAAATAGGGTTAAAAATTCTGGAGAAAGATCCCATTCTCTATCAAATTCTATAGGCCATTTCCATAAGGGAAGGAAGTACTGAGGCACGTAGAGTGATAAATAATAGGGGGAAATGTTAACTAACCTTTTCAAATATATAAAATGGTCCGTTTTGGGATGTCAGTTTTCATTTTATCTGAGACAGTTCTTCCATCCCTAATAAAATACATAAATCTGTTTCTTTATATGGATCTTACCTCCACAGCAGACATAGCCAAGCAGGACTCTCATGTCCAAAACGGCCACCCATGGGGAAGAAGCATGTGATTTAACCCCTAGACTCTTGGATTCATTTCCGCTCAAAATATGGCTCTGTGGTGCTGGGATCTGGCTGTAAATCCTCTCTATAAAGCCCCTTGTTTACAATTGCTTATGATGTATTCATAGTTTCAGTAATCATACCTATGACACAAGCATGGTAGACATGCTGAAATTACACTGAATAGCATTATGTGCATTAGAGATGAAATTAATTAGAGAGAGTTAATGCACTGAGAAACCTAGAGAACAGCCCCCAAAGACCTGTGACTATGCTAATTTCTCTGAGTCCCATATTCCACTTGCATAGAAAACCACCTAGAGGGAGCCAAGAGCTGGCAAATGATGTGCCAGGATGGCCAAGAGGAAGAAGCAGTGTATCTTCCCATCTCGTAACCCCAGACTTCGATGGAGCTATGGCCATTTTCAATAGTAGACTACCTGCCCCCAGTCTCTGATTCCTTCCAGTGTTCAGAAGAAGCTTGATTGTGAAGTTGTCCTTGAGATTTTACTGCTAGTTTCAGAGTTTCCATGTCTTGTATGTCCGTTCTGGTTCTGTTTTATTTTGGCTTTGCTCACAGGCATAGGATTTGCCCTTTAGCACCAATCCTGCCACAAGGTGATTTCAAACTAGCTTGCCAGTTGTTTATGTCCAGAACTCTATCTTTATAAAATTCAGCTTGCTTTATTGCATATAGTGGTGACACTCCAGAATAACCATATAAAGAGAAGGCAATGTGCTGTGTAACCAAAGTAAGCTTTGGTTAATCTTGGCTCATTGATTTGCACAGCTGTTTATAAAAGAAAAGAGGGACTGGATGTCATTACATTATGTCTCCCAGTTAGAACAACATAATTTAATTGGAAAATTGGCAAAGATTAGGTATCAATGTATAAATAAATAGCATGAAAGGGCCATTTAACCCTATAGTTTCTTAAAAGTTTGGGTGTTAAAGCCAAGTGCCATAGAGAAGAATGTGAAAGTAATTTTTTGAAGAAACCTATCTGCAGTTGACATTTTAACAACTTGACCATACATGAGCATATGGGAGAAAGTGATATGATCTTTATCCAGGCACGTAGTTAATTATTAGAATAGAAAAGAGCAGATGATGTCGCTACCTGCAGCAGTGAAAGTAGAGAGACAAGCAGTTTTCTTGATATGAAGGATGATATGGCTTGAGTCAGAATTACTCTGATAGCTAGCTTTAAATTCTCAAATGTATTCTTTTTAGATGTAAAATGCGAATGAAGTTTTTGTCCTCAACCTGGTACAGCTCTGGATAAATGGCTAACTGTGTGTGTGTGTGTGTGTGTGTGTGTGGTTTTTTATTATTTATTTCCACAATAAAAAAGCATTTAAAATGCTAGGCACAATTCAAAGTCTTTCCCTTATGCAATGGGAGGGGAGATTGATTGAGCTCTCTTCATCCTGATGGTTCCCTAAGCCCCATACTGTCTCTGGGCTGCTGTATGGACTTGTCCCTTCACAGTACAGCTGGGAAATGTTAAGAAATGTCGTTTTTTTGTTGTTGTTTTAAATTTTGGTGAGGG
This sequence comes from Platysternon megacephalum, assembly GCA_003942145.1. NCBI lineage: Eukaryota > Metazoa > Chordata > Testudines > Platysternidae > Platysternon > Platysternon megacephalum. The sequence goes on along the minus strand of QXTE01000001.1, from coordinate 10,036,349 downwards.
GAAAATGGAAAATACTCAATTTTGCTTCAAACCAAACTGATTTATTTTTTTGTATTTTTCTTGTTCAGCCTCCAAACTGAAAAATTAATTATTCTCTCAACTCTACTTTACAGCAGGGTCTGGGTAGTTTATCTTAGGACTTTAAAATTCTTCCTTATGTATTCTAAGGACCAGAGTCCTGACAGTCTTTCCATTTAATTCAACGGGCCGTGGATCAGGACTTATTCTTGCTCAGCAGGAATATTGTCCACCCATCACAAGATCCTGTGCTGTAAAAGTATTAAGTGTAGCCCTCTGCTTATAAAAAGAAAAAAGGGTTTGCCAGACCTTTCTCCCAGAGACCTGCAAGAATTACATCCATGATTCTCCTGTTACATGCTGGCTTGGAAATCAAGAGACCAAAACTAACTCAAACTCAGATCTCACCCCTCATAATACTCAGGATGTGCTACTTTTAGGCTATTGCACCAAACTGGTGGAAGACTTGTGCAAATACATTTAAACCTATAGCATGTTGTGGTGGGGATGGGAGGGTAGAATGTGATAAAGTTTTCTAAATTTATGTTCATCTTCCACTTTTATTTAGCAAGCAGAACTGCTCAGGCAGCATAGCTCTAGCCCAGAATTTCCTCTGTGCTTCAATTTTATGACCCCAGCTGGGGTAAGTAGTCTTCTAATTGCAGCTGGACTGTTTGGTGAGGGGATGTTCTTGCACACGTCACTGAATTACCTCACCCACCTTGTCTCTGTCACTAAATATAGCTAGTCAATCTCCTTCATATATTTGGTGATATCTATATATACTATGGCAGTGTTGCCTGGTGAATACAGCACTGGACTAAAACTCAGACGACCTGAATTCTGTTCCTGGCTCTGCCACAGGCCTGCTGAGTGACCTTGGGCAAGTCATTTCCCCTTTCTGTGCCCCAGTTTCCCCATCTGTAAAATGAGGGTGATGATACTGATCTCCTTTGTACAGTGCTTTGGGATCTACTGATGAAAAGCACTATATAAGAGCTAGGTATTCTTATTTGTTAGGTGTGAACGTACACACATAACCTCTGAGGTTTTTTTTTAATATGTATATAAAACTAAACCTCTGAAGCAGCACCACATTAGAGTAGCATTGGGCCATAGCAAGTCATATGATATTACAGTATGAAAATTGGTCACCGTTTCTATAAAAAAGCAATATTGGTCTAGCACTGTGCATCAACTAAATCTCAACATTAAGTTTATCCGGTGCCTAGGCTATATTTGAGATGATCATGAGAGGTGTATTATATCTCAAGATACTGCTGACAACCTAATTAACATAAATATCCCATTGATGCTCTGTGTGCTTTCTTGTTTATCATGGAAAAATCAAATGGGTCAGGGTTGTGGAGCATAGAACTTTTCACCTCTAGGCCACCTAGGATCAATCATGATTGGAAGTTAGCATCTGCTGGATGCTCACTATCCTATATGAAATAAATTGGTGGTCTTAGTCCATTTTCAAGATGACAGATGTCAAATATCACTGGAGCAATGGGGCACTTACGTGGGAAGCCTCAGAAAAAAGGGGAGGAACAGAATAGCCATGGAGACTAAGTTGCTTTCTCACCCCTACCCTGATTCAGGATGAAACACTGGCAGAGAGGTTTGGGGGAAAATATTGCTGTACCTGGTCAGTGGATCATTTGAGTCTCCAGGTCTGCCCTTCTTCTAAAGCACTACATGATCACTAAACTCTCTGGGAAAAAATGGACTGAGAGTCAAGCAGCAATCTGAGTCAGAGCGATAAAAGCCTAACTCAAAGTGAAAGTACTCAAATCATTCTCGTTCACACTTTTTTTTTTTTAAATGCTTCAGCTCTCCTGTGATCTCTGGACATGAATTATTTGTACTGTATGGGGCTCTACAAAAACTTTGATATTTTCAAGCTTTTTGCGATGTATGTTGAGATTCAAGCTGGGTTGGCTGGTGATATTCCTCACATGGCCAATGTCACATTGCACTTCTCCTGGTTCCCTGATTAGCTGAATCTACTCTTTGTGTTCACAAAAGCGCATAGAAGTCATTTTTGGTATGTCTTCGTTACAGAGTTAACATGAGTGATCTGCACCCACGTTAGCCTAGCCTGGATGTGAGCAGCCCCACCACAAAGCTGTACCTGAGTTATTGTGTCCTTGCTAGTGCTGTGCTACCTGCGTGTGTAGTATGACCTGTGAGGGCATATCCCATGGTTCTTTGTGCTGCAGTAAGTTGAGACACTCTGATTCTTTTCAGTTAATTGTGAGAAGGCATTGGAGAGCTCCTAGTGCTCAAGTGATTTACACGGCAAAGTGCATGTGCAAAAGCAGCACCTGGGCTTTAGGCTTTACTCCAGGATGGGCCAGTTATCTTGGAGTGAAAGCATCACTAAACTAGAGTCAGAAGTTTTTGTGTGTGGATGGGAGGAGGTTTGGAGTAACATCTGCATAATATACTGGGTGAACTGTGAAGTAAAGACATACCCTTTGACAGGGGGAGAGACTGTATTTTTGGGGTTTTCTCTAAACCAGTCCAAAAACCCTAGTGTCTGTCTATCTGATACAGGTCTCCACAAGCCTATGCTGCTACTTCCTGTAATTCCATCACTGCATAGGCTGTGAAGGGATTCATTTTTCAGACAGTTGAGAATTTTCAAATATTGATTCCATTTTAACAAGCGCACCGCCGTATGAGACACATGAAAATTCTGTTCTGTTGTTGCATCAGAGGGCAAGTAGCTCCATGTGTTTGGGGCCTGACCTCCTGTAGATTACTATCCCTAAATATTTCTTCATATATGAGGCCTGGGAACTGTTTGTTTTTCCATTATTTGAGATTCTTTATAAACACCTCATTATTATACTATTCTATAAAGCAGGGGTAGGCAACCTATGGCACACGTGCCGAAGGCGGCATGCGAGCTGATTTTCAGTGGCACTCACACTGCCCGGGTCCTGGCCACCGGTCTGGGGGGCTCTGCATTTTAATTCAATATTAAATGAAGCTTCTTAAACATTTTAAAAACCTTATTTACCTTACATACAACAGTTTAGTTATATATTATAGACTTATGGAAAGAGACCTTCTAAAAACATTAAAATGTATTACTGGCACGCGAAACCTTAAATTACAGTGAATAAATGAAGACTCGGCACACCACTTCTGAAAGGTTGCCGACACCTGCTATAAAGGCTTGATCCTACATCCATGGAAGTCTATGGCGAAGCTCCTATTGACTTCAGTGGTACAGGATCAGGCTCTAAGTGAACAAAGGAGACCAATGATTGCTAGGCTGTATAAGTGAGGGGATATCAAAGGCAGTGTGCAGACCTAGGCAAACAGACACTAGATGCAACAAAAGAACAGAGTCTTGATCTTTCTCAGAGGACTGTTGCCTTGCAAAACAAAGTCATGATGATAATAAAATGGTGATTATTTGGAATCCCATATCTCTCCCTCCCCCACTTTTTATAAGGTAAGGCTGGCTTTTGATAAATGTATTTTTTCCCATTTTTTTTCTTCTAAAAAAAATTTCCCAATATAGGAATTTCAGCAAAATTTCAAACTAAAGTGACATTTAAGAACAGTTTCCTGCAGGTAAGTGATGTACATTTTGAGGTGGGGGAGTAAAATTTCAAGAGAATTGTCCATTTTTGGACAGCTCTAATCAGATCTTTTTGCTTATAAAAGTAACACTTAAAAATTACAAGAAGGAAGTACTATGCTCATCTTACCTTTGTTTGCTTCTGCGTTCAGCCTGCTATATATTCATAATCAGGATAGCTTTCTCACATCACAGATGTTGATATGTTTGCACTGTGAAGATATGGAAAGCAAAGACTTTGTCCTATTAAAAAAAAATACAAGCACTTCCAATTTTTTCTTATTGATTTTACAAAAAGGAAAAGCATAATATGAATGATCAGAACCTCTAATAGAAACTTGACACTTCAGTAAATGTAGATGTCATCTTTTCATTGTAGATCCAATACAATGATATCTGACAGTTATTTTAGTAACAAAAGCACAGCTTAAATAGTCCAGAACAAAATGTCTTAATTTATTAACGTTTTTCCTTCAGTACAACTTTTAAGTTAAGATTGTACAAAATGCACCTTTAAACTTTGTAAAACCTAATGTAGTTTGTGTGTTTGGGACCATTACTTTCTATGACAGCTAAATTCAGAGTGCCGTCTAGAGGTCATTAGGAAGAACTGCTTCATTAGGGCTGTCTAAAATTCTATGAAGCTTGTCACACAGCACTCTAACAGAGCAGAAAATTACATTTGCTTATTTTCATGCCAAATGCAATGAATTTCTATGATTTAATATTTTATATACTTCACAGTAAGTTCCATACACCGAATTAACAAAACTTTAATTCACTCCTTTAACGAACAGGAGCATAACATAATGAAATGGGTTAAGAACAGGCAATCTAAGGCAACGTATTATAAGACAGTAATTGGCTAAAGTTCAGTAAAGGGGAGGCTTAGGAAACGGACTGAAGTCCAAACCTGTATTTGTTCTTTCTGAAGGGTGGGAAATACTGTACTGAAAGTCAGTTAGTTTTATACTATCCACATTCAAAATAATATGTTAATAGAATGAAATGAGGAGTTAAGTTTGTCCTCATGAAAGTTGTCCCCCTCCCCTCCAATTTCCCATATGAATCCTCTGGGAAATCAGTTAGGAAATGCACCCAGAGTATTTGTATAAAAAGGAGGGAAGGCACTAGGAAGCTTTTAAATATATTTTATGGGATTTCCAGTGAGAATCTGTGTGTTATCCCTATGCCTGCCTGCTGACTTGTTATGCAAATAACCTGTAGAGTGCAACCTGCATTGTCTAAATCTCATTTATGTGAAGCTCTGTATCTGAATCAGAGTCATGCCACCAAGCTTTAGGTAAGGACATGATCCTGTTTCACTGAATGGGAGGTTTCAGTAAAGTGATGTCTAGATTAAAGTCTGCTGGCAAACTGCCTGATTATTTCCTCTCAGGCAGTCTATGGAAGGCTCAGAGCTTGGAGCAACAGTGGTAGGCTAATGTAGGCTGGTTATTGCCATTTTAACTACTGTATTTTCTACATTTCCTTTCTTATTTGACCTGACCAGAGGCTTAAAATGCTGGAAACTGCCTGTGTGTGACGTTTCAGCAGCAGGAATTCACTCCCCTTCCTGGGACTTAAGTCATAACTCTGCCCATACTTTCCAGTCTTCTGTTCTTGCACTGCTTCCACTGCCCAGATAACTGGGGGGGATCAGTCAGCAAGTCAGGGCCGGATTCCCCTAAGTACTCAATGTTTTGGGCGTGTCCTGGGTATCTCTTGATAATGGAGGTTGTACTATAAACCTGTTGCACTGAGGCAGGATGTAAGAGGAAGCAATAAGGCATGGTGTGTTAGCATTGGCACCTTTATAGGACCAAAGATAATTCAGATATTTACTTTTTTCCCTCACTTTTTCATAGGCCTGAATTTATCATTGAGCATTAATTTCTTTAGTGTATGTAATGTACGATACACAAAGAGAAAGTCAGTGCCTGCTGAAAAGCTCATGGTTTAAAATAAAGATACAGAGAAAATGGCATGCCCTGGGAAATCCAGTGGAAGGAATAATTAGCTATGTACATTATGCTCAAGATAGTGAAGTCCCAGGCAGACTGTGAAGAGCTACAAAAGGATCTCTCCAAACTGGGTGACTGGGCAACAAAATGGCAGATGAATTTCAATGTTGATAAATTAAAAGTAATGCACATTGGAAAACATAATCCCAACTATACATATAAAATGATGGGGTCTAAATTACCTGTTACCACTCAAGAAAGAGATCTTGGAATCATTGTGGACAGTTCTCTGAAAACATCCACTCAAAGTGCAGCGGCAATCAAAAAAGTGAACAGAATGTTGGGAATCATAAAGAAAGGGATAGATAATAAGACAGAAAATATCATATTGTCTCTATATAAATCCATGGTACGCCCACATCTTGAATACTGCATGCAGATGTGGTCGCTCCATCTTAAAAAAGATATATTGGAATTGGGAAAGGTTCAGAAAAGGGCAACAAAAATGATTAGGGGTATGGAATGGCTGCCATATGAGGCGAGATTAATAAGACTGGGACTTTTCAGCTTGGAAAAGAGTCGAGTAAGGGGGGCTATGATAGAGGTCTATAAAATCATGACTGGTGTGGAGAAAGTAAATAAGGAAGTGTAATTTACTTCTTCTCATAACACAAGAACTGGGGGTCACCAAATTAAATTAATAGGCAGCAGGTTTAAAACAAACAAGGAAGTATTTTTTCACACAATGCACAGTCAACCTGTGGAACTCCTTGCCCAGAGGATGTTGTGAGGGCCAAGACTATAACAGAGTTCAAAAAAAACTAGATAAGTTCATGGAGGATAGGTCCATCAATGGCTATTAGCCAGGATGGAAAAGGATTGTTTTCCAGAAGCTGGGAATGGACGACAGGGGATGAATCACTTGGTGGTTACCTGTTCTGTTCATTCCCTCTGGCTATGATGGCATTGGCCACTGTTGGAAGCCAGGATACTGGGCTAGATGGACCTTTGGTCTGACCCAGTATGGCCGTTCTTATGTTCTTATGTTCTTAAGTTGAAGCCTTGTTGTTTGGCACATTTAAAATGAGACTGGACAAAAACTGCTATTTAACTGTAAGAGCCACATATGTGATACCTTATCCATCTGGTAACAAAGAATTCAGGGTAGAAGGGTTAAATAGATCTATTCACTTTTAACAACCATTCAGCTTGCCCTCCACAATGACAAATACATTGATTTTTCCCTATGTAGTAGCATTAGACAAAACAAGGCAATTCTTCACATTTAAATATTTTAAACAAAATTATTACAAATGGGCTTCCATATTATCCCCTGCTTTGCTCAGAAGTACTGGAATGTCTGCTTCAACCTTTATTCCAATCTAAATGACACCTAGGGCTCAGTCCAAGTTATGCCTGAGTAAGGACTACAGGACAAGGCCATATGTTCACTTGATATATCATCAGTTCACAAACGGTATTCCTAGGAGTGCAACCTGAAGGAGGGCAGGACACCATTTTAGCCGGAAAAATTGGTGCTTAATCCACAACTTCAATAAGAAGATTAGATAAAACGATGAGCGCAAATAGTCATTACAGCAAGGGAGAGTTGCTGGTTCTCCATTGAACTAAGGCAATCCTTTGAGCTTAATTAACTTGAAATCAGATTGTCAAGGCTGAATCCCCACTCTGTCACTTTGAGTACAGAAGGTGGGGGCCTATAAGGATTTTAAAAAATACTTCCCACTCCAGGCTTGTATTAAACTTCCAAGGTTACAGCTTTTCTCTGATCTTGGCTTGGTAAATGCTGCCACCACTCAAATGGCCCCTTTGGACCCAGGAAGGAGCACTGTGGGGTACCCTCAAGCCCTTTCATCCCCCCCTCCTGGGAGGAGCTGAGAAAAAAAAACAAGGAATTTAGCTGTTGCTACCAGCTAATCAAACAACATGCACAAACCTCTTAGGACACCAAAAATCCAATCCTGTTCTTAAAAAAGGTAAATTTTATTAAAAACAAAAAGGAAGAAAATACATCTGGAACTTAGGCTTTTGCTAGATTTTAAAAGAGCAATTCCAAAAATTAAGTACCCAAAATAGCTTTCTTGTGGGTTAGTTTAAAGGTTACAAGCAAACAAAAGCATCTGGGGTTAGTACAGAGGAGTCCACAAGCCTTAAAAAACTAAGCAGAAATAAACCTTATCGTGTCTTCCTAAACATTCCTAATTTACTTACATATTTGGGTTGTTAAAAGTAGTTCTAGATATGATCTGATGGTTTTCATATCCGGTTCAAACTTTACACAGTATTCCTACTTATAGCATTGCTGCTCCGTGTCTCCTTCTCCAGAGAACAACAGACAAAGGGAAAGTTTCTTTCCCAATTTTAAAAAGTTGTACCTTCCCATTGGCTCTTTTGGTCAGGTGCCCACTTCCTTTTCTTTACCTGGGGGACTTTTAACCCTTTACAGGTAAAGCAAGCCGAGAACAGCTACCAAGAGGGATTTTACAGCTTGCTGGCTGGCTGGGTGTCCATCAAAGGGAGCTACCCCCCCGCCCCTTCATTAATCACACAGATGATCACAGGTCTCATGACTTTGACTGTTGACCTTTGAGGGCTGGCTTTCTGATCCAGGCCATGAGTCAGGGGAAAGCCATGAAGAGAAAGTTACACCAGCCGCAGGGCAATCCATGATGGTCTATACTAGTATGTTTCTCAATTCCTGTGTCTTGAAATAATACTCTCCCAGCTGGACAGTAAACCCCGCCCCCCCCACTTCTAGATTAAATTAGTTTAATAGGTTAATCTTCATGTAACTACCCCACCCAGACAAATTGAGAGATACTCTTCACGTGCCTGGAACAAACAACCACCCCTGCCTATGTGATAATTCACAATTTCCAGTGCCATATGGATGGATGTAGACACCTGCCTACACATGCACAAAATAGGTTAGTACAACATAAAAATGAAATTTACTATCGCACCCTGAGATGGTGCAAATATAACCCAGTGTTGTGGCCTACATTGTGCTTGATCCACAGAGGTGGTGAATCAATTACAGTCCCCCAGCTGTGGAGCCTGAATGTTTAGCTCAGGCTGTAGAGACTTAGGCTTTCAGCTTGAGATGCCCCTATTTCAGTCCCTGATATTGGCCAAGTTGGTAGCTAGTCCACAGAGGCACAATTGCTAGTTAACAATACACTAATCCAGGAGGAGGGAAACCTAGTGCATCCAGAGCACGGCCAAATCTCTTCACTTCTCGGCCTACAGTATGCTGGGGTAGGGGTGGCTCAGGCTGGGCCTAATTTTACTCCCTGTCCATCAGTGCAGCAGTCCTTTCTATGGCTGGTTCTGGTATTTACATTAGTTATGTAAATCATGGCACTTACATTAATTATGAAAATAATATTCAGTCTACTTTTCCCTAACTGTGCCAAAATGACTGCTTTGATGTAATTTCTGAATACTTCCAGATGTTATCAAATGCATTTAATTCTACTGCATAATGTGTAATAAATTTTGTCATGCGATGCAAATATATTTCATACACTAGGCAGGCAATCTGGAGGAGCTGAAACAAATTTTTTTTGGAGGGATGTGGATAAGAGAGCATGGGTATGTCATAATGCATGTTATAGAGTCATTAAAAAGTCCTAATTATGTGTTTAATTAAAAACAGAGCATACAAACTAATGCACTCATGCATAATGCTGTGCAACAATACACATTTCAAGAATCTTACAAACATATGTTGCTAACGTGCAGCTTGTAATGTCTACAGTGTTTTTGAAGTTTTATAAGAAGAAAAGTTAAGGAAAAGGTAGAATTTCTTTTTTTCTTGTGTACATTTTTCTTTGTGTATAACTTAACAATGTTAAAGGGATCAGGGTAGCCTAGCCACATTGTGTACTACCATCATTCCATTTGCCCTTCATAGCTGAAGGCACTGTATTTTGTCTAGTTAGCATATAATTCTTGCTTTGCATTCATGTTTGTTGAAATGGCTTGCTGCTGCTTATTTTAGGTGAAACTCACCCTGTACAGAAGGCCAGCCCATGCATCACTTACAGTCTGAAAATAGGGCTTAAATGGAAGTTAAGAAGCATGGGTCTTTATGCTGGCACTGTGCACGGGGTTAAATTTCATTTTCTGAGTCCAATCCAGCAAAGGGCCAAGTACTTCCCCAAACTGGGCCCTTTGTGATTAAACTCAAGCACACATCAACTCATGTATGTTCTAAATTGTCACTGGAATGCCTGCTGCAGTTATTTGTGGCACCTTTGGTGGGGTTAGGGTATCTTCATTCAGTGGCATAATTTAGTGCAGAGTCTTTGTCGGGAGGCATTGTGATTTGGATTGTTTCACTATGAGATCTTGTTGCAACACCATAATGCAACAAGCCATGTTGTATAATTTTGATAGTCAGCTTTTTAACCTAGTTGGTGAGTGATAAGTTACCATACCACGTTAGTAGCAGTTCCCTACTCAGTTTTCAACAACCCACCTTCACTCCAATCTTAGTTATGTAGTGCCATGTAATCGCTCTGGGCTTAGATGCCTAACTAACCCAGTACTGTTTCTCATTCTGGAGCACTGCATAACTTGAGCTTTATCCAAAGTGGCAAGGGATTTATACATGTCTGTAACATCATTTCACTGTCCAAAGCATCAAAGAGACTGAACATTTCTAGTTGAAAGTTACAGTAATTTATATAAAACCTCTTCCAGTTCATACATTTTGTGAATGACATTCAGTTAGTGTTAGCTCTAGAATTAGTGGTAGCTCTGGGATCAGAACTCAAGAATGTCTGACTCCTAATCATAGGATCTGACTACTGGACAATAAACCAAATCAACAACTTGACCCTTCCTTATTGCCAACTCTCTTTTATTTAGTACATAGGGGAAAGAACTAATGCTGATGGAAAGAGAAATACACAGTCCCTGTCTGTAAAAGCACAGAATAGAATGAATTGTTCTGTTGTCTATCTAAATTTCCGCTTGCCTAATTATAGCCTTTATTTTTATGGGGGAGATTGATGGATTTGCTATATGGATGAACTATGTTCTTAAATACATTTTCAAATTGCCTGGAATAGCCCCCTTTCTGGATTGTTTATATAAACTGAAATAAATAAGTAAAGCTCATAGATAAAATATTCTTACTGCCTATGATTTTCCTGATAGCTTCAAATGGAGAAGTTATTAACTAGATCTAGAGGAAAAATGAACACCTATTGTGTAAATAAAAAAAAAATTCAAACAGACCTTTTTTAAAAAATGGTTAATTAAAAACCAATTTTTTAAAATCAGAAATGTTGTAAACATTATCAAACTGTTTACTGAAAACCTGGCTGAGGCAAACAATTTTGATAACATTTTTGTTCATGTTTGATTTAAAATTTCTGAAAAAAATGAGAAAAGGCACAACATTTTTCACAAAACCCCAGAAATGACAGATCATTTTTATGCAAAAAAATTTCATTTTAAGGGGAAAAAAGCCATTTTACAAAAAAACTTCTTGTTAGAAAAATCTTATACCAACTCTAACACAAATCCGTTATTGTTCTATTTTGGTGATTCTGAAATTCGGTGATTCTGCTTTACTCTTTTGTGCCTGTATGCAAGGGTGAAGCCCGTGATAGGTACAGAACTAGCTCTTCCATATATTGTGCCACATAAGGAAATGGTTGACCAGAAAATGGACTCCCTAAATTCTTTCCTGAATGCTTTGGCAATATAACCTTACCATTTCCTTCTAAGCAGGTGTGAAAGCATAGAGCTTGATGATGAAATAAGAAATCTGATAGAGAAGAACACTATTGCACAGTACCATGAGAACTCTGAGTTCATTGCCCAAGAACGTGTGCTCAAACAGATGACTTCGTGTTCCCTGAAGGTAAGCAAATGTTTCTTTTGCAACAGTTCGTCTGCAAGGGAAGAAAATTGAGGGGGTATCTCCCGTTGTATTAACAACTATACACAAACTTCCTTGATTGCTGAACACATCATATGTTGAACACACTGTACATTCTCTCACAAAGCCACTTCCTGTGACTTAGGGAAACTGTTTAAGTGAGAAGACACTTCTCTTCAGCAGTTTCCAAAGCCCAGCTAGAGACACTGAGAGTACATCTACACAGGGATAAAAAACTGTCAGCTGGCCTGGGTCAGCTGATTCAGTCTCATGGGGCTCAAACTCCAGATCTGAAAAATTGCTGTGTAGATGTCTGGACTTGGACTGGAGCCCGAGCTCTGGGACTCTGAGAGTGGAAGGTCCCAGAACTCGGGCTCCAGCCCAAGCCAGAATGTCTACACAATTTTTAGCCCTGCAGCGTATGCCATTTGACCCAGGCCAGCTGCAGCAGCTCCCCTTTATCTCTGCGTAGACATAGCCTTATTGTCCAAAGCAGCATTCTGATTGGCCAGTTGGACCTTTTGGATAATGATATCTAGAGATGCACGGCTGTGACCTCACATGGCTGTGACCTTAAACACACACAAACATCTCTAGACCCACTGTGTTCAACAGTTCAACGGTTAAAGGGGAAGAAGGGAAACAAAAATAAGCCCCTTGCGCAGATGGGAGGGGAAGTTGGTGGAGTGGGAATGAGGGTCTGAAGAAGAAAGTGTTGGTTTAGACGTCCCTCTCCCCTGAATGCCAGGCTACTCTCCACCTGGTAGTGAGAGAAGAAGAGGAAATTCTTATTTCCTGCAATGAGGAAAGGAAGGAGAAACCCAAGCTGGGGAGAGATACAGTTAAACTATTCATTCCTGAAGGGAACGAAGTGGAGACCCACTTCCCTTCCTTTATGACATCATCACGAGCAAAAGGATGTGGCTGAAAAGCACAACTCTAAATATGTTACAAGGAATTACCAGGAAAATGAAAGAAGATGTTACTATGATGAATCAATTTATAGGTATTTCACAAGTAAACCATCACCTTCAGAATGACTTGCTCCTACAGCTGCTCAGGAATTTTTCAGTGAAATGTTTTTTGTCAGAAAATTCCCATTTGTTGAAACTGAAACTTCTTCAAGAGTTCCACACCTGGGCAGACAAAACCAGTTATCCCCAGAGACAGCTGATAGTCTAGAAAAGCAGGAATACCAGAACATGTTGGGCCTGTCTATTAGCTCACTGCAGATCCACCTAGTAGCAATCACTGCCTTCCACCTTTGGGTAGAGAGCTATTCTATTTTTACACACCCAATAATAACCAAATTCCTGAAGGGTCTCACTAGGACCTTCCCACCAGTAGTGAAGCCAACACCTCAATGGAACCTCAATCTTGCACTGTCAATACTTATCAGGCCACCCTTTGAACATCTAACCATGTGCTCAATGTCCCACCTGTCTATGAAGGTCACCATCACATTGGTCAGGAGGTTGAGCAAGCTGAGGGCACTCATGGCCAACCTGCCATATATGCTACTTTTAAAAAAGAAAAGGTATCCCTTTGCTTCCACCCAAAATTCATTCCCAAGGTAATTTTTGAGTTCCACATAGATCAATCAATTCACATACTGGTATTCTTTCCAAAACATCATGCCTCTAGTGAGAAGCAGAGGCTTTGCTCTCTTGACATCAGAGGAGCTTTGGTGTTCTACCCTCAAAGAATGAAACCAATTAGAAAAATGTCTACACTATCTGTTGCTATGGCAGAATGAACCTGGGGTTAAGCAATATCTACACAGATCCTCTCCAAGAGGATTCCTGGCTGCTGTCAGTTACCACATATCCCTCCCTGGACAGGATGAGGGCCCATCCACTGGAACACAGGCAACCTCAGTAAGCATCTCTCCAAGAAGTACCTGTGTGGGATATTTGTAAGGCGTCAACCTAGAGTTCCATCCACACCTTCATGAAGCATTATGCTTTAATCTAAGCCTCTTCTGCAGACACAGCCTTTGAACAACATCAATACTTCCTGCATCCTCATACCACCCTCTTCTTTGACTACTGTTTACCAGTCACCCACATGTGGAATACACATGGGGACCAGCACTTGAAGAGGAAATGGAGTTTACTTACCTCCTTACCAGGTCCTGAGATGTGATATCCCTATCTGCATTCCTCTCCCTGCCCTCCTTCCCCTCTGCCATGGATCATGACACTATTTGTTGTAGAAAACAGTCTGCACCTCTCCATATACCCTGGTGCTGAGCACGACAGGCTTCATGGCACAGGCATGGACCAATGGACACTACTTGAAAGATTTTTCTATTTTCCCGCACGTGATGTGCCTGTGTACCCATGCATGGAATGCACATAAGGACCACACATCTCAAAGTAAGCTTTTTTTTGTGCATGTGTGGAAATGCATCTGTTTTGACCAAAGCTTTGCTGGGAAAAAATTTCAGATCCGGGATGGAATTTCCAGGGGGGAGAGGAAGAGACCCCAGAATAGACCATCAGTATCCCAGTGATTATGACACTGGGGAATGTGGGAGAGCCAGGATTAAATCTCTTCTCTGACTCAGGCAGAGCAAGAACTTGAACCTGGGTCTCCTACTGTGTACCACGTGAGTACCCTAATAGAGTAATGCTATCTCTTTCCTGTTGGAGCTATTCCACCTTGTATAAGTAAATATTCACTAGGGCAGAGAGAGAGACTGACTCCATAGCCCTGTGGTTAGGTGTGAGTCCAGAACAGGTAGAGTAGGGCCTTGAACCTGGGTCTCCCATATCTCAGGTGAGTGCCCTAATCACAGGGGTATTGGCTATTTTAAGGTGGATTTCTCGCTCTCTTTGTAAAAATATTCAAATTGTCTCGTTTTCATTCTGATGCAGACTGAACACAAATGTCAAAATCTTGGATATTTTTCAAGGAATTCTTGTTTTCTACCCAGCCCTACTTGCTGCCTACAATAAGATTAAGGGAAAATGTCACAATTACAACAATGGGATCAGAATCATCACAAAAAGGAAAAAACCTAGATGGATTTCACATTACCATTGAAATCCACAAAAATCTCTCCCTCCCCTGCCCTCCCAAAAGCGGTGGGAAAAAAAGCAGCACCAGGACCACAAAAGCAAGTAGCATTAAACTTCTCACTTAATACACATCAGCAAAACAAAAGTTGGTGATTGTTTCAGTCAGCCACTAGACGTGATCTTTTTTTCAACAGAAAGTTGGGAGTGTAGACCGGGATTCCTAGGGAAGAGAACAGAGAGAGGGTTTGCTCCCCCTTTGTTATATAGTTCAGTGTTTCACTTGAACTATGCAAATCTGTAGTATTTTACCTCTCTTTGTATGCACTTGCATGTATTCTAGTTACTTTCCCTTTGGATGTGTGTGAGGGTTTTTCATACAGTTGAGAGGGCGGTACATTGTTTCAAGTGTAAAAAAGTGTGTGGTTTTAAGATTTTTTTTAAAAGGAGTGGCTCTTTTACTTGGTCAACTATTTACTTGGATTTACAGTTAGTGCCAGCTGTGATAAAGTTCAACAATTTTCAGTGTAGGTGGCTTAAAATGAGTGTGTTGGGTTGTATAAGTTGAATATGCAGGATATGATTTCTTGCTATGCTAAAGAATACTCTTCAGATGTAAATGATTTACAATAGTAAAGAAAACAGTCATGAATGTCGGTTTGTGTAGACTCAGAAGCTGGTTTGAGGGGAAATCTTTTACTTAGGGATAGAGGAAGAGGTTTAAACTATCTTATGCTTCCTCTGTGGCTTTGTACATCCTTTCAGAAAAGTCAGGCACAGATAGTAAATCACGTGAATGTTTGTCAGATTTTTACAATGTTTGAGGTAGCAGTATTGCCAACCTAAAATGTTCAAAAATCCTGTTAGACACCAAAAATCATGAGATTGGCTTTAAAATCATGAGGTTATGTAAAAATAACAGATTTGGTATTCTTTTTATTTGCCTTCTGCTTTTTGAGCTTTTAGAGTGCACTGGGGTCACATTTTGAAGCTTTCTCCGCAGCCACAAGGGCTAGAAACTTAAAGAAAAGGTAAGAATGAAGGCTGAAATCATCACATATCCACTTGACTCCAGGGGCCTTAAGAAAAACAGTCATAATCATGAGACCAATGACAAAATCATGAGAGTTGCGCACGCGCGCGCACACACACACACACACACCAACCAACCAACCAACCAACCAACCAACCAAATTGACCTATTCTAACCCCAAGGCTCTAGTAAGACTATTTTCTGGAATTGTATGTAAACAAATTCCCTTTGCTTCCTTCCCTTTTTTTTCTTTATGTAAGCTATGTTCTTCATAAATTAAAAAACATGTAAGGGCTGAAAGAGGCCATTTGAGAGAGGGAACCTGGATATGCAGAGTGAACAGACTGGACTCCAAGCATCAACTTCATGCCCTGATCACTGCACGTATTATAGTTTTAAATTATGGAATGTCATCATGCTGTGTTACCCACAGTCCTGGGCCATCTTGGTACTAAACCATAGTGGCCCTTCATGGAAAGTCTCATTTTTAATCTTCACCATGTTGTGTGAGAAGAACATAGTGCCTGGCTGGCTTCAAAGAGAGTTTGAAGGCGCATGAAATGGATGCAAGGGACTTACCCAATTTGGTAAGAACTTATTTCCATCTGACCATGTGATCAGTCCATATATGGGCAAATGGAAAGGGTTGAGTCCTTGTATTTGAATTGCACAAGTGAACTAAATACACATTTCATCTATACATACAAAGGGCCAAACTCAGAAGTGTCAGGTGGTGTGAATTAGACCTCTTGAATTAGACCTCTTGCCCTAGCTCAGACTCCTTTCCATTTACTGAAATGGAAACTTTTCCCTTTGACTAGAGCTGGCCAAATTTTCACTGACAAAAAAGTGGTTTCAAATTTAATCAAGCTTTTCAATTATCTCAGCTCAGACCTACTTTATCTTTCAAAAGTGTCAGAAGTCTAATTAGTATAAGTTTCATATACTGAGGTACTCTAGCTAAGACTTCCTTCCCCATTGTTTCAGTGTGTATAAAAAGTCTAAATGAGTTTAACATGCACTCCCCTACACACCACCTTTGAGTCTGGCACAATCTCAGAAAATTATCATAATTCTCAATATGTCCTTGGAGAGGTATCTCCTATTTTATAGAGGAGGAAACTGAGACACAAGTCACTTGTCCGAAGTGATGCAGGAAGTCAAAACAGTAAATAGAACCCAGATCTCCTAAATCCCAGTCCCCTGCTAGAACCACTAGCACAGCCTCTGTTCCCCAAAATTACATACATTATTAAACATTCCTATGATGATAAACTAGGCCAAATATTATTTGTCAAAATGATATATTTTCCACATTAAATAATTTTTTATATACAGAGTATTTTAAATATATCATATCCATGGCATTCATATGAAATCTGATTCATTTATATTTTACATACAAGTAGAGGGAAACTTTTCCATATAGGGAAGAATAGGACCAAATAGGAAGGGACAAATAACTTAAAAATATTAACATGCCAGCAAAAAGAAAGGAAAACTCTTGGTTCATGGACTATCAATAGTTAGACATATAGATCAAAAGTTACAATAACTGTTCTGTACATGAAAATATATTCCTGAGCAAACGGATCATAGCAGTTCTGACACTGGATATAATTATAAGAAGATTATGATTCATCAGTGGGTACAGTGTGATATATACACACACTAAGTTTCACAGTATCCTTGATTTTCCTCATTCCTACATTTTTCTTCTTAGTGTTTCTTTCTAGTGCCTCCTTGCTCTCTTTTATTCCAGTTTAACTGTAGATTCATGAAGTAGGTATTTAGGTCCTGAGGGCCACAGTTTGTAAACACTTAGGCACGTGAGCAACTTTGCTCACAATTAGTCCTGCTGAAGTCAACAAAGAACAATAGAAGGAAAGCTTGAAGCAGAATCATTTTATTCAGTGCCTAAGCTGCTATGGTCCAAGTACTGAGGAACATATTTTCATCTGAACACATGTACATACAAGAATATTGCGAGTTTCTAGATGAACATTAATACATATGTCAAAAAGGTGTGTTTGACATACTCATTTTTTCAGGAAAATCCCCTTCTTACACATTTTTCTGTCTGGGTGAAGCTTGTATGCACAAAGATCAAATGTAGACAGGAAATAACACACTCTCTTTCCTGTTTAAAGACTGGCTGTATTTCCCAGCTGTAATTACCTTGCTGTTCAGTATTTCACTGCACCAGACTAGGAACAGGGAATAGCTGCCACTCTGTACCCCAAATGTCTCTTGCTATCATCACTCTTTTCATTATTTTTAAATGATCTTTTAAATGAAGATTTATAGCAAGTCCTACCGGTACAATAACAGGTGGAGAAAAACATTCATATTATAAAATCCTATTCAAAGTGTTTGGGTGGGGAAAGTCTTCAGAGAGTCTTAGGGATGGTCCGGGAGAGACAGAGAGATGCGTGTGCGCACATACACACACATGCTACACATAAATCAGCAAATTCTTAGCCTAAATAATCTTCTAGTGAATATGGCTTATACAGTCCTGCCACTGAATAGTATAAGTCTATAAAGGCAATCTAACTGCAAACACTGGCTAAGTTAAGAGTCATAGAATGAAGTGATTCTATATTTTACCTGTTATCTGCATCATCAAAAAGAGATTGTTATCCAGCTGAGCACTTAAAAAGTCTTTAGTTTCATTAGAATTAAGGAAGATATAATGGCCAAGATTTCCAAAAGTGGCTAGTGATTGAGTACCTTAATTTCTGAGTACCCAATTTACTACACATAAAGGGGCCTGTCTTTCAAAGGAAGGGTGCTTAGCATTTTCTAAAAATCAAACCATTTAAGGTGTCTCGAGTTGGGCACCAAAAAAACAAGACATCCAAAAACACTATAAATGTCTGAAGTTACTGTAATTTTAATAATTTTAATATGGAAACTCATGAAAGAAAAGAATGATTTTATACCATCTAGACCAGTGGTCCCCAACACGGTGCCCGCGGGCGCCCACCAGGGCATTTGTGTGCGCCCGCCTAGTGCCCAGCAGGGGAGAGAAGCTGCGGCCTGCGCCTGCCAGGGACAGAGAACTCCGGGGCTGCAGGTGCCAGTGTTCTCGGTCCCTGGCAGGCGCGAGGCCGCAGCTTAAGCAGGAGAGAAGCCGCGGCCCCGCGCCTGCCGGAGACAGAGAACTCCAGGGCTGCAGGCTGCGGGCGCCGGTGTTCTCTGTCCCCGGCAGGCGCGGGGCCTGCCTAGTGCCCAACAGGGGAGAGAAGTCGGGGCCCCGCGCCTGCTGGGGACAGAGTACTCCAGGGCTGCGGGCACTGGTGTTCTCTGTCCTCGCGGCTTCTCTCCATTATGTATTGCGGCTTCTCTCCATCATATTATGTAATATTAAATATGATGGGTTTTGTATTATTTAATGTACAAATACAAAATAAGCCTTGAAAAATTGTTGGTGCCCACCACACTCTTCTGAAAACATGAATGTGCTACTGGCCACAAAAAGGTTGGGGACCACTGATCTAGACACGCATTCTTTCCCCTGGTACAGCTCTTGTTCCAGCTCAGGTGGTAGCTAGGGGATGCTTCATGATGGCTCTCCTCTCCTTTGTTCTGTTCCACCCCTTTATATATCTTTTGCATAGGGTGAGAATCCTTTGCCTCTCTCTGGGTTTCCACCCCCTCTCACTGGAAAAGCACCAGGTTAAAGATGGATTCCAGTTCATGTGACATGATCACATGTCACTGTAAGACCCCAAGCCTTCATTCCTCCCAGCCTGACTCACAGGAAGGCTTGCTTGCAAACAGAGCCCCAGTCAATTGTCCTGGTTGCTGGGAGCCATTAAGATTCCAAACCACCATTAATGGCCCGCACTTTGCGTAATTACAATAGGCCCTCAGAGTTATATTTCATATTTCTAGTCCCAGATACAAGAGTGGTACATTTATACAAATAGGATGATCACACTCAGTAGATTATAAGCTTTGTAATGATACCTTACAAGAGACCTTTTGCATGAAGCATATTCCAGTTACATTATATTCACTCATTACCATATTTTTATAAAACCATATAGACTGCACAACGTCACACCATGGCACGGGGAGCCCTGCAGCTCTCAGCTACCGTGGGCAGAAGGTGCTGGACACCCCCCTCCCCCTTTCCTGTGGCAGAGCTCAGGCTCTCATCCCCCCGTTAACCCCATTTTGTCACTTTTTTTTTTTTAGTAAACATCCCAAACAGGTCACGGGCTTCTGTGAATTTTTGTTTATTGCCCGTGACCTGTCCGGGCCATTTACTAAAAATAACAATGACAAAATCTTAACTTTAGGAATGAGATATCATAAATGGTAACTGTGAATCTTAGAAATTAGAAATGAAAAAGACCTACAATATTAAGTAAACTAAGCTATCTCCCTTCTGGTGCAGGATTATTCACTATACTATCTTTTAATACACCTTTTCATACTTTTGGGCAGTCTTTTAAAAAGGTAACAGTGCAGCTGAATATTAAAAATGTTATTGCGGGAGAGAAGCGACAAAATGGTTTGTGTCAAACAAAGACAGTATACTGTGTGTGTAATATATATATAAAAAACAATAATGACCCAGCGGGGAACTCCTTTAGCAAATTTCCTGAAAAGAAATATCCAAAGCCCATCATTGCTCCAAAAAGACAGTAAATGCTCTTGGTGATTATGTTGTGACTGAAACTGAGAAGGAAGTCTTCACTTAAATTAGAAAGCTCTACTTAAGTCAGGACTGAGTCCACATGGAGTTTTTTCTGGTCAGTTTCCCATTGCAGCCACGATTGTGTTAAAATGAACAGAGAAATTAAATTATATTTAGGCATGGCAGAAATATCATCGACAGATATCAATGTTTATTTTAAGAATTTTGAAGAAATTGATTTTACATTTTCACGTGTGAAATTATGGGTTTTAAACAATTTTTAAAAATAGTTATCAATTTAAAATGTTGACAGTTAAGGGAAATTATGGGGCAGCACACAATGGGTTGGGGGGTCAGACAACAATTTGACAATAGATGTTGAGATTCAAAAAGTTAAAGCTTTATAACCATTAAAATATAACTTGCCAACTTCTTGTGCCAAAATATACCAATAAATATCCTCAAATCAAACTCTAATAAGTTCCCAAGTAGTATTTTTCTTTCTTAGCCTACCTGTAAACTTTGATTATTATCAATGGAAATATTTTTTTCATCAGTTTGTGTGGAAAATGGAATCGCTTACCTACATTTACCAATAAAATCAAATCCTTCCAAGCCTAATACCAGTCAATGTTGGTTTAGTGCCACAATTGCATGTCAGAATCCAATAGTAGGAACTGCAGCCTAAATAGCAAAAAGGGGTCCTTTTGCTCTTCTCATTGGAGGAAAGAGGGCACATGCATGGCAAGGGCAGGTCTGAAAATATGCTGGAAATAGAAGGAAGGGGTGCACTGGAAATGAAATAATGAAAAGTAGGGCTGAGATGAATGAAGAAAAGGAATGTTTGGGGGCATGTCCTACAAACTGATAGGAGCACTGGAGCCATTTGGAAGACGGTATGTCTTTATTTAAATAGATATTTCAAGAGAATATAAAACACATATATTCACTGTAGACTTTGATATGGCTGTGTGTGTTTGTGTGAATCGCAGAAGTTAGTGGTGAAGTCCAGTAAGGTCATCGAGTCTGCATCCTCCCAGTGCAAGATTGTTTCCTGATTTATATTTTTCTGGTGATTTATGCAACTGCATCCAATAATGCAGAGCCTTCCATTACACATATTTGTCCATTTAAAGAAAAAGAGAAATAAAATCAAAATGTGAGATCCCATGCAAGTTAGACAGCAATTTACAGCTCTTGCTGTGCTCAGCATTACTTTTGCTACCTTAGCAAAAAATGTTTAGAGACAAATTTATCAGCATCCAGATAGGCAGGAAAGAGTTGGGGTGTCTGTGTTTTTTGTACTGGGTTTTGTTTTTTTTGTGCTAGGTTTTGGTAAAGGAGGCAAAATACAAGTGTAATGATGGAGAATTCCTTGAAGAATGGACTCAGGATTGCTCATTGTGTCCCAATGTGCTGAGGATGCATTAGCATTATCCACCGAAGGTCCAGGGCTATGAGAGCTAGAGAGGGACTAGTGCCCAAAGTGGTTACTATGCTGTCATCTCTTGGTAAAACCCCTGGATTGGAGAGTGAAATTTAAAGTCAAGAAAGTGAAAGGAAATGCTTGGTGTGGTCTGTCCTTTGTGTTATGACACTGACTGCATTATGAGTCTTGGTACAGAGATCCCTCTTTGAATGTTCTTCTCCGATAGCCGAGCTGGCTGAATACTAGAGCAAATCAGAAGAATAATTATTTAATAAATAATGGCAATATTAGTCAAAAATTGCCATCTGATTATTACTATGAAATTTACAAAAACTGATATTGGGAAACAATGCACAGAAACATTATTCTAGAGCCTTTCTTCAGGTTTTGTTTAATTATGAATTTAAGTTGCCATATTTAACAAGATGGCAGTTTTAGCCCTTCAGCTGCTAAAATAGCCTTATGTGTATATGGGAATAATCCTCAGAATAACAATACTAATTCTGAGGGCTCTGAACTGAGGAACAGGTACTAAGTAAACACAGCTCCTATCTCATTCTCTCCTCTTCCACTCTGAGCCTCACCTTCCTCCAGACTCTTTCCCCTCTCTTTAATAAGACCCTTCTATGACATTCTGGGGTTTAATCCAGACCAGTGAGGGGCTGTGTCACCCTTGCCCTGTGTCACCCTTGCCCTGTGTCACCCTTGCCCTGTAACCTCAGATGCCTCACAATGCTTTGCTGCCGTAGCTCCCACCTGGATTGCTCATAAACAGCCTGCGAGCAGGTAGGTCACACACACGTGCTTAGTGTCTGTGTGTAGCCACAGCTCTGGGCCATCACTTCTCACCCCAGCAGTCTGTCAGCAAACACCAGCCACACACTGACTTCCAGAAGCCTTGGTTACCACTTGCAAGGTGACCCAAATATGGTCCCAGTCTCAATTTCCCCTCCCTCCCCAAAATGTGTGTTCTGCACTGTCCAGCCCTCTCCTGGACAGTTCAGACATATTAGGTCCATTGTGCCTCTAAGGGGACCAATATACAACAGTTTGACACCCTAAATGGAGTTACCCACACAGTTGACAACACTGGATTAGTTTTGATTACAGAATAAAACAAGTTTGTTTAACTACAAAGAGATTTTAAGTGAGTACAAGTATAGGGCATTAAAGTCAGAAATGGTTACAAGAGAAATAAAGATAAAATGCTTCCTAGGACTAAAACTTAACAAGCTAGGCTTGGTTCAAGATAAAATTCTTGGTTGCTCCCAGCAACAGGACTGGGCAAATTTCAGGTCAGAATCTCTCCCAAAGTCAAATGGGCTTGTCTCTTTTGTCTTTGTAGGTGAAAGAGCAAGAAATGGATAGGGAGACATAACTTGGGGTCTTTTTGCTCTTCACTTTTATAGTTCAGTCACCCGTTGAAATTCATTTTGCTGCGGTTTACTCCTAAAGTAAATTCCCGCTGTGAGGTTGGAGTCAAGGAGTCTGGTCGTGAAAGAGGTTCCAGACTGACCAGTGAGTTATTAGTTTTTAAATGATACCTCACAAGGCATATTTGGCATATTTTCACAAGGCATAAATGATACCTCACAAGGCATATTTTGTACAAAGATTGTTACAAGGGTGTGTAGAGTATGAATGCAGAGATTTATTCGGTCACACTTTCCTACCTCTGTGATCTGCCAAATGTGGCTACACTTCCCATCCCTACCCCATGAGGCCTGCTTTATTTTAGGTCAAGGATTAATATTACCTCAAAGAACTGTCATGCTTGCCATTACCTGATGATGGAATTTCGTGCAGCTCATATCCATTTATCTATTCCTTCCCCCCACAAAAACTCTCCCCTCCCCCCACTGCAGACTTACCTCAGAGCCACCTTGGAAATCTCTATCCTTTGACTGAGACAGTTGGTGGCTAACTTTATATGATGCCACTCTGCACTTTATGCCAGTTCCTGCTTGCCCTGGCCTGTCTGCTTGACACACTCACTATCTGCCACCTGCCCTGCTGGTTCCCAGCCTGAAGCACTGACAGAACATATAACTGGTTTAAATTAAAATGTTGGGGTTTTTTTTAAAGAAAAGAACTTCACAAGAATTTTTCACAAATTTGAAATACTTAATATTGCACAAAAATATTTCATTAAAAGTTGAAATCTGAAAGATTTTGACCAGTTTTAGCAGAACCGGGGGTGGGGCATATCTGCAGGGTGCTGTTCTGAGCATGGGGAGAAGAGGTAGGGTCAGTTGAAACTCACTGCAGCAGCTTCTTCCAGCTATGAGATAACACACCTACAAGACAGTGTACCCTAGAAGTCTCCCCAAAGCCCTAATTAAAATCCTCCAAAATGAGATTGACACAAATGTATTAAACACTAGGGGCTTAGTCAGCATCCTAAAGTTAACCCAACTTTCCTGGAAACTGGTTTGAGCAAAATTATGGTAACAATTGTATGAATTCCAGCATGTTAATTTCATTTCCTAGCTGAGTTCATTTCAATGCTAATAGCATTAACACAGTGAGCTAAAACACAAGCATGCAACTGGAGCTGGGGATTTTCCAATTGCATTCTCACTATTAACATGCACTACCAGTGTGCTTAGCATTATATAACAGAGAAAGACAGCCCTTATTTCCATGAGCTTATAGTCTGTAACAGGTATGAGAAGGCACACTGGGAGACGATAAGATGATCTTATTAAGGGACTTTCCCAGTTATTTGTGTGTAGGGAGACTAGAGCTAGTTGGAAGAAAAATTCCAGTTAAATGACTACTTGTTTTGAAACTTAAGCTAACTAGACTGAAAAAGGCTCACAAAAAGATGAAAAAAAACCAAAATGTTTTGATTAGTCCAAAATAAATATTTTATTCCCTTTTTTGGTTTGTGAAAATTTGAGATTTTGACCTTTTGTCTTGATTTGGGATTGAACAACATTCATGAGGCAGGAAAACAGTTTCCCACCTACCTCTGGTGGGACACTCTCCCATCTCCCTACTCCTTGTCCCCCTCTTTCATCAAGAGATCTGTTTCTTGACTCTTTTTTAAAAAACTTTTCCATCAGGAAAACTACTACTTCCTTTCTACAGTAAGCCATCATAATTAATGCATCAATGCCATGGTAAGCATTCTGATGCCTTCTATCTATGAATGATAAACAGGCAGACCACAGGTCTACGGGACATGTGATTTATTCACCTTAGACATTCAATCACTCTGTTGCTCTATGTATAAAGAGGGAATATTACCCACTTTTGTAAAGTGCTTTGAGACCCTTAGATAAAAGAAGCCACAGAGGTACAAAGTCTGTGATTTACCTGATCATTTGCAGGAGCGCCGCCAGCTTTTTCGCCGCCCTAGGCGGTGGAAGGTCCCGCCCCCAAAATTCCACCGACGACCAGGGCACCGGCACCCCCCAAATGTTAGCGCCCTAGGCGACTGCCTAGGTCGCCTAATGGGTTGCGCCAGCCCTGATCATTTGATATATGTCATCTTCATTTTGAGACCTGTTTCCTTTTCACCACCACAGGAATCTCACAGTTAAATCATTGCTGTCTTCTTCTGTCCAACTTCAAACTGGTGTGAAATATTTTTGTGGAAAACCAATTGCATTTATGCATACTGCAATCCTGTAACTTCCTGTGATATATCTGCAGGAATGTCAAAAACAGTGGCACATATTGCCAATTTTGTGTGGTTTTCCAATTTCCCTGGTATTACTGACAATACAAGGCCAAATCCTGCTAGCCTTATTCACAGAAGTAATACTGTTGATTTCAATGGGACTACTTATGTGAGTAAACTGATCAGGATTTGAGCAAGCGGGGAATCATCTTTGCTTCCTCCCTTTCCTCCTCATTTAGTCTGTGGCTGAATCTTATTTCTTCTTCCTCCACAACATCTCAAAAATATGCCCCTTCCTTTGTAGCCCGAGGGCCAAATCCATAACCTAGTCATTTTCTGCTTAACTACTGTAATCTCTACTAAGGTTCTGTTGTAGTTAAAATTAGAAATCGACCTAAAGCTGGCGCAGTGCTGTGGCTGGTGGAACAAATAATGTACTAATATCCTGGGATGCTAGCTTAGGAACAATCTGATTTTCACAGTTGAACATAGGTGAGGTCTCAAGGTACAACACAGGAGGCTAAATTAGTTCTTCACTATAGCATCACCAAAAAGTTGTAATTGTAATCCTAGAAACTCATATTTGCCCAAAAGATTAAGTAAAAATAGCTCAGAATGAAGGAGGTCATCCCAATGTTAGCCTTTGATCGAGTCAATATTTCAAGTACCTTCTGCTTCAAAGTGCTCTCAGGCCCCTTGAAATATTCTGTTCATTGGTCATAACCAGATGTCTAAGCTCCATGATACAAACAACAACATAATCCCGAGATAAAATTATTCCAAAATTGTGATCAGTACAGTGTGTGCTCTGTAGCTTTAAGAGAATTACTCACTGACTTGAATTTTAGACAAAAAACTATACTTTCACTGCTCCTCACTTTACAAAGTCCTTTTTGTCATTCTTGTCATTTCTATAAACCTTTACATATTTATTCATTTATTTATTTAATTTGGTGGTCAGAATAACTTTTGTATACAATCCAAAATGTCCTTATAAAAATAAAACCTTTTCCCTAATGCCTTGGTTGTACCCTATTGGATCCCTGACCACTTTAACAAAGTTGGGAAACTGACCTGTTCAACTGGACAAGACAAGGAAACGAACCAAGATTTCAAGAAAAATTGTTTTGCTGTTTCCCTGAAAGTCATTTTATTAGTGAAGATTTTAATCAAGAAACTTTGGTTAGCATGCAGAATCTTGTACATGGTTCAACATGTGCCAAGAAAAACTAGAGGGGAAAAAAAAGGCCTTGAGACATATTCCAGACAATATAAAGTTTAATCCTGATGACTGGATTGTAACTGAAGTGCAGTTATTGTTTGTGGGAAGTTCCATTTCACTCAAATGAAGCTTGAGATTCTACAATACAGAAATTGTTTCATCATAAATTACCAAGCAGATGTCTGGCGCTCAGCTGTAAAATGTCCAGTGTTTCACCAAAAGTCTATAGTTAGCATAATTTTTTTTTAGTTGCAGGTTTTTACAAGGACCTATGTTATCTTAAATTAATTTTCATATGATTACGTTTGTTCCTTTCCCTGAGAAAAACCTATTATCTTCCCACAAAAAGGAAAAAGGGTTTTTTTCTTTTAAATTTTCCCTCCAACACCATCATTATTCAGAATTTTTAGAAGAAAAAAAATAGTACTTTGTATTTGTCTAGTGCTTTCCATCTAAAAAACTCAAAATGCCATAGAAACATTTAATTATGTGTCTCATTTGTGAGGTTAGTTATGTATAGTTATCCCCATTTGCGGATGGGAAACTAAGACATAGAAGTTAAGACTAAAATGATTAAACTTGTGTACCTTAAATTGGACATCTAAATCCATATTGAGACAACCTGATAAATGACAAGAACTGGAAGGATTAGGCCCTTAAAGATAATAAGAAAAACAGTATGTTGTAGCTCTCTGTATCTTTGCACAATTATAGAACTATTTCAAGGGGGAAAAAACTCACCCTCAGGCTGTAAAAGCATGAAATGCTGCGTGTATATTTCACTGTACTTATTGTTCTTTTTGCTGGGTGTTTTCTTCCCCATAGTTTTTACAGGCATTATTGGTATTCTCCATTAAGTGACTCACCAATTTCTCTCTTATAAGGAAATACAGTGTGTCTTAATGTCACGTCAGAAAATGTTTATATTCAGGCAAGCCAAAGGGCTTGGTTCCAATTGGAAACAGATATCTCTGGTACTGGGGAAAAGAAAGCCATGTCCCTAGAGCTATTTATTGAAAGTTTATTTTTCCTTCCCTTATCGTTGCCAGTTCCTCACCCAGGGGAGAATCAACCAGTAAAGGAAGGGATTGCAATTTACATACCACACGAAACAAAGCCCTATCCTGTCTCATACATTAGTCACAGACAGCATGCTTGAGACATTCTGGGAAGCCCCTGTATAGAAGGCAAAAAAGGTTTAAATCAGAGTTCCATCACCTATATCTTACTCTGTGTTGCTTCCACACACGCACAACTAGTTGGGAACATTTTCTGTGAAGTTTCTGAGACACATGTTTTAATAGAACTTTTTTCTTCCCCCTCCTTCGGACAACCCCACCTGCTTAAAGTACATATTTTATTTGCTTGCCTTCTTTTAAAGACCTGCAGTAAAACAGACATCCAAAGCCTCTTTCGACTTCCACAGACAGGCATGAATGGCCCGGAAACTTCAGCAGACCAGTTACAGGTAAGTGAGCATTTCTGATGGGGATCAGTATCAGTGGCATGTTGTTTGTTTAATGGAAATGTGCAAACTAATTAGACATTTAGAGCTATCACTTTGTGGATGGATCATTATAGGCTTGTGTTGTAAAATAGTCTTGTCAGAATGAATGTATTCTGTTTTAATGTATGAAGGTGATACTGGAATGCTATAGATCTTTTAGAAACTTTTTAAATCTTTAATTTTTTTCTTTAAGAAGCTGATCCTGGGCATGGCCAATTGCCATGGTAACAAGGCAGCTTCTTGAGGCACTGTTAGCTATACCAAGATTTGAGCCATAGGCACCGGGGCATTCTTTGAATTTACTAGCATTGTGTTTCTCTACTGGAAAGTGAGAGCTGTGACATTTAAAACCAATCACAATTTGTCCTTAAAGCTGTATATATTTATCAACTGAATAAAAAGAATATGCAAAATGTATTTGGTAGCTTTTGAGAAATCTGTATTAGGCTGTGCTTCACTTGCCTGGGCTGACAAGCTGTGCCAGCTCAGCAGCGCACGCAGTGCAGCAGGGCCACAGCAGCTGGCAGGAGTGGGAAACTCCACCACCAGTGGGTCGACTCCATGGGCAGGAAGCAGCCAGAGAGAGATCGCGGGCATGGGGAGTGGGAAGCTCCCCCCAGGCCAAGCTCCAAGGATGAGGCAGTGGCACTGACACAGGTTGGGGAGGAGCAGCAAGGGATTGGGTCACAGAAAGGTGAGCAGGATTGGGGGGTAATTAGTCCTGGCAGCTCCGCAGAGGAAACAAGGTAAAGAAAATGGAATCTGGGCCAGCAGCTAGACCCTTGCAATCCGACTGGAACCTGATAGGGTCCGACTACAAGTGTCGGGTT
The DNA here is from genome assembly GCA_003942145.1 of Platysternon megacephalum. Classification (NCBI taxonomy): domain Eukaryota; kingdom Metazoa; phylum Chordata; order Testudines; family Platysternidae; genus Platysternon; species Platysternon megacephalum. Next base: position 10,007,529 of record QXTE01000001.1, on the reverse strand, counting down.
TGGGTCAGGAATGAAAACAACTTGACATGCTTGGACTTGAGTTCAGGTTGGCTGTGGTCTAGTCGGATACAGATCAGGCTTTAAAATTAGGTCCTAGCAGACCTCTAATTGACAGTGCAGTTTTGGTCTGAAAACCAGGCTACTGACTGGATATTTGGTGGGGGAGGAATTAAAAACAACACTTTCAATGACCAGGCATTTGACATGGTCAATGTGCTTTTCTGTGTTATGTATATTTATTCCAATTACAATTCTGTTTCTACATGCAGCTAATGTGCATCATGGTTTGTTATGAGAACCTGTGATAGCTTCTTGAAAATTATGATCTATTGAGCTAATCATATAAAAATGAGGATTTGCCTGAAACCATACTGGCTACAAATGACCTATGAAGTACATTTTGAACCCATTATGGGTCTAATTATGGGCCCACTCCTGCAAACACTTACTGCTGGGAATAATGCTTACTGTACTAATGCCCATGAATGAATGGGGACTATTCATGCCTGCTAGCATGCCTAGTGGTAAGTGTTTGAAGCACAGGACCTTTATTAGTTGTGAGGCAGGCAAACAATACTTTAATACACAGTATCTTTAAAATAAAAAGCAAAATATGAATGTAGAAAGCTGAAGAAAATTATTAGACTTTTGCTGGCTTTTGCAAACTGCTTTTTTAAAGAATTGCCCCGTAACACAATATGATACACAATGGGCTAAAATCTCAGTTGGTTTATATTGGCATAGCTCCATTGACTTCAGTTGGCCACAATTCTCATTTCCGCCACAGAGTAAGCAAGCCTTAAAGTGAGTGTAAATTACATTTTTGTTCAATTTAAGGCCTTTTTGCCTTGCCAGGGAGATTTAATGGACAGTAGTGTAAATATAGCATTTAAATAGAAATTTCCCTCTTCAAATTGCTTTATAAACATTAATATAATAGACATGTAAGGTAGATAAGTGCTCTATAGGATAATACTGAATTTGGGGGTATTATTTAGAAGGATTTATTTTAACTATTGTTTTTTTCTCTCCTTTGAAAGTGTACGTTACTGACAAAAAAGAAGAAGATACCAACAGATACCCTTGAACAACAGATCAGAATACTGGAAAGACAGAGACAAGAGGTAACTGATTATACTATTATGAAATTATAATTTTTGGTCTCCCAGAGCAGGAAATCATAGGGCTCAAATTGTTACTGTTGCTCACACTGATTAATATTTACTTCTCTAGCAGTTCCTCTTCAGTCAGTGGCAGAATCAGGGCCATGATTTTCTTGTGGAATGCTAGTCCTACATTCTGGAACCAAAATATTCTTGCCTCACAGTTTGTCATGAAATAAGGTCCCAATCCTTCAAACACTTATGCGTATACTTAACTTTATGCATGTGACTAAAGCCATTGGCACGTTTTACATACATAAAGTTAAGCAAGAACATACATGTTTGCAGAATTGGGGCAGAAAACACACTAATAATGTGCTGATATAAGGTGGCGTAGGCAAGCTGAAGGTTAATGATCCCTTGAACCCTGAGTAGGGATTTATAAGACATTAGTGCAAACTTTATTAATGCTCATAGTAATGCCAAGGGGTAATGTTGAGCAGCAACAAATTGCTTATTGGGTGTCTGACTCCTAGCAAACTGAGAATGTTTCTTTTTGTGACCATCCTAAACAGTGATCCATGTGTGCTGAATCTCAGGATGCTTCCAGGGGGCATATTTGAGGAGTGTAAACCATTTGTATTGGTTCACTGCTAACTTTTTTATGTGCCAGTTACGTGTATGATTAGGGCCCTACCAAATTCACGGCTGTGAAAAATACATCACGGACCATGAAATCTGGTCTCCACCTTGAAATATGGTCTTTTGTCATATACCAGGGGTCGGCAACCTTTCAGAAGTGGTGTGCCGAGTCTTCATTTATTCACTCTAATTTAAGGTTTCGTGTGCCAGTAATACATTTTAACATTTATAGAAGGTCTCTTTCTATAAGTCTATAATATATAACTAAACTATTGTAGTATGTAAAATAAATAAGGTTTTTAAAATGTTTAAGAAGCTTCATTTAAAATTAAATTAAAATGCAGAGCCCCCCGGACCAGTGGCCAGGATCCGGGTAGTGTGAGTGCCACTGAAAATCAGCTTGCGTGCCAACTTCGGCACGCGTGCCATAGTTTGCCTACCCCTGCCCTATACTATTCAGACTTCTCAGGGGAGACCAGTGTTTCTCAAACTGGGGGGTCCCAATCCAAAAGAGGGTTGCAAGGTTATTTTAGGGGTGATTGCAGTATTGCCACCCTTACTTCTGCACCGCTGCCTTCAGAGCTGGGCAGCTGGAGAGTGGCAGTTGCTGGCTGAGGGCCCAGCTCTGAAGGCAGCAGTGTAGAAGTAAGGGTGGCAAGCCCATACCATGCCATCCTTACTTCTGCGCTGCTACTGGAACTACCGCTCTTCGGCTGCCCAGCTCTGAAGGCAGCACTGCCACCACCAGCAGCGCAGAAATAAGGGTGGCAATACTGCAACCTCCCTACAATAATCTTGCGACACCCCCTAAGATCCTTTTGGGTCAGGACCCCTACAATTACAACATTGTGAAATTTCAGATTTAATATCTGAAATCATGAAAGTTACAATTTTTAAAATCCTAGGACCATAAAATTGACCAAAATGGACCATGAATTTGATAGGACCCTATTATGATAAAAGCCAATCCCTGTTCACTTTATATATGGAAATAGTCTTGCTGAACTCAATGGCACTTTCATATGAGTAAGGCAAGTGGGGTTTGCAACATCTAAAACTATACCTATCACATATACCTGGCAAGATATAGTGAACTTTAACCAAGGAAAAAAGTGTATGTAACTTCAAAAAGAAATTGGGAGTGGTAGTTTATTTGCATTGCTACTGTGTTAAACATGAGTCACCTGCTACTTACTGCATATCAGAGTGATGTAAATGTCACTCCTTGCCCAACTATTTTGTTGTGGATGGGGAAAGCCTCAGTTTATGGGCTTGTCTACATTACCCGCTGGATTGACGGGCAGCGATCGATCTAGCGGGGGTCGATTTATCACGTCTAGACATGATAAATCGACCGCCGAGCGCTCTCCCGTCGACTCCGGTACTCCACCAGGGCGAGAGGCGCAGGCAGAGTCGACGGGAGAGCGTCAGCCATCGACTTACTGCAGGGAAGACACCACGGTAAGTAGATCTAAGTACATCGACTTCAGCTACGTTATTCATGTAGCTGAAGTTGCGTAACTTAGATCGACCCCCCCACACCCTCCAGTGTAGACCAGGCCTAAATCTCCACCTTGACTGTATTCTGGAATGCAAATATCAAAGAAATTAAAGACATGCCACAAAGGTCGGCAGCCTTTGGACTTTCTCTTCTTGAATGTAAATTGGCCATAGATGATGAGGAGATGCTGAATACCTTTGTTAGCTTCAGTTTAAACTATGTAATAATGCACTTCAGGCAAGTGTTGCTCACTGAGAATTACTGATTGATAATTGCAGCTGCTGGAGGTGAACAAGCAATGGGATCAACAATTTAGAAGTATGAAACAGCACTATGAAAAAAAGGTAGGTTTGATTGTTTCTATTGGGCTCTAAAAGTGCCACCAGCTGACAGCAGCCCCATCCTTAAATACAAACTAGACTACAGCTAGACACAGAGAAGGATCCAGAAAAATAACATAAAAACATTAGCGTTCTATGTCCACCCCCACCTCCCACGTAAAGGAAAAATTGAGAGTTTGAACATAAAATAGCAAGTAACATGCATAAGGGTTTTCTGGCAATCCGTTACTGGAGCTAAGGTTCAAAGTGGTCTTTGAAGTCCCGTGAGGATCATTGTGGTCATCAAAACAAGGGTCCTCCACAAGATCATGAAAACTGTGCCCACTTTAAGCCATGCTTCCCTGAGAATTAATCTGCAGGTGTGCAGTGTGTGCCACAGGCACTGGATCTGCACAACCACAGATCCAAATGCCCCTGTGCCATCCCTTATGCTACCTTCTAGATTGGTTTATGAATGACCAGCATGGAGATCCCCTTTGTGGTACGCCTGGTAGGGGAAGCTGAAGGTTGCTCCACTAGCCCTAATACCTGAGTGGATTTTACCCCATGAGAGGCTATACTGTATAAGGAGCTCTTGTTCTTTTATTTTAAATACATACTGTTACTTTTCTTTTATTAAGAATTTTGTTAAAACAAGTGGTAGTCTCTTCCTCCTTCCTTTCACACACTGGGGTATTTATGCCACAGACATTTCTTTTGAAAACACAATAATTAGTTGGCTAGCAAACTTGGCTGCCTGAGTGGAGTTTCTTCTTTTAAGTAAATAATCATAATTTCCATCAGTGTCTGCCTCTAACTGCCTTATAAGAAAAAGAAATTCCCATTTATTTTTGTTTTCTACCAAAGACAAAATGTTGACACCCCCGCCCCCACAACCAGCTCTATTAATAGACCACACGGTTCTTTTCTGAATTGCTTATACACAGAGAGAATACAAATGACTTGTCTCCATCAGTGCATGATCATTTTGCCCCCAGTTGGATTATGAGGCGCATTTTTGCAGAAGGAGCCCATGATGGGGAAGAAAAAAAGAGCATTAAAAATGGGAAATCTGTAGAGGGGCTGCTCCTTAACTGATGTAAATTGGCAGCTAAATCATTGGAGCTAATTGGATTTACAATAGCTGAGGATCTGGCTCAGGGCCAGAGTGCTTAAAATTTTTCATTAGAGAGAGACCTGAAAAGGCGAGGGGAGGATCTTATTTACGTACAAACGGTTCTGGCTCCTTCTCTGTGTCTAGCTGCGTACTGAGAGCAGAAAGGTTTTGAAGGAGCCTGGGGGATACCGCACCACTCAGTGTCCTCTGCCTCAATCACCCCCTGCTGTGAGTGTGTGTGATCATTTTACAGCTTGCAGAAGTGAAAGCGAAACTGGGTGCATCACAGAGGAGTATCAGTGAGCTGGAGAAAGAAAGGCACCGGAATCAGCAAGAGTGTGAGAGGCTGCAAGCCCTGGCCAGAGATGGACCGCTTCAGGAAGCGGTAGGAGGATTGCACTTTACCTACTTGATTGTGTGTGTCCATAGAGTTACATGGGGTTTGCTCTAGTAAGACATACAGCGTGGGATGAATTACACCAGTGAGATAAGAATAGAGTATCGGGTTCCTTGCCCGGTGGTGTTATGCTCCTGAGGAGGCGGCAGATCATCCCTAGAAATGCAAGTGACTCCTTGTGGCTGTATCACTCCGGAAGTTGACAGAGGTCTGATGAATAGAGCATTTGGGGGGTGGAAACATACTGATATTAATTGTGCATCTGTCCCCTCTCAAACAGATCTGTAAGTGGGTGAATTTTCTTTATGCTCAATAAAAGAAAATGCTGAAAATAATCTCTCCAGACTGGGTGACAGGGCAACAAAATGGCAGATGAAATTCAGTGTTGATAAATGCAAAGTAATGCACATTGGAAAACATAATCCCAACTATACATATAAAATGATGGGGTCTAAATTAGTTGTTACCACTCAAGAAAGAGATCTTGGAGTCACTGTGGACAGTTCTCTGTAAACATCCACTCAAAGTGCAGCGGCAGTCAAAAAAGTGAACAGAATGTTGGGAATCATTAAGAAAGGGATAGATAATAAGACAGAAAATATCATATTGCCTCTATCAGGGCCGGCTCTAGCTTTTTTGCCACCCCAAGCAAAAAAAAACCAGGGCTGCCGGGCTGCCGAAACAAAACAAACAAACAAACAGGGCGGCCGGGCTGCCAAAGCAAAAAAAACAAACCGGCAGCCGCAGGGAGCAGTGGAAGGCGGTCAAGTCAGCTCGCAGGGGGGTGAAGCGTGGCGCCTGCCCGCTCCCTCCTCCCGTGGGCAGCCAGGCGCTGCAGCCCGCTCGCAGCAGGGCGAGAGGGGCTCCCCCCTCCGGCCTTAGGGTGCCTCTCCCAGCCGGGCAGGCGGAACCCCCGGGGACTGCAGGAGGTGCTGGCTCAGCCGCTCCTTTAAAGGCGTCTTGGCCGGGCTGAGCTCAGAGCGGCGCGGGAGGCGGAGGCCGGTGCAGGCGGCAGGGAGTGGCGCCTCCCGGGGAGCCCGGCGGCACAGTGAGCGGCAGGGATCGCTAGTTCCTGCCCCCCCGGCCCTGCAGGGTTGGGCTGGGACTGGTGGAGCGTGGGGAGCCGGCCGGGGAGCTGCAGACCGGGCTGCCAAAGAAGGAAAAAAAAAAAAAAAAAAAACACGGCAGGAATTGGCCGGAATGCCGCCCCTTACAACGTGCTACCCCAGGCACGTGCTTTCTCGTCTGGTGCCTGGAGCCGGCCCTGGCCTCTATATAAATCCATGGTATGCCCACATCTTGAATACTGCGTGCAGATGTGGTCACACCATCTCAAAAAAGATATATTGGAATTGGAAAAGATTCAGAAAAGGGCAACAAAAATTATTAGGGGTATGGAAAGGCTGCCATATGCGGTGAGATTAATAAGACTGGGACTTTTCAGCTTGGAAAAGAGATGACTAAGGGGGGATATGATAGAGGTCTATAAAATCATGACTGGTATGGAGAAAGTAAATAAGGAAGTGTAATTTACTCCTTCTCGTAACACAAGAACTAGGGGTCACCAAATGAAATTAATAGGCAGCACGTTTAAAACAAACAAAAGGAAGTATTTTTGTACACAACGCACAGTCAACCTGTGGAACTCCCTGCTAGAGGATGTTGTGAAGGCCAAGACTAAAACAGGGTTTAAAAAAGAACTAGATAAGTTCATGGAGGATAGGTCCACCAATGGCTATTAGCCAGGATGGACAGGGATGGTGTCCCTAGCCTCTATTTGCCAGAAGCTGGGAATGGGTGACAGGGGATGGATCACTTGGTGCTTACCTGTTCTGTTCATTCCCTCTGGGGCACCTGGCATTGGCCACTGTCAAAAGACAGGATACTGGACTAGATGGACCTTTGGTCTGACCCAGTATGGCCGTTCTTATATTCTTACTGTAGGAATTTAGGGATACATACACAAAATGCTTAAGGATAATTTAGGGTAGTAAATATATTTGTGTGTTTAACAGAACACGTTTTCAAATACATATAAAAATATTTAAGGAGCTCTTCAAATTACTACTGTTAGGCCCAGTCCTGCAAACACTATCTGGTCTAGTGCTGACTACTCTGAGTAGTTCAATAGTAAACACACTATGTGCTGTAATACGTGTTTGCTAGCTCAGGTCCTAAGACTTGAAGTCAGGTCAGGGTTCTGTGTTTTTCATGCAAAACATGATGACATGAGACACTGACGCAATTGGAGGAATGCATCACTTCCACTGTACCTGTATTAATGTTTGTTATTGGCTGCCGTAAGATAAACTCACATCTTTGTACGTAAAGCTTTTTATCTCCTCTTTTAACATTTCAGTGGTAGTCTCTAGTCTTAGACCCTGATTCAGCAAGGTACTGAAACATGTGCCTAAAGAGACTAATCACATACTTTAAAATTAGGCACGTGCTTTAGTAAAGCACTTCCATCAAGAGTGTTTGTGCCCCTTTAGAATTCACTTTCCACAAATATTTGAGGAATCAAGTTCACTGGTATGAATATGCACAGAAAGTGAATATCAGTATTCACCTCAGAAATTGCTCCTCTGTTATGTTAAAGAAACAATTCCATGTGACGTGTGTGACCAATTACAACTAAGTGATATGGCTCCAATTTAGAATATTCACAGTCAGCTTCACAGAACAAAAACTTTAAAAAGAGATTCCCTGAGTTCAATTGAATAACAACTAAAACTGAGGAACTTGCATCTGCAAGTGGCTGCTTCATGTTCAGGAAAAACAAACCAAATATATTGTTTCCTGTAATCATTTGCTTGTCTTGCATTGTAATTTAGGCCATAGTAGTCAGGAATGCAGAGCATGATCTGCAGAGAGAATAATTGATGCTGCTATGAGTTACTCAAGTGATTCTCAAACTGTGTTTTGTCTGCCACATAGAGGTTGAAGAACAAAACAATTTGAGAACTAAGGAAGGCTGGTCCATGAGAGGAGCTTTCTCTGATGAAGTGGTCCAAAGAATGAAAGAGCTGGAGAACCATTGGGTTAAAGGATGTACAATACAGTACCACACAACTTGGCAACATCTTTCATACAAACTTCTGCAGACTATCTGAGTTAAAATAAAACACGCATAAGGTTTTAAATAGATAGTAGAAGGAGAGTAGCATTAAAAGGGTGTTATCCAGGGACAAAAAGATATGTTTTTCCAGTGGGATCTGAAAATGGATAGTTTGATAAGGCAAAGAGATGAAAGGCTTTCCCAGATAGCCAACAGCTGCAGAAAAGATTCTCAGATCAACAGTGGTGAGGGTGAGTGAAGGGACAGAGAGGAGGTCTGTGGTTACACGAGAGAGAGTATGAGGAGAAGAGCAGGGAGAAGTGTAGGGGTCAATGAGTTGTTCTGGAGCAAGTCTATGAAGGGTTTTAAAACAAGGATGGCAATTTTGAACTGGAATCTGAACTGAGTAGAGAATCAGAGGAGGTTGGTTAAATGAGGTAGTGATATGGTTATGTTCCTTTGTATGTATCAGAAGGGGAGCCCCAGCATTTTGCATTTGTTGGGATTTAGGAATGGGGGAAGCCTTAGAAATAATAGTAATCGTCGAGGCAAGAAGAGATGAAAACATTTATAAGGATTTTTAGGATTTTTATAGCTTAAAAAACCCAAGCTACAAGTTTACTCATGTATCTGTAATTAACTAATCAGGAGATGCTCTGCTAAAATTACAAATTGTTTTGAAGAAATTAAATGTTCCAACTAATTTGGGGTCTAGTGATGGAATGTAGCCATGTTATCAGTAAATGTAAGCCTGCAAAGTGCTTTTTCAGTGGGTGGATGTACACATTAAGATTTATCCTTTTTTTTGTGGGCATTTTAATACCGTATATAAAACAGTAGCTGACTGCACTGAGGCACACCTGTTGCACATAAGAATGGGTTTTATGGTCCCCGGTGTGCTTGAACACAGTGGGTTTAGGTTTGATGTAGTTTGTTTCTTTATTGTCCAAAGCAGCAGAACTCAGAAAATCTCTTAATTTTATTTTTCTTTTTGTACAAGAAGCCCCAAGCTTTTAAAATTAAATTAGAAAAATGTCAAAATAACTCTGATCTAACTCAGTCTGGCAAAAGCAGCTCATGAGGAAAGTTTTAACCCTTCAGAGCAATGTGGAGAAGCTTGTACAGTACTGTCACTCTGGGAGTTCGATACTGATCTCAGCTCCACTTAACTGGTAAATCCACTCAGTAGCTGAATTGAAGCCAATGGTGTTTTACAGTCAGACACCAGTAAGACTGTAGATGTGATGTGAAATCAGAATTGGACTGTATGTTTAATGTGCCAGTCATGTTAATTAATCCCTACAATGCTATCTTTAAAATAACATGGTAAAAGTGCTGTCCTAATTAGGGATACTTTCCTTAATTGGGCAATAGTTAAGTGTGGTCATGCTCCACTCCGCACAACTAGGGTGGGGACAAAGGTAACTTTAAGCTACTTTGGTGGCTCCCTGATCCTGGAGCAGGCTGGGAGCTGATTCAGCCTCTCTTGCAATGTAGAGCAACCTCAGGTCTGCTCTTAATTGTCAACTGCTACAGGAGCCATTTCATTAGCCAGGGATTGCTGGAGCACTGCTGCACTCCAGCCTATGCTGAGGATAGGGTTGCAACTTTTTAATTGCACAAAACCGAACACCCTTGCCCTGCCCCTTCCCTGCTGCTCTCCCCCACCCTCACTCACTTTCACTGTGCTGTGGCAGGGGGGTTGGGATGTGGGAGGGGATGAGAGCTCCAGCTGGGGGTGCTGGCTCCAGGGTGGGACCAGAAATGAGGGGTTCAGGGTACAGGAGAGGGCTCTGGGCTGGGGCAAGGGGTTGGGGTGGAGGAGGGGGCACGGGGTATAGGGTCTGGAAGCGTGTTTGGGTGCTGGAGGGGGTTCCAACCTGGGGCAGGGGGATGGGCTGCGGGGTCTGGGAGGGAGTTAGGGTACAGGAGGGGGTTCCAACCTGGGGCAGGGGGTTTAGAGTGTGAGCTCTGGCCGGGCGGCGCTTACCTCAGGTGGCTCCCAGTCGGCGGCACAGTGAGGCTAAGACAGGCTCCCTGCCTGCCCTGGCTCCGTGCTGCTCCTGGAAGCGGCCGCCATGTCCGGCCCCTAGGCGGAGGAGCGTCCAGGCGGCTCTGTGCAGCACGTGCTGCCCGTGCCTGCAGGCGCCGCCCCCCGCAGCTCCCATTGGCTGCAGTTCCCAGCCAATGACAGCTGCGGAGGCGGTGCTCGGGGCAGGGCCAGCGCGTGGAGATTCCCTGATCGCACCCTGTGCCTAGGGGCCGCAGGGACATGCCGGTCGCTTCCGGGAGCTGTGCAGAGCCAGGTCAGGCAGGGAGCCTGCCTTAGCCCCGCTGCGCTGCCAACAGGACTTTTAACGGTCCAGTCAGTGTTGCTGACAGGAGCCACCAGGGTCCCTTTTCGACCTGGCGTTCTGAATGCCTGGCAACCCTAGCTGTGGACACCTCCTGTGCTGGACTATTATACTGTAGAACTGGAGTAATAATCTCTCTGCAACCTCATCTGTTTTGATACCTGGCTTCAAGGTCCCTTTGTGCAACCCGAGTACATGAAGGGGTCAAGATCTGGTCTGGTATGTTGTCTTTTTTTCTCATCATGTGAGTAGTCAGCGCAGCGCAATCTCAGCACATTTTATAGTGTCAGGCTCCAGCTACCCATTGTTTTTCCTGCTGCTTCTCCTTCCAGTAGTTTGGCACAATTCCTTGGGATAACAAAAGTGCAACACATCTGCCAGATAGTCTGAAAACATTCTTGAAAAAAAAATTTCATCTGAACCTTATCAACATTTCTATGTTTTTAAATTCCAGAAAGAGAGAGAAATCCTAAATGAAGCATTGAATGAACTGAAGGAAGAGAACAAGCTCCTGAAGGAACAAAAAGCTTCAGTGACCAAAAAGAAAGAATACTGTGAATGTGAAATAAGTCGCCTCAACAAGGTATAGACAAAGAGAGGTATCAGATGGGAAACATGGCTTTAATATTTTTTGTATCTTTGACCTGAATTTATTTCAAGGATCTTTGCTGCCAGATAATGCCAATGTGGAAAACCCTGAATGTTGAAAATAGGGTGCTCTTCTCTCCTCCCATATTACTCATCTGTTGTGTTGCTGTCGGTGCATAACAGTGGAACCCTGATCACTACTAACGCATGGGGAGCTATGGTTAGTGGAGACAGGAGAGGGATTATCTGAGCCCATCCTTACAGCCAGCTGCTGTTAACAGACAGACAGTTGCACTAAGAAGGGGAATATAAATTTCCTATAGGCCAGCTTTGGAGGAAGCTTTGGCTTCTCACGCACACTCTTCTGTGCTTCAGATTCCCAACCTGACTCAAGCACCTTGTGGGATCCTAGTCATCCTCTTGCCTCAGCAATGTTAATTTCTCAAATTCTTCTATCTGACATCGGCAGTCTCTTCCCTCCACTCTCTCCTCTGATCCCTAACCCATGTTGCCCCAGACATAATCCCGTTCTCCCCCTTGCAACATTACTCCATTCCCTGCTCAGCTTTCTAGGGTAAAATCCTGGCTCCAATTGAACTCAATGGCAAAGCTCTTTTTTACTTCGGGACAAGATTTCACCACAGTCTTTTTCTCCTGGCACCCAACCACCTTCCTTCTCTTGTCTTACAGCTCAGAATCCAAATCCTTTCCACCAGACAGCGCCCAGTGAAATATGTTTTTAAAAAGGGGGAAATGTAGTAAACGTTGAATCAAGAGATCACAGAAAGCAAGATGTGTTTTCTAACAATGTACCTCTTGGTAAACCACAAAAGCTTCCTGAGGAAATATGCTGCTCTTAAAAATTACTGTGACGTAACTTTGAATGATGCATAGGCTAAATTCAAAGCAAGGAAAATGCATGTTGCCTTGTAAAAGAATTTGACTGAACTTGTGGTTTCTCTAGCTGACTCCAAAACACATTGACCGGACTCGCGCAGGAACTTTGTGTGACTTCAGCTCCGAAGGCCTATTCATAAAATAATTTACTGGAACATATTGTTCTGTTTTGCTAGGGTCTTGTAGTGTGGTTGGGACTGAGGAGGAGGGAGGAAAATATTCTCATTTGGGAAGAGCTGTGTTGCCAGTGAGATACCCATTGTTCTATAATACAGAACTCGCTGAGTGCAAGAGAGAATTGTTCTTTCTGGTTTACCTGGTATTTGAGTTTTTCTATAACTATTTCACTGGTGTACACAGAAACTGTTGTCCACAGTATTGCCAGCCCCATGCATTCAGAAATTGAGTTAGACTGCCCCAAAAGAATGAGATTTTAAAAATAAATGTTCTTTTTATTCACTTGGTGTTTAAAGCCTTTAGAGTTCACATTTTCCAGCTTTTTCTCCACACAATGATGTCTAGAAACTTCCAGGGAGGGGGAAAGCGCAGATTCTCACATCATCACATGACTCCGGGAGCTGGGCCTTTAAGAAAAGCACCCAATATCATGAGATTTGTTCTAAAATCACAAGAATTGGCAACTGTTCATAATTAGAAATAAAGAAATTAATTGATAAATAGAGAAGCACAGACTTATTTTGCATACAGCATAAAAACAATTCTTCCAGATGGATTGAGAAGCAGTGTTGCCGCATATTTTAGATTGTAGCTTAATACATAAACAGTAGATTTCTCCCACCCTCCTCCTCTCCAGGTACTATAAAAAATAAGAACTGTTGAGGGCCACAGAATAATCTGTGAATTCTCCTACTGGATCAGCACAAAATTATTTACAGCACAGATGTGTCACTAATTCTGATATACTAGGAAAATCCACAAAGTTCTTCCAATTAATCTCCTCCACTTCCACCTGTGGTTGTGGTGAGCTGATCTGGAGCTAGCACAGATCTGTGATATAAAGTATTTTGGAATTGTTGCCACCTAAAAAACTAATCAAAGTTTTTATTTTAAAGGTGTATATAAAGTCAGCAGAGTTAAAATGGATATGATAAATAAGCTTTATAAGCTTGGTGACTGATTTATAAAAGGAGACAGAAGACATAAAATTCAGTGAAAAAAATCAGAGAAATGGGGAAACAATACCTCATCAAGGAACAATGAAATAGGCTCATCTTTGAATCAGAGAGCCTGAACCACTGTGTGCAAGTATATTGTCAACAAGGCACAGGTGTATACCACATGGGTAGGGGGGAAAATAAAACCAGATTTCATTCACATTCATCCCAAGCAGCTATACTTAAGAATCATATGTAAAAGAACGGGTTTGACTGGGAACAGACCAGGAGAGTGTTTTAGCTTTCAAATGTGTTGTGATCCCATTAAGCTTTACAAAATCTCTTCCCTGCCTCCCTCTACCCCATCCCCAACTTGTAATTACATTTTATTTTAACAGGAGTATATCTTGCAGATACACTTGCAGAGAATTAAGACATACTGCTCTGCTCGGGCTGGGGGTTTCCGTAGATATTTGGCTCTCCATTAATTTTATTGCCTGTGCACAGTAGTGAAATATCATTTCCGAATAGAATGGTCCAGAATAACTGTAACTCAGAGGGGCAGGCTGCCCCACTAAGTTTGATACAATACAGAGAATCTACAAGTTGACCAGCTGCATGTATTTTTATACTCTCTCATCTTTACATCCGACCTCATTCACACAACCCTGCACATATATGTGCCTCTCAAATGGCACAACTATTAGGACAGTACTCAAGGTGGCTCAGCAGTTTGGATTAGATTAAAAATCTTCTCTCCTCTTTCAGTTTCCTCCTTGGGAGGCTATAGGTTATAACTGTAGTTTTACTGTCACTATTTCATGGAAGACAAGGCACATAATACTAACCTTCGGGCTACTATGGCCATCCGTGCTTTTGGAACTCCTTGTAACTCCTGCTCTGCCCACCCTCTGTCACTCTAAATCGGTCTTCCCTCCCTTATGACCTTGTATGGGAGCTGGCCAACAGGAGGTCGCTTCAGATGGACTCTACTGGGCATTCTGAGAAAAATTCAGTGACATCCACATCAGGGAGTGGTTCCTCTATGAACTCCTTGGGAGCCTTTTGATAGTTGGCTGTTTGATGGTAACTCTAAAAAGTTCAGACAAGGGGAGGAGTCTGAAACAATTACCAGGAATTATATCTTTTAAAAATGCATAATGTTGAGACAGCCATGGTCTCCTTGACAGAGGTTGAGATGGGACGACACCAAATGGCTATGTCAGAATAATAAAGAAATGTGACATTTGTTAGCTGGTGATAGGTTATAGAGAGTGAGGAGAAACAATAGTTTTAAGATGATTCCAAACCCATGGATAACTGGAATACAGTAATCTCAAAAAAATAATGTAAGGGAAAGTAATGCAAAGTAACATAGCAGGGTTGGACTGAAAAGCAGAGCAACAGTAATACAATGGTGTAGTGTGTGTAATCATGACTCCCTCTAGTGGCTGGCCATACGGACTATGCAACCTCCTGCATGCCTACAGCTAAAGGATTTTGAACTCATGCAGTAGAAATGTGTACTTTCAGTGCTTAAAGGTCTTTGGTTCAGTCCCTGCTGTAGCCATTATATGCTAGATAATGGCTAAATGTTTTTTAAAAAATCTTTAGTTTTGGGAACCCATCTTTAGGAACCTACATTTTTTTCCCAAAAGTTTCTCTAGGCTTTCCAAAACTCTGATTTTTCACAGGCAAAGGCATTGGTAAATGTAAATTGGATGGACCTGCAATGGCTCGATTTGCAAGTGCAAATGCTACTTATGTATGCAATCTAAGCACCGAGTCTCCCAGAATGATAGTGTCCCAAACCTAGAAGCCGGAATGTGGTCACTTTGAAAATTTGGGTAATTAAATATTAGTCGCACAGTTTATATATCACATGAACTCTGTGACAATTATAAATGCAGTCAAAAGCAAGTCATGACTTGATTGAATCTGTTCAGTCAGAGATGCCAACATTGTAATGATTAAAAAGGAATTCATTTGATGTGGTGAATCCATGTTGTTGCAGGCCCTTCTGGATGCACTGCAAAAGCAACACCCGTCCGTTTTTGTGCCTCATTTGGATAAGTCTGACAGGAACTGCAACCATGAAGAGATGAGGACCCAATTGGAAGTTCTCAGACAGCAGGTGAGAATGCCTGGAAGTCAGTCTGACTGAGTTTAACACTGTACTATTTTTCCCCCTTTCTCTTAAAAACTGTGTTCTGGTTAACTTGTTATCCTGATTTTGAAAGGAGGAAGCAGTCTGGCTTTAGTCCAGATAAAATGATGCTTCTAAGATCCTGTTATCACAGTGGTATGCATTGTCATAGGATGAAATTCAGTCCTGAGGACCAGCACAAGGTCTATGACCCTGTGGGGACAGGAATGTGGGCAGTTAGACCTAGTGGTCAGAACCGGGGTCAGAAGCCAGAAACCAAAGTCAGAATCAGAGCTGGGGTTTGCATCATGCCAAAAGTGAAGCCAGAATCAGTATCAGGAGTCACACTGAGGGTGACGACTGGAGTCATAGTCAGAGAGCTGTGCGAAGGGTCAAGCTGAAGCCAAAATCAGAGCATAGTATCGAGGATCAAACCAGAGTCAGGAAACAATGCCAGGGTCATACCAGAGTCAAGAGTTGCGGTTCAGTTCAGCAGCAGATCAGGAGTTTTCTCAGTTGCTCAGACAACTTCCTGTGCTCCTTCTGGCTTAAGTCATGTGTCTGGGCCAATTGCTGGAGCTGGACATCTGCTCCAATCAGGAGCTCTATGGGCAGAGCCTCTAGTGGTCCAGAGTCCTGTTAGCCCCCATCCCTGCTAGTTCTGGAGAGCTGTCAGTTAGTGGCTGCTGTCTGGGCACTGCTTGGGGACCTGCAGGCCCAGGTTTGAGATCTGCAGTCCCTCAGAGCATCACTTAAAACATCACATAGGGCTTATGTGGGATATAAGAAGGTCATAGGCATTGTGCTAGCTATCTGTACAGGGCTGAATTTTACCATAATGAATTATATATTTCAAGAGTTATTGATTAGTCTGATATTGATCTCTTGCATTCTTGTGAGCTGGCACTGTATTGAATTATATAAGAATCCTGTTCTTGGAAAACCAGGATGTCGCACATCTCAGTATTCCAGTCTCTCAGAAGAATGATGCAGCACAGGCAGACACAAATCACAACCTGCATACTGGCTGCAGAGAAAACTCATAGACTTTAAGGTCAGAAGGGACCATTATGAACTTCTAGTCTGACCTCCTGCACAACGCAAGCCACAGAATCTCATCCACCCACTCCTGTAACAAACCCCTGACCTATGTCTGAGCTATTGAAGTCCTCAACTTGTGGAAAACTCTGTTGTCAGAGAAGCTGGAGGTTATCAGTATTACAATCATCATTTGAGGAATGGATATGATTTTCTTTGGTTTGTTTTCTCTCTATCTAGGAACAGGTCAGTTTAAACTCACCTGAAAAGTACCTATATTTTTAAATTTTAGGTCTGTCATCCTGTACAGTGTTAGGCAAAGTTACTGAAACACGAATAGACGTGATCAGAAGATACATGGGATAAAATACTTGTTTCTGTCACGTTTGACCAGTTGAGCCAGACTCGACTCTCTAATATAATGTATGCCACATGCTGGGGAGCAGAATCTTGTACTTCATTGTGCTGTAATGGGTTATTTCATTCTGCTAGACAATAAAATAGCATACACCATTTCTCAAAATCCTCCTGGGGGAACTGAAATGTAGCCGGTCAGTTTTATTAATATATGTTTCCAGTTGTAGACATCAGTATAGTCATTCTGGACCTTACACAACATGAAGGGGAACAGAAGACTTGTGTGGAGGAGGATAGGGGATAGGCATCTATATGATAGCATATCTCCATTGCTTAGCCATCTTTGGCCCATCCCTGGCTGGGACAGAAGGGCTAAGCTCTGAACAACAAGAGGGGAGGGGCAAAGGAAAAGGGAGAAGCAGGGGGGCGGGGAATACACAGTCTATGTAACACCCCCCCTCTTCTTCAGGGCATCAGAACTTATAATGCAAAGGGGTATCATAAGTCACTCCACGGTGAACTGTAGCACAATCTGCTCCCCCAGAGTTTTAACAGATCATGTGGTTACCTGGCTGTTAGGGTGAGCATGACAGGACAGATTGCTATACAGCTGGTGCTGTGGAGGGGGGGGTGATTGTTCGTAGCTGGGCTGAAACATATAGGACATGACTCTCTGCAGGAACTATTGACTGTGCCCCCTCCCAAGGTGCTACAAGCTGACATTGGGCATGCCTCCTTGGGGGGACAATGTGGTAGAGCTGACACTCTGAAAAGGCCTTTTATGCATAGCTTTATGCAGGAAGAGAACCGATATGCACTGGCAGAAGTGTCTAAAGAGCATTGCTGATGTTGTCAGCTATATATAAGTAATGTAGATAGTGATTTACAAGTTATCTTGTTTCATTTTCTCTGGTTCAGTTGATGGCATTTCTTCACTGAACCAGAGAAACAGCAGTAATATTAACTTGTGACGTAAGTGCTGCATGTATAAAAATGCTGGCTGGTTAATAGCAAAAACGTTTTTAATTCATGGTGCATCAGGTGATGCTTCATAGGTCCCAGCTTACCTCTGGCCCATCATTGTGTTCAAGTGATAAGCTCAGTTTTATCCTCATGTTAGCATTTCAGGGAATATCCCTTGCCAGGTCCTGAATACCACCGGTAAGGTAAGAACCAGCAGATCCAGCAGTGGAAGTTGAAGATGCTAATCATTAGAGCTGGTTGGAAAATGGGGGGGGGAAATGTAAAATATTTGTATCTTAAACCAGCATTTGAATCATCTTGAAGAATCCACGTCCTTAATATTTGGAATCTTAGTGCTAATCACGTCTAAGGCAGTCCCCAGGCAAGCCATTCAAATCTAGCAATATTCCACAAATACTGAGATTGTGAATTATTTGTGAGTGGGATCACATGCAGAGAAACAGACTAAAGCTAGGAAAAGCATGGGAAAAAATGTTGAAGGTAGATGTATAATAGAAGGGATCAGTCTAAAAAGTGCTCTGTAAATTAGCAGTTGCTTGTCGCTTAATTTGTAAAAATGACACAGGAAATGATCATGGTTGTAGAATTCCAGTGAGAATTCCCTCTTAGGATGAATTCTGTACATGTTTGGAATGTGTTTAAAAAACAAAAAAGAGTAATGGAAATCTTGGATCACTGTAGCACTACCACAATACATTTCATAAATAATATTAATAATTTCAGGTACAGATATATGAAGAAGACTTTAAAAAGGAGAGATCTGACCGAGAAAGACTTAATGAAGAGAAAGAAGCACTGCAAAAACTTAATGAAAGATCACAGTCCCAACTGAACAAGCTAAATTCTCAGGTATGATTTAAAGAAAGTTGCCATTGCCAGCACATGTGCATTTTATTTTTATTTTCTCACTTTCCATACAACCCAAGATTTTTTGACTTTCTTTAATTGACATTGGATTTTATTTGAGGTCACCACGTGGGATGAAATCATTCTGAAGAAATGTTGTAAAGAGATGAGAAATGATTAGAGACTTCTTCCAAATTAAGTAGATGGAGTGTCTATTAAAAAGGCTGTTCAATATCTCTTAAACCACAGTTCTTTTGTCTTTCCCTTGTTGTTTGTTTTGTTGGCATGCACTTGATATAAGAAACACAGCCTCGTCCCCAAACCTGGAAATAAAAAATGTGTGGCGCCAAGTCCTGTTCTGTTACAGTGACCTGTAACTGTCTGAGACGGTGGTGTTACTCCAGAGCAGAATTTGTCCTAGTTCAGATTAATTGGGCAGTCTGAACGGAGTCATTCCATTGGTTGGGAAATCCTTTTTTATCTCCAGTGTGATGTCAATGTTCTGAGACAGGAGAAGCTGAAATGAAATCATGGCACGTACAAAATATTGAGCTTTCACAATCTCCTCTAAAAAAGAATGAAATCGCAAGACTTCTCTGTGACAAAAGTTGAGCAACATTTTGCAATAAGTGGCAAGTCATTATGGAATGTACTCTGCTGTACTATCATCCCTCTGGACTTCCTGATTTAACCACAGAAGTATTAGCTGATTCTTAACCAACCCACAAAGCAGTACCGTAGACACTGGATTTTACTGTAGCATAAGAAGCAAGGGATTGATACCCCATTAGGTACTTGAGTGCCTCCTGGAGAGGTGTTGAGTGCCCATGGCTCCCATTAGCTTCATTGGGAGTTGAGGGCATTTAGCACCTCCCAGCAGGTATTCAGCCTTGCACAGAATAAGGCCCCAAATGAGAGAATATTATTAAAGTTGTATGGCATAGAAGGCAGCATTTCATTTGAATGCAAAATTGTTAGTGATGCTACAAGTAGTGCCATCCAGGGCATTCAAGCACACGGGAATAGCATGGACATCCTTAGTATGTTACCCACTCGGTAGACATTGGGTATTTCTGTGGATGAATGACATTTTAATCAGCTTGGGAATGTTTTAAAGAGTTCAGGTGGTTTTAAAGCCATTTCTCTCATTGATATTTGTGCTGTGGTAAAGCCCAGCCAGGGAGTAGAAGTGGCTGCATAGAGTTTCCTTCCAATGGTCATAGGAGGGTGCACTTCCTTCACTTCAGTGTTGGGAGATCACTCTAAAACACCAATATGTGGGGGAACCACCTACTCCTCTCCAGTGATATGATCAGGTATAGCAGAGGCATTCTGTGTCATGCACACACAAAGTAGTTTCTTGTAGATGGCCCATGAGCCAGTGAGGATCTCATCATAACATGCACATACGTAGGAGTTGTTCCAGCCCCAGTGCTGTAGGAGCGCCAGTGTATGTGTAATGCTTGGAGTCTTCTGTGATTAACTGACAGTTGTGTTGGAAGCAGCTTTGGGACAGGCAGTCAAGAGGGTTGATTTATCAAAGTGAAAATTTTATTTCTCCACAGATAAAAGCATGTTGGCAAGAAAAAGAACTTCTAGAGAAGCAATTAAAGCAACAGGTGTGTGTGCGCCTCTTCAGTACCTTGTGTTTTGCATTTACATTAAATGTTTCAAGGCTTCTGTGAGCTGGTAGAGTAAATCCCTACTTCTAAACTACTCATCTCTCCTCCTTAAGGGCCAGATCCTTCAGCTCTTACCTGTGTTGTGCCACCAAAGTCACTGGGACTATACATGAGAGTAAGGGCTGCAGGATCAGCTCTGAAAGCATTTCATAATAATAAACTCATTGTTCCTCATAGAAAACTTTCTCTAAATATATGGAGGTTGCTACAGGCATGCTATCCATTGAGCAAGTTTCACTACATCAGAGTTCACTAGGGATTAAATTCACCCCTGTTTGCAGAGGCTCAGCACAATGCCTGTGTACCCTGTAAGCCCCTCTATAAGCACGTTTCACTGTATTAACTCTGGCCCAAATTCATTCAATAAAGGGTCTGTGATTGATTTGATGATATTTGTGAGGGTTCATGACAAGTTCTAGGTATATCAGTGCAAAGTACTTATTTGATTGGGCTAATTTGTGAGGTGCTGACTCCAGCTTATGCTTTTTTTTTTGCTCAGTCAGTCTTTACCAAAGCATATTTCCATTGACTTCATTGGGCTTCAGTAAAGCCTGAGCAACAACAGAGCAAAAACTGTGAGGACCTCAAGATTTGGCTCATTACTATCCATATTATTTATTAACCAGGTTCCATGTTAAGCAAGTCTGCATGTGGTTAGTATTGGTTGAACAGTGAGTGCTACTACATGAGATATAAATGTCATTTGGTGCCAGAAAACAGTGCTTACAAGGTACTTCATCCAACAGAAAAATGTCGATGGTCCTTGGCAGGATGTGCAGAAGATGCTGTATCAAGACAGATTTATTTGTTCATCAACATTCAGAATAGGTTAAATTAGAAGCCTTGTAGCCAGTTATGGGTCTGGACCCTTCTTCACTATTAATGTTCAGTGGTTAATTTGTATTGGCATTCTGTTTGACCCACAGGTGCAGTTAGTAGCATGGTTTTTTTTTTTTAATTGTTTTTCCTACAGACAAAAGACCTCCCTGTGCCATCTGAGAGGTGCTGCTTCCCGCCTCAGATGTTCTTTCCACCTTGTGTTAATTATGGAAACTGTGGATTAGTTCTCCACTACCAAGACCCTCGAGTACACATGGCATCACGGGGCATGTATGATCAGCAACAGCACCCTGTGAGTAGGACTTCTGTCAATTATCATTTTGCAGATCTTATAACATGGTAACCATACATGAGTACTGTGATCCTTTCAGTGATTTTTTCCACCCTCTTCTTCAACCAGCTTGGTTGTCTCTCAGTCCATTTCAGGATCCAGATGAAATTTTTCCTCTGTGTTTTCAAAGCTGTCCATGGACTTGAACCAGCCTTGTGCCTGATCTCTGCTCAGTCTCTCTCCCTGCCTTTTTCCATACAAATCACCAATCTTCATTTAATAAGTCCTGCTCTGTGACCTCCCGTGAAATTTAGACTGGCCTTTGATTCCACACTTCTTTTCAAACCTCATCTGAAAAAGTCTTTTCTCTCTCTTTGATGTTTCTGTTTTCTCCTATAATTTTTCATGTTAAATTTGTAACTCTGGTCCCACTTTCCTGCCTCCTTGGGAAAATCTGCAGAAGTGGGCTAAAGGGGAGGGAAAGTCCTTGCAGGGATTTCTCTTCATTTCTTGAGTGTGCCCGAATGGTGCTGAGGGCGAGATCAGTCTCTGCAGGGCGCAAAGGCTAAAAGACATCTTTTCTCCCCTGCCTCAGCTTCGTCTCAAGTGCTGTCCTGAGCAGATCTCTGACATACTTACATATCTCGTCAACTTGATCTCATTAAAACTGACCCTTGTAGGTTTTGTACAACTTATGCTTTCTCTGAATAGAGAGAAATAATTAAAACCTTTATAAATGCATTTTATATATAATGTTCCTAAGGAAAAGGGGGTTATTTTACATTTGATTTAATTAGAAAATATCTAATATTATTGAAAATAAATTTTATGCAGGAAGTTTGATTAGACTTTCACTATTATTTAGATCAACTCAGAATCCCATCACAAGTCATGTCTCATTTCTACAGTGCAGCATGGTTAACCTGTATTCATAAACATGGATTTGTTCTGTGAGATACGTAGTATGTCTCTGGGCATTCAAAATAAATAATAGTGACAACAAAGGTCCAAATGCTAGTCCTGTTAAAATAAGTGTGATTATTATCTTGACTTCTGTGAAAGCAAGAGTTGGCCTAAATTTGAATATGATATCAAATTTTCCTGTCGTATGTAGTGAATCACCATATTTATTTGGACAACCTGCTTGACTCTCGTATGCTTTTGTCATTCATGAGTAATGTAGACAACCCATAATTGGGATGACTTTGTACAACACTGCACTATCATATCCTCTCTATGTAGCATGCAAACATTTCTATGCAAAGAGATGAACTAGTAGCAAGATACATAACTATGCTATAAAGCCCTAAGGCCCAAATTTTGACATCTTGATGCATATTTAGTAATATCTTGCTCCAGGATATCCGTGTTTAAATGGGGCTACCTGAGGAGTAAGGTATTACTCAACATGAGTAAGGGTAGTAGAAAGTGGTCCTAAATGATTTATGAAAATGTCATTTTTCAAGCAAGCTTATTTTATTGTAAAACAATATTACAGTACACTTTAAACAAAAAATTAAAATAAGAACCTACTAATTGTAAAATCCTATATTTATGCATATAATGTTATGTATTAAATGTGTTAATTATTCAGGCAATTATAGCTTAACTTTGCAAAATGTGTTTTTTATGCTTTCAAACTTAAGAAATCTGAGGAAAATTGTGGGCAAGCAGGTAATTTTTGTGTTAGAAATACACTCATCATTTTGTTTATCAGAGTTTGAAATATTGTAAAATGTTCCTCACTGCAGTTTGGACTCAGTCCCAGATTATTTTGGCTTTCCTCCTTGAGCTTTCATCATCTGTGTTTCTAATTGTACCAGAAGGACTCTCTGGGTTTATAAATTTTGCCATTCCTAAAGAAGTGCTGAGGAGGTGCAGTCCGTGTCTGATTGTTGCTTTGAAGTTCCCAAACTTGTTTTTTGAGTTTTCTTTGAAATTATTTTCTTATGTTAGCATAGTGTTGCACTCAGCTCTTTAGCTCCCGGAGCAATTTGTCAGTGAAGAAGAAATGTGTTAGGATTTAATGAGTGTCTTGATTTAACAAATGTAATACTGTGCATTTACCCTGTGCTTCTGAATGTTCACCTTTTCTGCATCTCACTTTTTGTTTCTATTGAACATTTTTAAGGAAACCTTTATATTTAGTCTGACTTGAAATGTATCTCTCTTCTGTCCTTGGATTTCTTTCAAGACTGTAATATGAGAGAGAAAAGAAGTAGTAGTGAATTAGAGAACTGCATGTTTATTATGAACTGAATAGAGCAAAACACTTAAGCACAAGCTTAACTTCTTGAAGTCGATGGACTGTTCATGTGCTTAAAGTTAAGTGTGTACATAGGTGCTTTGGCTCAAATTAGTAATTCTTGTGTAAAGTATAGAACTTCCAATTGTAGTAAGACTTCATTTTCCTTAGGCTTATGGTCACTTTTTGAATAATGTTACATAACTGCAAAAGGATTTACGTTTTACTGGCCTTAGCCATCATCCATAACAGAGCCCAATCTTGCAGTTCTAACTTAGGCAAAACTCCTACTGAAATCAGTGAAGTGTCTTTCCAGTGAGGATGGATAAATTGGAATTCTTTAGGGGATAATGGGAATTTTGCCAGAGGGATTTCTGCAAAACAGGGACTATAGAATTCTCCCATCCAATTAATGAATTGAGGGTGGTGATGTATGGCATTTCATAGGCTTCCTTATCTGTCTGAAGCTAGATAGAAAGCCTGACACTACTCCAACTAAGGTTAAAGCGTTTTTTTTAAAGTGCTCAAATGTATATGAGGGCTGGATCCTAACATAATGAGAAAACAAACAATTTTATAAAATGGTCCTTCAGAATCAAATGGACTGGTAGTTATTTTCCACATTTTGCAATATAAAATAAAAAAATAAATTTCCCTCTCCTATGAGAAATGTGGAGGAATTCCCAGGCAATATCATCATTGTCTTGTTTGTTTGTATTACCATGATGCCTAGGAGCCCAAGTTATGGACCAGGACCCCATCTTGGTATCGTCCTCTTGTAGAAAGATGAAAAAGTTTTTTTTTGTTTTTTTTTTTAAATAATTTCCCTGTCCTACAGCATATTCAAGGTGGCACATGATGCTATCTAATGTGATTGATACATTCATCTAACTCTATGGGAGGACAGGGGAATACACTTTTGAGATGAAGGGTGTTGAAAACGAATGCTGACAAACTTTGCACACTTTTACATTGGAACAGCTTCACCTGCTATGTCAAAGCATGCCATTCTCTTAGTTTCTTAACTGCTTGCATTGGTCCTAGTTAAAAATGCAAATGTTTATAATGTCTTCAGGTCCATTTTGTTTGTCTCTGTCTTCTCACTCCCTATCTACAGTGTTCATAAGATTGTTGAAAATCTGATTGATGTTACTAATGTTGGCTTTGATTTGTGGCATTTAGAAAGGTTTATACTGTTCACAGCATTCAAACACATGTTAGAAAAAGAAAACAAGCTGAAAAGCTCAATCAGTAGAAATTTAGAGCCAAATCGAAGTTTTTTATTTTTTTGTTTTTTGGTAAATTACTTTTGTATGACTAATAAAAAGCTTCACAGCATAATTATATTTTTAACATACCACTATTCTTTTGTTTGAAGTGTCTATGAAGTCCATATTGCTGTAATAATGTTTTATTGTTCTGTGCAGCCAGACTATCAATGGTATGTTCCGGACCAGTTTCCGCCAGATGTGCAGCACAAGGCAAATGGTAAGACAACAGCTGTACTGAACATACTGTGAATTCACTTTTTTAATGAGGCCTTTTTAGTAAACTTTCATCTGTAGATAGTGCATTCTTACTTTAAGGCTCTACTTTATAAGGCTGCAGTTGATATACAAGACAGAAGTTGTAGGTTCTACTCGGGTGCCATCTGTGATATAGGTTTCAACTTCATTGTGATCCTTAAAACATCTCTTTTATAATGTATGTTACAGAATTGTATAGATGCCCCATTGAACTCCCAGTAATAATCTTTAAAGAGAGGCTATCCTCAGAGTTGGCCTTTAGAGCTTCTGGTGCCCCCATCGAGACTAAATAAGAATAATGCTGAACACGGGGTGAGAAATGGAACAGGTTTTAGCAGTTATCCCTGTTAACAAAACATTTTCCCCACTCCATAGAATTTTTTCCCCACTCCATAGAAAAGATGCAAATTGAAATGCCTCTTCTTGTTGGATTGAGTGACAGAGACATTGTTAACTCAACTGATGCACAAAATCAGGAATCTAGAGGCTTAGAACTGTGCCCTGAATGGTTAAAGATGCTAAGTACTAAGGCAGTATCAATTATCAATGACTCTTGGAGACAAATGAGCATACAAATATTTACAAAAGATTAGGCTTGCTATGCAAAATTAGGATCCAGGTTTGAAATCACACAAAGTTGTGGGCGTATGAATTTTGGTTCCGACCATTATAGATACTGGGGTGGGAAACAGGGGAAAGGATATTGTTTTGAATTCCGAGTCCCTTTTCCTTCCCCTTCTCTTTGGAAACTTCTTCTCCTCTCCAGTTTGGGGATTTTGGTGTCAGCCAGGGTTTTGGGTCTTGCTGTACTCTAATCCCCCTTTCTTCTAGATGACCTCTCAAGTGATTTATGCTATCCTGAGTTGTGAAGTTAAATGTATAATGCTACGTATTGCATGGTATCACCATAAGTATCATTCTGTAGTGTGTATGGATACTGTATATGGTGATAAGGAGTTGTTATTGAGGCTGTCTTGTGCAGCATCCAAATGGGAAGCTATATGGCCATTTCTTCTCCAGCAGTTACATGTAGAAGATGCAGTACATGAAAATAGCACTATCCTTTAAAATGTGTGGACTAGTCCCTTAAAGAATGAGGCAGCCTGAGGTTCTGGTGGGGTGGGAGGGAATGCTGGGCCCAGGGCAGACACCAGGAAGATGGAGTTATTTTATGGCTTCTTCCCTTTAAACCCATGGGAATTTACTGCACAAAAGAATGCTGATGGTGTGTCATACCCATGCCCTCCATGTTGTGAACACATGAGAGTGGAGGTTGGGAGTAACTGCAGATGCAGTTCTATGGTAGTTTGTTTCTATTAAAGGGTCTGAGGAATACCCCTCTTGTGCCTATTTCTCCCTTTGTGTCCTTGAGTTTGCGTCTGACTCTCCCATGTCTAAAATGTACTTTTAAAGCCAAGCTCCCTGTATGTTCCAGCACTGGTGGTGGACAGGGGCCAAGGCCACCCCCTTCAACAGGACAGTCAGTTGGAAACTCAATGAGTTGAAACGTACAAAGAGTTTTCACTTTCCCTCCTTTTCTACCCCCAGCTATAGGAACCCATGCTACATAATTTTGGCCCATAGTATATAATTAATCCGTAACATGAGAAATCATGTTGAGTGTAGAAAGGGCTACACTGAGCCTTTGGGGGTTGTATTTTGTTTTTACTAGTCAAAAATTAGCCATTAATCTTAAGGAAGTCCCAAATTTTGAGTACACTTATTAAAAACTGATTTTACTTAATAACAAGAGTGACTAAAGTTAAAGCTAATTGACATTTTTTTGAGTTTTGGCAAGACTTTGAATTTTGAAATTCCAAAAATAAATGGGGGCGGGGGAGAAGAAACCTGAGGAAACTAGGAAATGTTCACAACTTTCCCCCTCTGTCTTCTCTCCTTTTGGACCAGCTCTAACTACAGTAATGTTTGTACAGTCAGTCATAGTGTAGTTAGCAGAATTTGAGAAGGATCATTTATCTTAGCTTGAATATATACCCAGTTAGGTAATAAACTGGCTATTAAATGTTAATGATTTTCTCCTGAATTAGTGCTTAAGTATGGCGCCGTAAAAAAAATAAAAAACAAGACAACAAATCAGTCTGTGATATCACAAGGCAGGTTTTTTTTTTCATAAAGAATCTATCACTGGATTGATGTTATACGGCCAAATCCTTTAGTCTTCCTTACCTTAGCAATATTTCCGTTGTCATTATTCAAGCAACAACTACAGGATGTGGCCCATATATTTTAATGTCATGACTTGCACACAAGTAAAATGAATCCGTGAACAAGTATTTATTGTAGTAGTTGGTGCTACTATATCTGCACATAATTTGTACCTTACATGTGTGTGTTTGACAAACAAACAAATGATTTCTGTCATATAGGTGTGTACTCTGTATAAATATGACTATAGGCAGTGTGATATAAAACATACTATAAGATTCTGATCCACAAACCACCGAAGTAGAGCTACATGAAGAATGGATTTTTCCATTCAGTGATGGTTCTGAAAAATCAAAAATAGAATAAGTTTCAAGATGATCCAAAACCAACATTTTTCACAATGTTTGGTAAATTGAAAAGTCTAAAAAAATTTACTTTGGGTCGACCAAAAAGTTTTATTTAGATTTCGAGCTTTTTGGGGTTTTGTGTTTGTGGGTTTTTTAAAATAAAATTGAAGGAAATGTCTAAACGAAAGGTGGTTTTGACCTGAAAAATCAAAACATTTCATTTTGAAAATGTTGACATGTTTCTACTCTTTTGGATTTTTTTTCTTTTCTTAAAACCATCAGCTTGGTGAAAGCAACATGAAATTTTAAAATGTTTTGATTTCACCAAATCTCCATTTTTTTTTACCCCCCCAAAAAACCAAACATTCAGCTGAAAAGCTTTGCCCAGCTCTGTACTGAAATCAATGGGAGTCTTTATATTGACTTCAGTGGACTTTGGACCAGACCGTAAATGTTTACACAAAGTATCCTGTAGGCATAGTTTGCTATAAGGCTCCTGCAATTGCAAAGACATACATCACAGAGCTGGGAGGTAGTAGCCTGTACAACCACACCTGGAGTATTGTGCTCACTCAGTTCTGGGCATTGTGTTACTGGAAAGACTGTCCTGTAGGGAAAGATTAAAAGAACTAAATATGTATAGCTTGGCTAAGCAATTGTGAATGAAGGTATACTTAATAGTCTATGTATCTAACCTAGCCTCTTTTCACATTGCTGCCACTCCCTCCTCCCACCCATCCACACGGCTCCGCCAGTGGTGCCTCGACACCATGTTTTTCTGCTTCTCATGGGCACATCCTTTGTTTCCCCCTGTGTATGCAACCCCTTTTCTGAGCTAGTCTGCAAAGCCATTATACTCTCTCTCATTTTAAATACTTCCTTAAAGACCAGCTGCTTCTGCAAAAGTCTGCAAGAAACTTCTGTTGTCTCCATGGGAAAAAAACCCTTCTATTGCTAAGTAACAACATAATCTTAGAGGGGTTGTTCCTGCACTACTTCTCCTTACTGTCTTGTTAATCCCTGGGTCATGTCCTGTCCATGACCATGGTGAAATTCTAGCTCTACTGAAGTAAATAGGAGCTTTCCCATTCTTCAACGGGACCAGGACTTCCTCATCATATCTGTTAAGAGGTACCTTGCAAATTTGGGGTGTTGTTAAAATAAATAATACATTTAATATTTGAAGTTAATTAACACCAACCGGGGAGGGTTGAGAGGACTTATTAGGTGAAGTATGAAGAAGTATAACTAGAAATAGAAAAATGTAGTGAAATTAGGAAAAGGAAAATTCCACAGAAACCAGAATCATCCCTGAAATATTTTAATGACTTGCATAAATATGGAGCAGCATCTTTTTTCCTTCCCAATATCACCCTGATTTTCCTGGTTTTTTGTTTATTTCCCCCCTCATCCCCAGGCACCGTGACCCTCTTTTTGTGCAGTTGGCAGAGGATCACTTACATATAGATCTAATCTTCAATGTTTGGCTCCAGAGCTGAACTTTCCCAAGGACTGTGGTGGTTTGAATCTGGGGTTTTGATTTGGACCCTTTCTAATTTGAATGGTAATGAATACCTTCCTCAGAGCAAAGGAGGGGTGGGAGGAACAATGAAAACAAGAGGAGAGGGGAAATGTAAAGGGGAATAGGAAAACAAGGAGTTAAAGAGGGAAAAAATTCTCCTACCCATTTCTCCTTGAAAAAGCTTTCCCTCCAAAACCAGAATAAAACAAACAAGGGTAATGTTCAAGACAAACAATTTTCACATTTTTGTTTAACTAGAAATTCTTACTTTTTGTTTATAAACCTGAGTTGTAACACTAAAGGCAGTGGCATTTTAAAAAGCACAACAGCCCCAATGTCAGCTGTATTTCAAATTTCTGCAGAGATTACAGCAGTGAAATATGACTTTACGGTTGGGGATTTACAAATGGACAGAGCTTTGATTATTGAACCTCACTTATCGTTAACCTCCTGTTTATTTAATCAGGGTTGTATTCCCCGACTGTTTCACATAACAGGGTGTTTCACATAAGTGAGATTTGGCTGTACTGTAAAGTGCCTGTTGCTCCTTAATGCTACTGCAATCTGCTGAACTAGTTGGTCTTGGGTAAGCTGTCAGTCCGTCTGTATGCTCTGCAGTCCTTAAAGACTTCAGTACATAAACTTAGTCCTGCTGAGCCAGCTGTCCTGGAGGAAGTTGGTTGGCTGGCTGTATAAGCCTTAGTCCTTAAATGCTTAAGAGTTACAGTGCATGAAGATGTCTTGTCTAGCCAGTTGTCCCCAGAGCAGCCCCAAGCTGGCTGGCCATGATTGGGGAGAGCTGTCGTCAGCCTTAGAAAGCTGAACTCAATTGGGAGAATCTGAATGCAGATTTTGAAGTCTGCAGCAGCAGCATACTTGATTATCTCCACCCTCAGTTATTCAAAGGGCTTCACTTGTCTCATGAAAATTTGATCTGGACTACAGTGCTGCAGATTCCCAAAACAGTGACACTGGGTTTATAAGGTGTATTTATGTGTAACCATGTATAGTCAGTTTGTATTTTTTTGCTTCAGTCTAGGTAATACTGAACATTCCAGTTACTTTGTAAAATTGTGTCTGTAGCTTTAGGGAGTTTAACTTAGATATTAACAAATAGTCACTCACCCAGAAATTGTTTTAATAGGCCCTAGAGGCAGGAGCGCTGCCAGCTTTTCCGGTGCCCTAGGCGGCGGAAGGTCCCGCCCCTGAAATGCCGCTCCTGACAGCGGTGGCGGAAGGTCCCGCCCCCAAAATTCAACGGACTGCCGGGGCGCCGGCGCCCCCAAAATAGCAGTGCCCTAGGCGACCGCCTAGGTCGCCTAATGGGTTGCGCCGGCCCTGCCTAGAGGTTAGGAAAAATGTATCCTCCAGAAAAGCTTAGGAGCCAGGAGACTGCATAGGCTGCCTCTAGCTGCAGGCTATGGAAACAGTTTAACCACTTGAAGCCTAATTTAAAAAATGTACATTAAATGTGTTTCTCCTTTTATGGTGTGTTTAATGACTCAGTGTATTCCAAGCCCTTGCACATTTGCAGGGTAGCATTTCTTAAAGCAGCCCCTTATTGCTGCTAGTGGTCTGGTAAGAAACACCAGGCTGTACCCCAGGGTAAAGTCATGAGGCCATGAATGTGCCCTTTGGGAGGAAACATGCTCTACTATGTCCATGGGAACCTAAGTGATTAACCTCCAGGGGGTCTTACCAGTGGGATCAAAACTGAATCCAGGACTATTAAAACAGCTAGTTGCAAGTGGAAAGGTATAGGCTGCACTCATGGTTATTGGTTCTAAGACAATAAGATTTTCTTCCCATTCATATCCATAAAGGTGCACATTGTATCTTATTAAAACCCCTTAGTGAAGCTCATTTTGTCTGAGGGCATAAATAAATGTGGGGGATTGCAGAGCACAGCTCTTCCTCTTTTGTGTGCTGTGTTCTGTGCCTGCAGAGACATGCCTTTAGCAGCCTATGCCAAGAAAGCGGGCAATACAAGATCAGGTTGCCAGCAAGAGACCATTTAATAAGAGCCTCTGATCCAAAAGCCAGTCTCCAGAGCAGCGTAAGAAAAGCAGGGTGACTAGAGGAAAGTGGAAAGGATGAGTACTGGGAGTATGGGTAGGAAGAGAGAGCTGGCCTGTTCTGCAACTTTCCTCGCCTTTAGGCCTGTGCATCTTTCTCCTCCTGATAATGCAGATGCCATAGATGGGGAAAAATTGGAGGGGAAATAAATGAGTTGGTTGAAAGAGGGAAAAGGGCAACATATAAAGGTGGAGGAGAGGACAGATTTGGGTCCAGGGAAGGACAGTGTGCAGGGGAGGTGGAAGGGAGCAAGCATAGCAGTGGCTTGACTCTAATGGAGCTGCACCTGCTTCCAGCAGGGCTGAACCTGGCCCCTCCTCTTTTTACTTTGTGCCTGGATTTGTGCTAGATCTCAAGTCAGAGGCTTTCCTCACTTTCTTGCAGTCTAGCCTTGCTCTAATGTTCATGCTTCCCTTGTGCGGCACCAGTTCCTAGACCTACTTTATGTGCTATATCACTCAGTGTTCTTGGAATTTGTTTTTATTTGCTTTAGAGGCAAAGGATAAAGAATTCCAGCAAGTGTACTTAATTTGAGTTTATTTAGCAGGTGGGGCTGGCTTCCTTCCGTATCTAACTGCAAAATTGAAAAGATGGTTGGAAAAAAAATTGGTTTTGGAGACTTTCCCTGAACCCTCTTTTCATAAAGATTTCTCTGGAAAAGAGGTTTTATTGCTCGGAGCTCACGTGTCCTTGCTGCTGGCATGTGTTGTCTCTTTTGCTTCCAAGATGCATCTTGGGTTTTTTTGATTTTGGCAGAAATAACTAGTGGTCCCCCACTAGATGTATTCAAGAACCACACTTATCCCTTCAAAACCCCTGATCTAAATACGAGAGCTCTTAGTCCTAATGTTTATATATTCATTATATATTTTAATTTTGGGTCAAATCATGCCTGGCTTAGTGCACAGGGAGAGGGTAAAACGAGTCCTTCCTCATCTAACTCCCTGCTCAGCGGGCAGTACTGATTTAGTTGCAAGATCCTAGGAAGAATGGGAGCAGTCAGCTAATGCTGCTAAGTAGGCCTAGATGGGGTAAGCAGAGTTCAGCCTGTGGAACTCTAGGTACACCATTTCACAAATGTGGCAGGACATCTGAACATCTCTAGAGACGAGGTGTGTCCAGGTACCCCTAGTGTAGTGCCACCTCTCATTCTCAAGAGCCAATTTTGCCTTTAACATACACATTCTTCTGCTACTAATATTATAATTAGAGCTGGTGAGAGAATGGATTTTTTTTCTGTTGAAAATTACAACTTTTCAAAGAAAAAATGAAAACCTGAAAACAAAGTTTTGGTTTTTCAATTAAAAGTCAACACTTTCCACGGAAAGTGCTGAAAACCGTTTTGATGGGAAATTATTGACCGGCCCAAGGTGTGTTTACATGCATGCACGCATGCATATTTGAAACTGCACAAGTATTTCAAAGTTGGCCTTTATAAAGCTTGAAGCTTTTCCAGCAAACCAGGACATATTCATGAGCTGGTCTTCGCGTGGGAAACTAAGGATTTGACAATTGACCCCATGTTTAGCTCTTTCAAACATTTTTAGAAATTCTGCTCAAATAATCCTTTCTCCCACTATAATGCAAACCAAAAACACACTCAGGCTGGCCTGCAATTTCTGTTTCCTGAAATGTCAGAAGTTTTCATTTTCTAATTTTGGTTTCAAAATCCACCTTCAACTTAAGATCACAGAAAATTCCATATTGTTTCAGCTGAATACCAGTTGGAGATGACTGCTGAGAAAGTATGATACAAAATTTAAACAGTAGTATGGCTTTAAATGCTAACAGCCCCACCTCCGCAACAGGATGTTCCAATATGTACTCATTTCCTGCTTTTGCTGTCAATAAATGGTCCCGGCTATTTTAAATAGCTTCAGGTGCATTGATAAGCTAATATTAAATTAGATTGAAGACATTGGGAAGATATCAAGGCATTTTATAGTAACTTGGTTTTCTCTGGTTTACATTGTGAGTTCATATGGCAGTGATAATACTGGTATTTCAGTAACATACTGTAAATACACAGATGTTAATTAATTAGATTATTTCCTGTTGGTTTCATGAAGCATTCATTTGCCATGTGGAAATTCCTTCTTTCTCATTCATTATCTGAAGGAGATGCAAAATTAGTTCCATGCTATTTGTTCACTAATGTAGATGCAACAACTTTGAAAGTACTGTGTTTATTACTTTAGTCTATCAAAAATATATTATTCCTGCTTAAGTGAGGGCCCAGTTCCCTTTGTCTGTTTTCACTGCAGTGCATTTTTGAAACACAAACTACCAGATTTAGACTCCAATGCCAATTGCCTTGCACTGCTGCAAAGCAGCCGGAAAGCCAAATTAACCAGTTGACCAGGGGATTCTTCTTGTGTAAAGGTAATTCTTAAATTGTGGCAGCTGAACATCACCCCATTCCTGACCATCTGTGGAGGGAACATACCTGGAATGCCCTTGCACTTGGCTGATTCTCAACTGCTGGACTGTCCCTTTTGGGGGACACCTCTGTGCTGTTCTAATTTATGCCAGGAACTGAAGTGGTCCCCAGCAGTTATGAGGATCCGGAGAGACCAAAGGTGGCTTGAGGCCATCACCACCTCAGTTCTGCACGAAGCACTGAGAATCTAGCTCTCCCATTATAATTTTTTCAATAACTTTTTAAAAAGTTACAGATACTGACACTTTACAGGCACCTTTGAAAAATCTTTTTTTGGAAATAATTCTGCTTATTACATTATCTTGGTTTTTTTACCTTTCCTTTTTTTTATTACTGAGGATATTAACATGAAAACAGTGGACTGAATTCCCCACTGCCTTGTACCTTGTATAATTATTTAGACCTGTGTAAAATACTACCTTTCTGATTTGGTAGGGTTTTCCGTTCACTGGAATAGGTGTAAAATGACTACAAAAGACCCCGGGTCATGGAGAATCGGTCCTACTGCTAGCTTCTTACCTGAAATTATCATTCCTTCTTGTGACAAATTCATTTCT
The DNA here is from genome assembly GCA_003942145.1 of Platysternon megacephalum. NCBI lineage: Eukaryota > Metazoa > Chordata > Testudines > Platysternidae > Platysternon > Platysternon megacephalum. The sequence goes on along the minus strand of QXTE01000001.1, from coordinate 9,973,394 downwards.
ATAACAGTCAGTGCTGATGCTACAGTGTTATGACTTGAGATTCAACTCTCTATACAAATACAGATTTGGAGTAACACTGATTTATATCAGTATAACTGAGATCAGAATCTAGCCACAGGATTGTATGTTTAGGCAAATGTCCACAATAAGAAAAAATAAGGGAAGAAAATATCTCTATGGTCCTGATCTTGCATAGTCAGGTGTGAGGGGGCCCCAGGCCAGCACAGCAGTCTACCTGCCTTTCAGACAATGTAGAATTAGGCCTAAATAGACCTTTTTCAGAAATTTACCATGAGTCATTGATTGCTTTGTAAATTCTGCTTCTTTTTTTAACTGTGTGGGTTCACCACTGTAATAGTACTATGGTCAAAGGTGAAGTGATCCTTCCAGGTGTGAACAGACACTCTACATATATACCTTCACAAATGGAAAATATTCATCATCTAATTATCATCCATCTTATACTCATCACTTAATTTATCACAGAGACATAAAATGGCTTCTAACTGTTACAGACAAAGGAAGGGTTCTATTATGAAAACCTGGAATTCCAACAATGTTGCCTCTTCATCTCCTGCCACAAATATGGACCTTTGGATTTAATTTTCTCTTCTCAGCATGTTCATCCAAATTCTTCCCTCAATTGGGAACCAAAGGGCTGGTAGGTTTTGTGATTGGCTTCTGAGTACAGGACTAACTGCATTGGATGTCATTAGTACTGTAAATTTCAGAAGTAAATGACAGATGTAACATGTTGGAGCAATACATTATTCTCTCTGACATAGTCAGAACTCAGAATACTCTTGGGAGTATTTCCTATTGTTGTTTTAATATTTTGCTTGTAAGTGATGTACTGTGTGCTTTTTCATGGTGTTCCTAGCAATATGTTACAACATTTCAGGAACTTCTGCTGAAACTTCTTCAGAAAGGATGTATGTGTTATATTGGCAATCATGTATTTTCCTTTCTGTGGTGACATTTTGTCCACGCTCACTTGCATTACTATCATAGACATATGCTTGAACCACAGATGTGCTAAGAGTTAATACTACGAGATTTGTCACTGCCTTGTACCTTGTGTAGTCTTTTACACTTCTGCAAAGTGGACGTAAACCTCTGCCAAATGAGAGTGACACATTTTATTCCCACTTTGCAGAAGCGTAAAAGACTACATTAGGTGCAAGGCTGTGGCATGTAGGTCCTAACATATACTTTAGCAGCTGGTATTTGAGAGAGGTCACAATTGCCTATGAGATGGTAACCACTGACCACTGTTTAAAATAATGGCATTCCTAACCCATCTTGTTTCTCTTTTGGTTTATTGTATACTCATGGGGACTGTAAGCTTTTGATTATATGGAACTTAAATTCTTCAAGGAAAAAATCAAGTAAGAAAAAGGGAAATTAATCACAAGTGGGTTAATATTTTTAATTTTAAAACATTTTGTATTCATTTACTTGCAGATACTTCCTCAGAGAAAGAAGTCCATCACTGAAAGCATATGAACTAGAGAAGTGCAGATGAATTACACATGCTCCCATACTGTGAAAGACTGGGAGCTAGCCTGATGTTTCCTTGTAACTTTATTGTTCTTTGTTTTTTGCCTATAGCTCCTTATCTCTCCAGTGCATGTTATTTGTACCTGGTGAAATCCCAGTGGGGGTGGTGATGATGATGGAGACACAGATAAATCCTTCACAGATGTGATCTTCAAGAACTGGTTAAATTATCTGGGGAAACACCACTCCCTTCCCTTCCTTTTGTGGAAGATGCTGTCCATACTGGCTACAGGGATCTATAGAAACATCTTATGATACAACATTTAACTACTGCTGGGGATTAAGAGGATGTTGCGTCTGATTTGAATATAAAATGTTTAAGCACGTTAATATTGTAATCTTGTGTAAGAATCACAATCCATTTTATTTAATTTCTGAAAATTATTTGTTGTGCCATTTTGAATTCTGCACTCATTTCTCTGCATATCTATTTATTGGAATGATAGCTCTTCAGAGAAGCGGCTATCTACTACTCTGTGTTTGTACAGTGCCTAGTATGAATGAGCCCCATTTTAGTTGGTCCTTAGGCGCTTCTGTAATAAACATGATTATTATTAATAATAGGTTGACTGATGAAAATGGCAATCCTACTTTTTAACAACATTTGCATAATAACTGTAATTGTGTCGCACATTGTTCAATTTTCCATGGTAGACACTGAACCTGCTCCCATTTAAGTCATGGCCAATTCTTCTATTTATTTCTATAGCAGAAAGCTTGGGCCTAAAGCCTGCAAAGGATATGATCATAATTCTGTGTTTGTATATATTTTTGTGTAAATGGAATATTAATGGAAATAGTCCACGGATTGATATTGACAGTGAAAACAAGTTTCTACTTATAAAGGATTTTAGTAATTAATAATGCTAAACATAATTGTCCAACCTTTAATTTGAGAACACAATTACATTTTAGATAGAATAGTTCTATTTAAACCATGAAACTTTATAGGAAATCAGCATGACAGATGTTTGGCCAACACTGCATGATGTAATCTGCTCTTTCCCTTCATATATTTAGTAGGACAATGCTTGTAGGGATTCTGCCACAGCCTGTTAGGGCTCTGCCTTACATAGGGGTAAGTCTTGTGCCTTAAGCAGTAGGTCACATGAAAAGTCTAATGGATGTTCTTGCTGAATCAGTAGAAATTTCTTAGTGTGAGTCTAATTTCACACCACACCTTCCTAAATTGTACCAAGGCAGAGTTTTCAAGTGGACCTACCAGCCCTCACGGCCATATGGAGGATAATCCCCACATTAATAACAATCCATTTTAATTCCCATTAATGTACAAAGACTTTTGCATTAAAATAATAACCTTCATGGATTAAATGTTTTCAGCATTTGAATTCAGACCCAATGGAAAACAATCCCTGGGAAAGGATTTCTCTGCAATTAAATTAATTCCTCCAACCGCTTTGTTTTTTGCATTCAAGGAGACAAATCCCGCCCTATTTGGTCACGCAGACCAAGAGGAACATGACCAAAATCCTAAATTAACCATTCTCCGGAGAATAACTATTTTTTCATGATTTTTTAGAAACCTGTGGCATAAAAGCCTAAGTGTCCATTGAAGCTGCTATCTCTGCATGAGTATGAAGCTGGCTTACAGACACTGTAGCAGCAGATAATTTAACTAGCAGACAACTGATTAATGATTTGGCTAATAAGGGTGAGATCATGGAAAATGCTAATGCAGTGCCTTAGGAAAATCCAATTATAATGTAACCTAATTCAATTCAGACTCTCAGCAGGTGACCAATATTGTGGGAAGAATACCCCACACTCGGCTGTAGTGAATGTTCAAAACAGACAAGCTTCTGTATATCTGGTGTTACAGCCAACAAACCCCCATTTGATTCACTTCAGCCCTTCTGCTCAACTAACTATGAAGGTTGTGCCTTCTGTTTGTGAAGCTTAACTCATTATATAGTTTGAGGAACCATTATCTGGCCTAAGCAGAGATGACTCAACATGAGTCATTCATGCTAAGAAAACAGAGTTTGCAGTGCTAACTTTTTTTTTTTCTTGGTATGGACACAAGGTTTTTAATGGTTAGTTGGCTAGGGCCTGATTCTGTAAATATTTACTTGCACAAATCCCAGTGAAGCTAATTGTGAGACTTTGCTTCTAATATGGTGGGAGCGGAAGGAAGAGGTCTGTTTACCTTTTGTGTGATGCTACATTCCCCAAATCCAGGCACTGTCTTCTCTCTGAATTAGTGTTGTCACATTAGAACAGCACACACCAAAGAACTGGTTTTTCTGTTTGACAGACGGGGGGGGGGAAATCAATTAGATTAAACCTACGGTGATTCATTTCTACAGAATTGTTGTCTCCAGTTCCAGTGCTTTGTCCAGTCTGGATAATGGAGCTTCTTTCACTTTCTTTGGAAGATTATGCCACCTTTTATCAGATCTCCTGTTACCTCCACTATCTTCAGTCAATATTTTTCTTTCCCAAATATCATCCCATTTCTCCTTTTTAACCTTCCCATTTAGCTTTCTCCAACTTATTTGTATTGCAGCAGTGGATAAGGGGGACCAAATATACAATCAAGGATGTGACATACTTTTGTGGCAGGCTAACTTTTTCATAAAGGTGTCCGTTGGAAGCTGTTTAAAGTTTGGGAGTCTTAAAATAAATTCTAGAGAAGGGAGATTAGTGGGCAGCATAAATCAAGCAGTCAATGTTGACATATGACAATGATAAAGAATTGCTGAAAGAGTCATTTTTAAAAATACTGAATACAGAACTTTACTAGAATAAGGAAAAGAGTATTTATTATCCCTAAAACTACTGCCTCTCTCTGCTTTACTGTAGAGCTGCTGCCTTACAACCTTTCTCAGCCCCATCACACTTCCCTTTCTGCTACAGATTTAAAGAAATAGTACACGCACTCCCAAAATGCAGATATTAAATACAGCATACCACACGGCTCTGCAGTTTATCACGTGGTTATCACAACCCACATGGGGAGGGGGGAATAAATATGTATTCTATATAATATTCTATACTTAAATACCTTGAGATGTGGTGTAAAAGTTTCCTGGGCATAAATTTGTGATGGCTGTATTACTCATTGAATAATTTCCAGCCTTCATTTCAGGCCATACTGTACTTTAGGGATGAAGAAAATATTTTTGTCAGATTAATTAAAAGAAAAAGGTGGGAGCTGTTTGAAGTTGCTCAGAAGTTCTGAATACTAGAATAAGTGTTTGAGGATATGGATTAATGAAAAGAGCATGGGCAGGGCAGTGAAAGGTACCTGTACAATTTGTCTCATAGGTCTGCACATAGTAACACAGCTATGACAACCTATGTGTGCAATTCTGTAAATATAAAAGGAAAAACCTGAACCACTTTACTCTCCGCCTTGAATTCATTCACTGGTTTTCTTGCTTGCCACATCAGTCCACATAAACTGAACCCCAACTACATCTCTGATCTTGACTTGGACTTTTCCTTCTACTCTCTAACCTTCTCCCAGTACTCTCTCCTTATTGTTCCCTTTGTCTCCTTCCAGTCTTTGGTATTGCATCTTTTGTCATGCAGTCTTATTTACTTGAACTGTCTTCAACATTTTACCTGCCAAGCACCCTTTTCCTTCCTCCTCCAAATCTCCCCTTAAACCTCACTCCCAGGAGTCCTTCCAAATTTGTCCTCTTCACCATTAAGTTTCTATGCCCTCCTGCACCTGGGCTGCTATTTCATGTTCTATCTTACCTATTTTAGTCCATGTCGATACAGAGGTTTGAGCTCCTTGGGGGATTGGGGCCTTAGACTGTAACCTCTTTGGAGAAGAGAATTGTGTGGTATTCTCCATTGTGTAAAGTGTTATGTTGCTATGTAAATGGTCATTAATTATAGCAAGAATGCTTTCAAGCAGCTCAGCAACAAAGACCTTATTGTCTGTGAAAACAGTAATTTATTATACCCAATTAATTAAAAAAGAGTTTAAACATGAGTTACATAGGTGTACTGGCAAAAGAGTATTCTATTTGATGGCCCATGTTGTACACCAGCCATGAGTCTGGGGTGCTCTTGATGATAAAATGCTTTGAGGTTCTAGGAGCATGAAAGGCCATGTAAAAACCTTAGTCTAGTCTAAGCATTAGCAAGAGTTTGGCATCACATGAATACGATTTATGATAAGCTAAAGCTCAGCCTCCCTAGCTCCCATTTGTGTCTTACCTTACTGCAAGTTACATCTTCAACCCTACCCCTCGCACCACCCTCCCACTGCATTTACAATATACCTTTACTTTGGTTGAAATAATCCCCCAAATTCAAAAATACCTGTGAGATTTATTTAAACCAGATCTTAGTATTTTAACTTTACAGAAGAGATTTTTTTTCTTCCCTTGCTGTAAATGGTAGACAGTGTATCTGATTTTGCAGATGCAAGTTGAAAGGTGTATAAGACACCATGGCAAAGTAATGTATTTTCTTGATTAATAAAACACACTCCCACCATAAACCTGGGTCCTGGTTAATTCTGTGTTTTCACTTACAGCAGCCACTGCCTCTGTTTGTTCTCCACCTGCCCCATAAATAGAGAACACCCAGGTGCTTCCTGTTTTGAGGATTGCTTCTGGGAGAGCAATGGGCCCATGCTAGTTACAGATCATGCAATAAGCTCGTGGGGAAAGTTGTGTGTGTGGAGACAGAGAGGTCAGACAAATGAAGGCAAACAAGTCAGGTATGTGGTGAAGCACATTTATTAAAGCAATCTGTCAATCAGCATGTGACATGAGACCTATGGGCTTGAAAATGTGGATCAGAACTGTGTTGGCCCAATAAAAGGCAAGAGAACAGATTAACTATCCAGCTTTTCGAGGACTGATATGGCTGATGGCATTTCCCATAGCTGATGGAAATGCACTTGGGCCGGGAGAAGGATAACCTGATAAAAGGATAGGTTACATCTCCGAGGGAAGAACAAATATACTTTTTGGCACCTCTATCACCAGTCCATGATATCACTCAATTACTGTTATGGGTTAGTTGGGATAGAAAAGGGGCTGTCAGAGAAATGTATTGGGAGGAAGTGTCTGTTCCAGCCTGCAAGCGGTGTTTCTTCTGTGTGCACAGTGGGCCTAATTATGAGCTCACAGTGGGGTAAACCGAGTTAATCCATTCAAGTCAACGGCATTACACTGGTGTAACTGGTATAAGCACAATGCTTCTGCTGAGAGCTGTTGCCGGTGCCCACCCAGCTCCCACTGGCCCCCACTAACTGTGGCAGTGGCTTAAAGCCACAGTGTAGCCCTAAGAATAGGCAAACTGGCATGGATTTCATAAAAACCAACCTGACCATTTCCCTAAGACTGGAACTTGACCTGAACTGAATGCTTTTGGAGTCTAGAAAAAGTTCAGGTAACCTCTTACAAAAATATTCATACTGTATTTGCTGAGTCTGTTCTTGCTGGTTCTCATTTAGCCTGGAAGCTGCAGACCAGACCAGAAACTGGAGGTACTAGAAATATTGCTAGAAAGCATGTCCTAATATTCAGATAAAGCTCAGATGAGTTTCTGAACTTTTAGGTGCTATCCAAACTTAACCTGAGATTTACCTATGGGGTTTATTGTTCAGGTGCTGGCTGGGTCACACAATACCAACACTACTTCTTTGCTGACCCATCTAAAACTGAAGGTACATACTTGGGTGGCTAGTCCATCCCCTACACACACACACAGTCTGCTTGAGCTGGAAATTACATCTCTAGCTCCAGTGTAGAAATACCCTGAATCTGCAGATCAAAATAATGGGCCAAATTTATCCCTGGTGTAACTCCACTGAGAACATGGTCACACTGACTAGGATGCTATGGAGATGCACATGGTATATGAATCTATATGGAAGAGCATAGAACAGACGTTCAAATAGAGACGTTAATTCCACAGAAGTCAGTTGATTTACACCAGGAATGAATTTGGTCCAAATGTGCAAGATATGTGACTTGCCCAATCATATTCTCTCTAGTGCTTAATGTCAACAATTTAAATAGCGGCATTGTTAGATATTTCACTATGGATAATTTCTGCAGACGCAGCCAGGTATTTTGGGACCATGGGTGAAGCTGCGGCAGAGTATTAGTGCTGTGTATCTATTTTAGCCAGGTAGATAATTGATTTAGGATGTCTTTGACCAAAAAAAAAAAAAAAGTCTCCAGTATAGGAATATACCTGTTAACCAGGGTTTTGTATTAACATATATCTGTTGAGCCATAAAAAATATATTGCCAGAAAAGTGCCAGTTAATCTGAGTGTGCTATTAATTTAATAGTGCTCCCATGGAGAGGTTTTGACAGGGCTACTACTGACAAACTTTCCATAAATTCCCACTGTTCCACAGATGCTTATGACAGTGTCCGGTTTTCTCACTCCTTTCTCCAAAGTCTTTTGCTTTGTAGTCACAGCAAACCATCCCTTTACATTTTATGAGCCAATTGAGAGTTGTGAGAAGTAGAATTCCCATGTGCAGGGGGCTTGGAATGCTATTGCTGTGCTGACAGAAATCTTTTTTCCTCCCAAATAACTGAACCCTGATTAATAAAAGTTTTCTCTTTAGTGAGTGAAAACTTGAAGCTATAAAGCACTTGCAACCCATTTGTAGTCAGGTGTTACCATTAAAGCACAGATAAGAGAGACATAGGAAAAGTAAACAAAAAACTTTCTGTGGTGGAGGGGGTAAAGGGTGCTGGTAGGAAAGTGAACTTCCTTACTGCTCTAGTTAGTTTCTCCCCATCATTGTGAGTCTGGGTATTTTTAATAGCCTGCCTAACTTTTGAACATGCTGGGTCTTTCCATCATCATTTTAAAAGAAAATGACAAATATATAATGTACATTGATTCATACAAATTAGATGATATGTCAATACTTCAGGACCACTAAATAAATGCTATTCATTCTGGCTAACCTTTGTTTAGAATATTTGACCGAGTCTATACGTTTCTATTGAAGGGATATTAATTTCTATTAAATTCCATAGGTTGTTTAAAAATTTTTATCGCTTATTCTCTTAATTCTATAGTCTTTTAGAATACATTCTATAGACACCTATTGAAGTTCTATACAGTTCTATTGGTTTTGTCACTATTAAATTCTACATGACTTCTCTGTAGTCACATGCAAATAATGCATGCACATAGCTGAAGTACTCAGACAGCACTATGCATGTGTGCAAGATATGGGTTGCATGTACATGTGAGCGGAATCCCCATTTGTGCACACACTGGATACTTGCATGTCTAAATTATGTCCATTCAAGTGTGTATATACCCTTACGAAGATTTGAGCCTTACAGACAAACACATAAGTATACACATGCTCTTTTCCCAATGTACGCGTTGTGTTTCCTTAACACACAACTTTTCATGGTCCTTAATTCGAGTAGGAGCAACTGTCCTGCAGTGCACCATGGACTAAGACTGACACAGGAATGTTGGTAAGAGGTTGCTCTTTGTTTACTGGCCCCAGTCACAGGATGTGGTTACTAAAAGTTTTAACTGTCATATGCCAAGAGTCAGTGTCCACTGTCTCAAGTGGCTAGTGTAGTACAGAAAGTGAGTAAGATTTGTTTAACGCCATTGAGCTCCAGCTTCATCAGGCCTCACCCAAAGCAGTGCCAGTCCAAAAACTTTCCCCCACTCAGAATATTTTCTTTTCTGGGCTAATGGTGTCTCCATAGCCAGAACTTCAAAGTACTGGCCAATAGCTTTTCTTTTTCAGCTGTTGTTTGCTTTACAATAGTTATACATCAGTGAAGGGGAAGGACTCAGCCACAAACTGGTCTCCACACTAGGGTACGTCAGACTCACTTCCATGACTATCCACATGGGTAGTGGTGGATTAGCCCCAGGAGGCCTACTGCAAGTGTAACACCGACAGACCCCAGGCGTTGGCGGGCAGGATCGAACCAGGGACCTCTGAAGCTTAGTGCATGAGCCTCTACCGCATGAGCTAAAAGCCAACTGACTGTTAGCTAAGGCTGTAGAGCAGACTCATTTAATTCTCTCTCTTTAAGTGGTCTCAGTGTCACTAGATGGGACAGAACACCACACCCAGACGGTGTGCGTGTTACATCAGTTTTGTGTGATGACATCTTTCCAGCACCCTTTTGCTGCTCAGATCCAAAGTTATAGAACATCTCCTATGGGTAACAGGAGATTCCTATGTACTATGTTTATTTGACCCTGCCTTGTCTCAGGTTTGATCTTGTAGACCAGAAGAGTTCCTTATCTTTCCACTATCACGTAAGGTAGTGTCTTCAATGTCTGCTATCATGTGTCTGCCAGTAACACCCAGATTTTTCAACTGTCTGTTCCTTGGCTGGAGCATTTGGAGACACGCCCTAGCATCATGCTGGTGGTTATTTCTAAGGGCTCCTATGGACCCCAGTCAGAGCTAGGCAGCAAGCATTTCTTAATTTTTCTCTTAAATTGGCAACATTGTGATGATGCATTTCATAAGCTATCTCCATTCGCTGATATGTCAAAGCATGAGTCTATGGATGATCAGGATTCTTGCCCAAACATCAGGAAATACAGCCTGACTCCAGTAGCATCGTTCTTTGTGGCATTGTATGCATGCACCAAAAATACAACATGCTGACTCCAATTTGATTTCTGCTCCAGTCATAAGGTCTCTAGCGTATTCAAATAGGTCTAATTAAACTGCTCTGACTGAAAATCACCTTGTGGGTGATAAGGGGTTGTTCTGGACAATTCCTGCCATCCTTCAGAAGGTGACTTTCAAAATCCCTTGCTTGGACAGAGCATATCCAAGCTAGAAATCCATACACTGATATGTATTTCTCCCATAGCACTTGAGCGACGGGGGTGGCTCTACGGTCTTGGTTTGGATATGCCTGTTTGTACTGAATAAAAGTCAGTCACTACAAGAATGTTTCCAACATTCTTTTTGTCTACTTCTAGAGACAGGATGCCAGTGCATACCACATCCAAAGGTCTGCTGCTGGTAATGTTCTCCAGGCACACAGCTCTAGTGAGTAGAGTTTTTCTTTGAACCCACTGAGCACGTCTCACATTTCCAGTAGAACCTACTCCAAATAAGTTCCAGGGTTCTCTCCATTCCCAAATGTTCAAGGTTGTCATGCAGGGCTCTCATGGCAAGAGCTCTCCACTTCCTTGGCCGCACTAGTAGTTTTGCTGAATTTGTAAAGCGTCTGCTGTTATTTGGTGCAGCTCTCTCTTGATCAGCTTTACTTTGCTCCATTCTCTCAATAATAGTTTAACTTCTAGGGTAAACCAGGTAATTCTGGCTGGATTTTGTCCCTTCTTTTTAGCAGTCAGAGTATCCTGGATATCACTGTCCTACAACTGGGCTTCTTGCCAGTCAGCCGCATTGAGCTGAGACAATGGAGATTGATCCAACACAACAGAGTTCAGAGGCTAATGGAACACTTTCAGAGGGCAGACCCAAAGTTTCTGTGACCCTAGGTGATTTATACTGTAAACAGTTCTTACTCCTTCCATAGAAATCACAACCATCTCTATTGCATGTGAGTGGCAGGGCAATGCATCAGATCTATATCATTTCTCCCTGATTGGTACTGAATTAATACCTAGCTAGCCAAAGTGGATACCTATCTCTGCCCTGTAGCATCCAGGTTGGGACGTGTTAAGACATAAGTCAGTAAATTGTTGTCCATTCACATTTGAAATTGAGCAACATACAGATAATCTTGAAATTTTAAGACCAAAATTCCAGCTTGTGAATGGAGCACTGAGTCTCATTATCAGAATCCTCAGCTGGCAAAAGTGACAGGTTTCTCATTTGCCTTCACCTTCTTACTTTAGCACTGCTCCCAAACCTTCCAAACTAGCATCAATTTGTAGAATAAAAGGCTTGTTTGGTTCAGCAAAGACCAGGACTGGGGTATGAATTAAGGAGTTGTTAATCTCCTGAAAGGCCTTGTCTCATCTCATCGGGTCCCAAAGGATTTCCAGGGATCATAATGTTTCTGTTCAAGAAGTAGGGTTACCAGGTATCCAGTTTTCAACCGAACACCTGGTCGAAAAGGGATTCTCCCTAGCCTGGTGAAAATGAGTGAGTGAGTGAGGGTGGGTGAGAGCAAGCGATGGAGGGAGGAGGGATGGAGTGAGCGGGGCCTCGGAGAAGGTGCAGGGCAAGGGTGTTCGGTTTTGTTTGGTCAGAAAGTTGGCAACCCTATCAAGAAGCTTTGTGGACTTAGTTTTTTACTTGCATTTCCTTTTCTCCATGCTGGGCTGGTATTCTCTGGTATTCATTCAATGGCTTCACACTAATAGCATAATTCTTCACAGATCTGCAGTAGTAGCCACTAAATCATAGAAAGGTCTTGAGGTCTATGTAATGTTGTGGGCATGGCCATATACGTGTGTGTCTCTATTTTATCAGGATCTGTATCTTCACCTTTTTAAGACACAATATGACCCACCTATTTGACTGATCTACGACAGAACTGGCATTTATCAATTAATAGCTTCAGTCTATAGGCTTCTAACCAGTCTAATGCTTTTAGAAATCTTTCTTCATCTTCCACCAGAGTTCTTCCAAACACAATTAGGATATCCAAATAAACTAATACTTGTAGCAAATTCATGTCTCCCACAACTTTCTTTGTGAAATGTTAAACATGGCAGGAAAGAAGTAAACTTCAGATCCTACCTTTGGTGGGAAGAAAGCTCTCATTCTTGTATTACATTGATTCAGTTAGAGTCAGAATCAGAGCCAGGCCCTACCCCCCAACTTGCTTTACAATAGAATCTCAGAGTTACAAACACCTCAGGAATGGAGGTTGTTCGTAACTCTGAACAAAACGTTATGGTGGTTCTTCGAAAAGTTTGACTGAACATTGACTTAATGCAGCTTTGAAACTTTAGTATGCAGAAGAAATATGCTGTTTTTATCATGTTAATTTAAATGAAACAAGCACAGAAAGTTTTCTTACCTTGTCAAATCTTTTTTCAAACTTTCCCTTTATTTTTTAGTAGTTTACATTTGACACAGTACTGTACTGTATTTGTATTTTATTTTATTTGTCTCTGCTGTTGCCTGATTGTATATTTGCAGTTCCAAACGAGGTGTGTGGTTGACTGGTCAGTTCATAACTCTGAGGTTCTACTGTATCTGGAAATGTTAGAGCCAATCTCAGTTTTATTTTAAAGGATATTTGTTGCAGGCAGAAGGTGAGAAGCTCTCAAAGCTCCTTGAAAATGTAACAATGCAAACCTTTAGCTGAGGATGAAAGTTGGTTGCTGATTTTTAAGATATAAAGACCTTGTTTTAATTCACGTTCCCTCTATGATGTGGTGTCCTCCCCACACTTGCCCTGACAGGGTTAAGGCAGGCCAGAGAGGCCAATTAGCCTATTAGGCAGCAAGCTGAGGGGAATTAAGACTGCAAGAGAAGCCTTAATTAGAAGAAAGTCATCTGGGCAGGAACAGGTGGGGCCTACATAAGCCAGGAAGCTGGCAACAGATGGAAGTGCTGGGAAAGGCTGTAGTCATTCCCTGGAAAGAGGTAGGAGTATTTGAGAGGCTGCAGAAATGTGCAGGCTGCAGTTGCTTCCTGGAAGGAAGGAGCAGTGAAGCTGGCAGACCCAGAGAAGGAAGGAAGAGCAGGTAGGTTAGGAAAGGGTTCAGGGAAGGTACAGGGTGGAACAGACCTTGACTGCTGACTAGAAGATCCCTGAGCTGGAACCTGGAGTAGAGGGCAGGTCTGGGTTCCCCAACCACCAGTGGGGCAATGCATAGGCAGGCTGAGTCACAAAGAGGCTGCAGCAGCTCCTGGAGCAAGAGAGGGGCTGAAGACAAAGAGACAGAGGTGGAGGGATGGCTTGCAGCCATGGGGAGAGGCGTCAACCTGGTGAGCTATTCCTCAGAATGCCCAGGAGGAGGCGCCATAACTGTGGTGAGTACAGCACTCCATCACACAGCCACGCAGGGCTGCCCTTTGGGGACTGTTGAATCTATAGATGTGAGTCCCTTGATTTGGGTGAGGAACCTCACCCCTGTGAGGAGCACTGCTGCCCAGGCTGCCACCGGTCACTGAAAGCCTGCCACAAGAAGGGCAGCTCAGCAACATGAGGGCTGGTGTGGTCTCCTGAACAGAGCATGGGCCAAAGAACAAAAGGATGCCTGCATTTTAATGCCCCCAGCATGTACTCTATCTACAGCCTTGTTCATGGAGTTTTTAATCTTTCCTATGCTGTAAAATGGGTATTATAATAATAATATTTCCTCACTGCCTAGTTTTAGCAATGCATGTTTGCATACAGCTGTATTAGTGCTCATAATCCCCAGAAGGCTCACACACACCTGCAGTGGTCTCCCAGACTCGGCTTATTTGGATAGTTCTCCTTTGCAAAAAAATTTAAAAGATTGTCATATTTGTTTGGACCCCAGCCCTAGCTGCTTGGACTCCAATTCTCCTGCAATAGGCAGTTTGAGGCTCATGAAAATTCTTGCATGTGTATTTTTATATTAAAGTAGATTGATTAAATGTTGGGGTGTCCCAAAGAATCATCTTGATAACCATCTTCAAAATCCTCAGGTCTAGTGGTGTTTACAATGGACAAATGTTGGTTATGTTTGCTGGGTGTGAAGCTCGGGAGGCAAACTGATCAGGCATGAAAAATTGTTTCACTGGCCTGTCCAAAAATGCTTACAGTGACTCTACATAGAGTAACCCGTCTTTAAGTAGATGATTCCAGTTTTTCCGGGCTTTTAGTTCAAGAATACTCTTTCCATCCCATATATGTGGTTTATCTGATTTTTCTGTGCTTCTGCAATCAGTATTATAAAAATGAGAGGAAGGATTCAATAAGTTTATCCTGTCCATTCCTTGCTGGTCTTTAGGACTTTGGTTGTAAGCGTGTCTTCACAGATTTCCTAATATCTTTAGGAATATCAATGACCATGGGTTCTCCATAAGACCACACACACATCTTCAGTTCCTTCTCCAGTTCTCTTTGCTAACTGTCCATCATCTAGCAATTCTCACTGTTATCAGGATTTCCAAATAAATCTGTTTTGAATATCCTCTGGTGTGCTGGGGAGCTTCCCCCAGGAAAGTGTAAATAGAATTTCTCTCTGTTGTCTTTTGTTCTTTATGAAACATTAATAATAAGGGAAAACCCCATTAACAATGTTTACTAACTATACATAAACATGCAAGGCTTAGCTATACGTATCTTGTTGCTCTGGCTGATTTCTGGTGGCTCCCATAGCATAGAACACAGTGAGCTCCACTAGAGGGCTCAGGAAACTATTTAAAGGGCTACCGCTCTATTCCTATACACTACACTCTTTTTAACCAAGAAAAGATTGCTGGTGTGGTGGGTATCCATAGAGTCTAATTTTTCCAGTTGTTATATGACTGTATATTCTTTGGATTTGCACATGTACCCAGGTACACTGTATTGGGCAAAAATAGGGGGAAAATATTACAAGATCAAATATTAGTTATTGATTTCCTGGCCAATAAAGTCAGTGAAGTGTTTTTTCAATGTAGAATTCATTTGTAATCTTCTGCATTGGCTTTTAACTTCCATTCATTTAAGACAGGAAGCACAGATCCTTGAAAGAGCTTTCGTAAGTAGACTCCTACAGTAGCAAAATATCCGTAATAGTAACT
This sequence comes from Platysternon megacephalum, assembly GCA_003942145.1. Lineage (NCBI taxonomy): Eukaryota > Metazoa > Chordata > Testudines > Platysternidae > Platysternon > Platysternon megacephalum. The sequence goes on along the minus strand of QXTE01000001.1, from coordinate 9,958,189 downwards.
AAACACTGACTCAATGTCCTATCACAGAATTCACAACTATAACAACAGTCTTAAGAACAAATTTGGAAACTCTCTCTGGAATATCCGAGTTGTCTGTTTGTCCCATTAGGTGATTCTTAGTTATACAGAGAGGCTGAATTTCTAGAGGCTAGAGTAGGCAACTGGGAATGGTTTCCACTCCTGATTCTGTCACTGACTTGTGTTACCCAAAGCAAGTCACTTACTCTCTCAGTGCCTCATTTTCCCCATCCGTAAAATGATACCTGCCTCACAGGGATGTTGTAAAGTGTATTTAATATTTGCAAAATGCTTTAAGATCATTGCATAGGTTATTTTCATGTTGCATAAAGAGGGAGACTTTCTCACCAAAGCCTATTTGTGACTTTGTCTTGCAATATCTAAATGTTTAGGTGGTGGGAATGCTTTTATAATAGCTATATCTATTTTACACACACACACAGCACAAGCCCTGAAAAGAATACTTTAGTTATATGAAAAAATAGTGAACAATTGAAATACGACTTAGAAATTGAAGATAGAGAGCTGTTCGTTAGAATTGTTCTCATGACAAAATCCTGCTCTCAACAAATCAGATAGTAAAATAATCAACTGCATTGTGGCGAAGATTTGGCCCTTAGAAAAAAAGTGCTACTCTGTGCTATTTTGACCTTTTTATGATAACCCACTAGATGGAGCTGTTGTTTTGATGGATAAAGCTCTTCTGAAGAGGTTGCTGGAAAAGCTGATAAAATAGGATGTAGAACAGATCTGCACTGAATTTTTTCATGTCACAGAGCTAAACTGAACGACAGTTCTGACTTTTAGAGATGCTTGCCTTTAATGGACAACTCCATTGGTGTTAAACTTTCATATTTGAGAAAGAAATGCTTTTCTATGGCCATCCTTATTTGTCTGCTTCAACCCTCTTTGATTTTTTTAATCTCTAGTTTGGGGGTGGGGGAGTCTGCTGAAAAGTTGCTGTGTTCATTCTTTCTCAAATTTATCCCTCCCCCGCTTCACAGACAACAGTTTAAGACAACTTAAAACACCTTAGTTATAAAACATGTCTAAAATCCGTGCACTGAGAAGCTTGCTTAATGGGTTAGAGAGAAAAATATACCGTTGGGAAGAGGGAGAAGGAACCAACCCTAAGCTTACAGTGCTTAACAAAAAAGTTATTCAAACCTGTAAGTGTGGGAAAGAAAACAAGGATTAAGTGTGATTGTCTATTAAGCATGTTTGTCAACTTTTTCCAAAAGAATAATATTATTGTGTATTCAGAAACCACAGATACATCCACACACCACTGCCACTGGGTACCTCCGCATATGCTATGCGTACCCGTGGCAGCTCACAGAACTGTCTCAAACCTTTTCAGAAGCACATTTGTTATCCAGGTAACCAAATAACTAACTTAATACATTACTGAATAGTTTAAACAGTTTGCCTGTGAAGGGGTTAAGCTTATCTTCAACACGGGTGGTGCAGACAACAATGAGATTACCCCCCTCCCAATAGGGTGACCAATCGGGACCATCCCGATATTTTGGTCTCTGTCCCACGTCCCGACCGATCTTAGGTCGGGACGCATTTTGTCCTGTTATCCCCAGGACTCGCTCGGCTTTTTATTTTTTTTGCTCAGCTGGGACTCGCTCGGCTTTTTATTTTTTTTGCTCGGCCGGGACTCGCTCGGCTTTTTTTTTTTGCTCAGTTCCTCCCTCCCCCCCCTCCCCCCCATGTGTCCCGATATTTTCTTCCCCTCATCTGGTCACCCTACCTCCCAAGAGTATAATGTGTAGTGACCTGTCCTAAGAATACTTCACCCTCTTCAGATATACAACATTCTAATAGGATAGTCCAGAAATACTGGCTAAATTCTGTTCTATTACCCTTATGTAACCCTTCTAACATCAGTGGAGTTGCTCTGAGTACCTGAGAGCAGAATTTGGCCCATTAGTTCTTAGGCTTGCTTTAGGTTTAGAGTAAAAGCAAGCAAACAATGTTTAATCTTTCTGTTTAACTATCTGATTCCATGGCAACAAATTTCCCTGGGACCTAGATCAGACCCAGTGCCATTCAGATTGGGATTGCAGCGCTGGGAGTGTTTTATGGGAGAATTATTTGGTACCAATAAGTAGCTTCTGCCTCATTTGAAGCTACCTAGAATATGTTTTCTAAAACTGAAAGCTGTTAGACACAAATTCCAAAGTTCAAAAGCATCTAAAGTATCTTTCTGTAGCCCAAACTTCCAGAAGAGGCTTTCCAGAATCCGGAAGCATCCAGAGCAGGCTTTGCATGAATCACCCCAGGTTTTCTCCACAGTTCCATGACATCCATGACACTCTTATAACAGCAGCTCTCCTTCGTTTATAACATTTGTCTCCACTTATTTTTCCTTTTTTAAATGTTGGATGTCAGAAAGGAACTAATATGCAACGTTTCAAAAGGAAAAATAGTAAATCCCTGTTCTATGGGGAAAGTATGATGCAAGCCAACACCTCAGAGAGAAATGAAAAGTTTCAACCATGTGGTGAACTCTGCACAAAGCACCATGGCTTCAAAGGCACTTAGGGCCAGTTTTTTAAAGGTATTTAGGCACCTAGTGGGATTTTCAAAAGCACCTAGGCACTAAAACTCACTTATTTCAATGGGTGCTAGGCTACTAGATGCTTTTGAGAATAGGGTCTAAATATCTTTAAAAAACAGGCCCTTGCTGATCATCTACTGTATTTGTGTGTAATGCTTTTCATTCTTATGTTTACTTCAGTTCGCCGAGATGTTAGTCAGATGCTGCTCATAACCACCAGAAGTATGTTCATTTGGCTCTGTATTTGTACCTCTGAATTCAATCTTAAAGCAGTAGCCACTCTTCAATGCCTTTGCTGTAATTTGCTAACTGGTATGTCGTACCTTTCTGTCCTTTTTCTGCACAAATGAATGTCTAGCACACATGAAATGTTGTAATTAGTTGTTACACCCACTGGGAGCGCTTGGGTGAGAGAAAAAAGAAGTAGGACATCTAAGTTAACATAGATGGATACACTCTTTGATCTAAGTGCTTTATAGCTGCTAGTTATTCTTTTATAGAAGCCACATGCTCTATCATGCCTAATTTAGCTGTGTTTTGTAGTTGCTAAAGTTAATAATGCAGAATTTGAATTAAAACAAATAAGGCTGAAACCCAGGGGCCATTTTCTTTTATTTTCAGTCACTAGGATAACCCCTAGTCATGATACCAGCTTGTCATCTTCCATTGCTCCATGTCAATAATTAGGGAGAATCAAATATGATTTTAACTCTTCCAGACAAAGACAATAACGTTACCTTATTTTCCAGGATCCGGCCAATAACCAACCATTTTCCTTTAGGTTCTTTTTTTGGTGTTCCCCATAAAATAAGCTGTTCCTTCCAGACTGCGTGTTCAGATTTTCTCAAACATAGTTGCTCATGAATTAAATAATCCTGTCATGTGAGCTTGATCAATGTAGTTTCAGTGTTATCTTATAAAGTGCTATATACATTTATGGTGATATTGTATACAAATGTTAATCCTCCTAATAATTCTGAATTTCATTACCTGTGGTCTAGGCACTAAATGATCCCTTGTGGATCCTGGGTTTTTTCTGGGGAAATTATGCTAGAAAAAGGCCTTCACTAGTTAATTCCAGATACTATTATGCAGTTCTGATGAGGTCAGTTTTCAAACTGTTTTCCCAATGTCACTGGAGTTACCAAATGGTCTTAAAATGGCAGTTCAAGATGCCTAAGGACCATATATTGCCTTGAGATCAATGGAAGTTCCATGCACAAACTGAAGGTAATATATAGCCTTTAATGCCATTAACAGGTACCAGATTGATATTCCTTGGCCTTGAGAGTGTCACAAATGCCTTTGCGGTGTCCTAGGTTCTATACAACAGCTATTCCTTCTGAGTCATAAAATAAAACCAAATCCCCAGTAGTTTAAAACTATTCTGATTTTATGTTTGTTTTTTACCTATACATGTTAAGTTAAAACCATATATAGAGAGGTAGGGAAATGTTTAAGGGGGCCTTAAGAAACTTGCACAAGTATAGACAGAACTGTAGATGTCATTTTCACATTTAGGGTTTTTCATATGCAAAAAGTCAAACTTGTGTGTGCAAGCTGCGTTTGCACATGTCAGGTAACAAGTTTTGCATACAAGTTCATAACTCGGGTTTTGGGTACACAAAAATTAGACAAAACAATTTGGGATACAATTTTAAAAGCCATGTCTGAATATCTGGCCCTCAGTGTCAAGAAATCAATTTGTTGGCCACTGCAAGAATATATGATACATATACTTCAAATAATAACCTACATAAACAGCTTTTGACAAAGGGCTTAAGAAGAAAATTAACGAAGGAGAAAGTACAATAGGAATCTTGGCCTGGAGTAGCTCTATGGGGGAATCTAGTTCCATCAAAATTAAAGAACAAGTGCTCAGGATCAAAGTGGCCTACGCCTATTATTTAGTGCACTGAATTCTCACACCTTCTCACCTTTAACAAACTCGCATGTTTTAACTAGAGCAATACACATTCTTACATCAAATTTTAATGGGGCCATCGTGTACTTGAAATCATTTAAATGATTCAGAGACAATTTATTATCCAGAAAATCGTTTAATCTTTTTTAAATAGCTTGATATAATGCAGTTCTTTTTTTCCCTTCCCCTCAGAGTGTAATTAAGATTGCGAAACAGTGCTTGGAACATGAGGGAGCCCTGTTTCTCATTACCTTGCACATGCAGATTTTGGATTTTACAGTGAAGCCACTCATCTTTGATCTGGTTTTATACTATTATTCAGATTTGGCAAGCTAAAACAAATACCCACATTTTTTTTCACAATAGATGTTTTTCAGTTGAGATGTGACAGCCCTGTGTTAACTAGTCTGATTTAATAAACCACATTTTGGTGTTTATATTAATCAGTTCATAATGCGGTAGGATTTTAGGGTGAATATACTGTAGATATAAAACTAGCTGCATGAAGAGACTTTAAAAGGTGTCCCAAATAAATAAAACATTGTGTATATATATATATATATATATTGTCCACATTTTATTAACAGATTGGATAATGAGTCCAAAACCAGCGCCAGATAAAGAATCAAAAACAGCCCTCGTGTAAAGTGGTATAATTCCATTGATTTAAATGTTAATATGCCAGTTTAAATCACAGCTGGATTTGGCTTATTGGGTGTGTCTTAAATTTACATAAATCACTGTTCACTGCTGAGTCTTCTCATTTCATCCTGACCTTCACTCACACCAATGCATTTAAGTAATGCAGTATAAATATTCTGTAGAATCACAAGCTGTGCTCAAACTGCTGCATATGCTTTTGATTTGTTTTCTTGCTCTTGTGAGAGAAAATAAAATGTGTCTCATTAAAATCTATAAGAAACCATAATTGAAATGACAGTAGATCCAAGACAACATCTATAGAATTATTATAGTCCTGCCATTGATTGTAGTGGTTGCTGTGAAGTATTATGATCTGAGTGGAAGTGTTAGACACACTGCTTTATGCTCTTTGAGGATTTGAATTGTCAAAGTGGCAGTGCAACTAATGCAAAGATCCAAATAACTCAACAAATTTACCAATCTGATTAAAACGTATACAGAGGCCATCATTTCATTCATCTCTGAAATGCAACCACCTGTCAGGTGCGTGCAAGTCATCATACTTCAAGCCGCACCTGCTTCAAGCCACACAACAGTTGAGAAAAGAAAGCTGATGTCTTTCTTATGCAATTGAAACTACAGGACAGCCTTAAGTAAGCCAATATAATTGCCAAAGTAGAATGTATTTAGGACACTACCATTAACACTTCTATTCTAGTGAAAAGTGCCACCATAAGGTCTTTCAGCTTATGACTCATGTGAAAGACAACAGTAGCCAGAAGGATGGTCCCACTAAGACATACCAGGGCACTAGTTCTCTGAGTTAGAAAAGTGACAACTAGTGACTCTCAAACGCCACTTCCTAGATTTCTATGGAGGCCTCCACTTGGACCTGCTTTGCTCATGTGATGGGGTGATCACAGCCTGAGGTGGTATGGCAGCAAACCTTGATGGTCCATGAAGCATTCCCAAAGCACCTCATAATGGACTGACAGGTTCAGTTAAAAATCCTCTAATTGCCCATTTATGCTCAGAATTTGTTAGTCTGCCATCCCAATGGTTACTTGGGGAATCCTTAATTTGCTGAATGTTGGCACACCAGACTGTAAGTGCTTCTGTTTTGTCAACATATATTTAGAAAATTTTAATCTATGGATAATTGACATAATAGACTTTCAGTAGCTACTTAACTTTCATTTAGATGCTAGACAACATATTTTGAAAAAAAAAATATTGTCACTGCAAGCATGGGTGTTAAATTTCTTTTGGAAAATGCCTTTAAGGTAAATTAGCACTGAGAAAACAATTTGCAATGAATTATTTAATGGATGAATTCAACCTCTTTTTCTGCTTAATGGAATTTTCAAATGCTGATTGACATTTTCTCAAAAGAATTCAATTTTATTCAATAGATGTATTTCTGAACTCTTACTCCCCTTTTTATGACAATAATTAATACATTTTTATGATGACAGCATCTAAGAACTCTAGTTTAGTTAATAATAATAATAAAAAAGTCAGTTCCTGTTTCAGAGAGCTTGCGGTCTACTCCATGGACTTATTGCAAATATTCAAGATTTTGAGATGTTTATTTGCAGTTGGTCAGATAAGTCACATGGTATTTATTTTCTGTTCCCTGACTGAATGAATGCTCAACAGCTTCTAATGGCAGTAAATGTACATGTGAATGCATCATTTGATTTCCATTAATACTTGCATGTACAACTTTGACACTTTTACTGGCAAAAATACTCTCAAAAACTTGATTGCTTTAAAGTTCATAGTGAACACAAACAGGGAAGAAGAAACATGGCCAAAGTAAATTAATTTAAAAGTTCAAAAAATATTCATAGAATGTTTTGTATTTTACTCCGCTCTACTGCACATACATAAATAACTGCCTTTCAAACCTGCATTGCATTGCATACCATGCCATACTCTGACTCCAATCCTGCAAAGACTGTACCTGGTGAGTCTTTGCAAGATCCAGGTGAATAACTCCCATGGTCACAGGTGCTTTAAAAGTCCCTAACATCAACAGATTTTCAAAAATCTTTGTCCAATAGAAATATTCCCTATTGTGGATTAAGATCATTTAATTTAAAAAAAAAAAATCAAAAGTGGGTATTCTTACTGGTAGGTATTGAAACCCAAAATGTGTCTTTAGACTACAATTCTATATTTCTGCTCTCTAAAAAGGCTTATGCTTCCTAAATTTACAAAAGTATAATTGTTCTTTTGCCTGAGAAACTTCATGCCATCCTTTCAAACCCAGCAAATATTAATAGCATTGTACACATCTAAAACTTAGAAATCTTGTTCTTCCCAGCAAATCACATCCCTTGTGTGTTATCTATCTTCCACTGAAATCACAAATAGTCATACACTGCAAGAACAATAGCACTAAAAATTGTCCTCAGGTTAAAAATAGTCTGCTTGTTTGTGCATATAACACAATCTCATGAACTGTGGGTTTTTTGGTGTTTTTTTTCACCAGCAATATTTTACTACTATTGACCTCAGAGGCAAAATCAAAGCCAGCCTTAGCATTTTGGGCAGGCTCTAAAAATATGTTGCTGCTATCTTCCCAAATGTAACTGCTGCCCCATCTCTGATCAGAGATCACTCCAGTATGTTCAGGGCTGGCCTGACGGTTTAGGAGAGGGTTAGTGAGATCATCTTTATACACACTCCAAATTTAACTGACTCATTTTACATAAAAAGTGTGCATCCATAAGCGAGAGATCATTACGTCACCTGAATCCCTGAGGCAGAAGTGAAGTCTGCTTGACTTGATCTGAGATTCTGGCAGATATGCCATTATTTGAAAAGATTTCTTTTTCCAAGAGCAATTGTCAAAATAAGAGGGGGTCTTGGAGTCCCTGCAGGGCTGTGTATGAATTCTGGTGACTTTTAGCTTTTCTACAAACAGTCACAAATTAATTATGAATGCCTGTTGCCACCCACCATGTGAATCAGATAAATATTATCCCAGTTTTTAAAATAGGGAAACTAAGGGAGAAAAGGTCAATGATTCGACCCAGGCTCTCAGAGGGGCCTTTTTCTTAATCCCATGTTTTGTATTTTTGAGCTACCCCTTGCAAGAATTCTACCAGTAGTAGAAGAATTAAGTCACCTTCAGGTAGCCAGGTGCGAGGAAGTTTGCAGCTGTCATTAGCAACTATCTGGCAGAATTGGCCCCTAGAGCACTGAATTTTCTATTATAATATATTCCCAGGGAGGTGAGCTGGTGTAAATAATTTACACTCTGATGATCTGCCCCTAGATTTATATTCCAATCCTTCCCCCCCTCCCCCCCCCCCCAAAAAATCCATGGCTTGTGTACTCCAAAGGCCAAAATGTGGGCGGGCATAGGAACGAGAGTGAATAAACTGATCTTTAGGAAAAATCAGTAGCAGACTTTTATTACTAGTGATTAGTTTCAATATGTTTGCAGCAGTTCATATTTTCAAGAATAAATTACCAAGAAAAACCAATACAGATTCTCTTTCACATTACTGCCCCCAATAAATAATAGTGAGCCATGTGCTTCCTTTCACAAATGCCAAAGCTGTCTCTAGTTGTGACATCAATGTGATAAATTCCATTTATCATGCACTCTTGACTACCTCACCTGCTCTTTTCTAACTCATCCATCTCTTCTGGGATGAACATTCCAACAACCTGAGCCGCTTCAAACCGATCTCACTTTGTACAAAAACTAGAGCAATGTTTCCTCTTTTACCCCACTTTGCAATTTACTCCCCAAGCAACACTGGCCTGAGTTTCAGGATGAATAATAGTCCTTTTCAAGTCTGACATCTTGATATATAACAGGGATAGAAATGAGTTATATATAAGGCCCTACTTAAATTGTGGGATGACAGTCAAAAAATTGCTGCTGAATTGTGGACAAGCCATGGAAAATTGCAGAAAAATAATTATGGATCTTATTGTTTGCAGTAATAAATTCCATTATTATTTTTCTGAGATTTTTCTGCTGTTGGCTGCCCAGGGCTGAAAGCAGGGGCTCCCACTGTCAAAATTGAGATGGAAGCCTAATATTGCAGAATCTGCAATATTGCAAGTTAAGTAGGGGCTTAGTTATATGCCATTGGAAAGTCGAGATTCATATTTCGAAAAGAGCTGTTGGACTTTTTTTCTCTGGCATATGCAGAACCCATGACAGTGTGGTGTGGTATAATTTTTTTTTTGGCACTCATTTGGGATAACTCATTGTTTTGCCACTCTTGAGTAAGGTTGCCATCCCAAGCTTTCATATCAATCTAGATCAATACAGCTCTTCTAGAGATGGGCTTGAGCCCAACCCCCAGAACTGATCAACCCAGAATATTGGGAAGGGGTAAAAGAGCTCAGATCAGAACTGAGGTCAACTTCTAAACTTCATAGCTGGTCCCCATGTCTTTACTAGACTGAAGTAAAAGCATGTCTCCAAACACCCACAAACTTTAATAGATTTAAATCCACTCATCTTTTTTACAAATGAGGGCCTCCTTCAATCGTTATTTATACAGTGCTATAAATGAAACATGCCTCCCTCAGTGACTTACTGTGTGACCTTGGGCAAATCACTTAACCTCTCTGCGCCTCAGTTCCCCATCTATTAACGACAATGTTAATCATAATCTTTTACCAACCTGGGAGAGGTGCAGCAAGGACACATTTAACTATATGTTAGTGAGACAGTGGGCTGCTCTATGGACTCGGGTATGAATGGAGTTAGTGAGCCTGGTCCTGCAAAGTTCTACTCCTAAGAGCAGGCCTGTTGAAGCCAGTGGAACTATTCTTGCCGTAGGCATTGAACCTATGAGCAGTGGCCTGGAGGGTCAGCTCCTAGCTAAACTAGGTTCCCTCCCTGCTCCTGTTCTGCATGCCAAGTGCCATGCTCTAGCCCGAAAAGCACTCACTCCCTAGTGGTGGTGAGGTGGTCTATAGCCCCAGACTCTCGCCCTGCCCTGCCTAGGCTCTCCAGCGGGGGGAAGCCCTGGCGCTTCTCCTCCCTGGCACAGCCCCCACCCTTGTTCTCCAGACGGGTGGGCTGCGTTCCCTGCGGGCCGGGGCGGTGATAGGCTTTGCCTAGCTCGGTGTCCCTGCGCTGTGTGTGTGGCAGCGAGCGGAGGAAGGGAGGAGGGAGAGGAGCGGGCTGGCTGGGGGAGCGGCTCTGCGCTGCACCAGTGACACTCGGTGCGAACACGCTCCTCACCCAGCAGCCGGGGCGCCGCGCAGCGCCGAGAGCGTCACCCAGCGCTTCGCGTGGCAGCCCCACGCCCAGAGCATCTGCCGGGCGGCGGCCGAAGGACCCTGCTCGCCCAGCCTCCGCTGCCTCTGCCCGCGCCGCAGCATCCTCAGCCCCGCACCGCCGGCCGGCGCTGCCCCTCTCCGCCTCCGGCTGATGCTGCTCCGGCCGGGGGCTCGCCAGGAGTTGCAAAGACCCGAAAACACCTTGTCGCCGTCTGGTGCCGTCCCGCCCTGGCCACTTGTGCACTTCTGCAAACTTTGTCCGCCGCCTGCCCCCGCTGCTCTCTCCTGGGAGCAGAGCTTCCCTGCCCGGGTCGCTGAAAGGGAAAGCGGGGACTCGCCTTCTCTCGCGGCTGGGATCCTGGCTGTGCTTGGGGGGAGGGAGGCCAGGAAGCAGGAGAGACGTTCCCCGTGTCCTGTAACCAGCACCTGCGAGCCCGGGGCTTTTACACATCTCCCCGGGAGAAGCAAGACTTTTAAAGGTAAGCAAAGCGGAGCGACGTGGAGTTCCTCTTGTGTGTGTCCCGGGGGGAGCTGAGACCAGACCCGGGGAGAGGGGACTAATCGGGGGCGTTAGAGAGGAGGGTCCCGCATGGATGGGGGGGGGGTGTCATGCATCGCAGGGTTATGAAGAGAGGGGGACCATGCACTGGGCGCCAGGAGCATTAGGAGAGGTCCGATGTGTTTTAGGCGGTCGCCCATCTCTTCTCAGCACTGTCTCCCAGTCTGTGCGCAGGGCTAAGGACTCTGGGGAGTGGGATGAACTCTTGGGCAGCAATGCAATGGGGAGTGGGGCCCCTGACTCCTGGGAATCCCGGGACTGAGCTGCAGCGCCCCGAAAGTTGTTTTGCCTGAGAATGACCAGGTTTGGGGGGGCGGTAGGAAGACGGGGCGATTGGGTACCAGGAACGTTCCCGCTTCATCAGGCACCGGTGCTGATTTACTCCAGATTTGGAATGAGCTTTGGAAAGCAGGTTGGTGAATGGGGGCTGGTTGGTTAACCTTGTGTGCCCCCTCTTTCCCCCCCCCCCACCTCTTCCAGCTGCGGGACGCTTCACATAACACACCAACCCAACCCACCCGGATCCAGTGGCAGGAAACGTTTGCTTTATGAATAGATTGAAGCAAAGCCCCCTTTAATGAGCAAAGCCTCGTGTCTGTCTGCCCTGATCCTGCGTCTGATCTTTTGTGTCTTCACCCGCCGTGGCTTCTTCCCTGCAGGGGCGGAGGGATGAGAATTAGCCCAGCCACAATTAAAACCCCTTTAACTATTCAGGGTGCCAGCTGCCATGCTGGAAACTCTTTGTAAGGTGCTGTTGTTTTATGGGTACTTCTTACTAAGGGAGAGCGATGATACGGGTGATGAGATGCAGACAGCTCAGCTGAAGGGATCAACACAAGTTCAACCACTGGAGGCCTCTATATACCAGCTGCAGATACTTGTCTAAACGGGATGCCATCCGCTCCCCCACGGGATTGGATTCCCCCCTCTCACAATCCTCGATCCAATCCCGTCCTGTCCCTTCTCTTTCTTCCCATCCTATGCAGGGTCAAATCCCTGGGGCCTCAGGTGGGGTTGTGGACCAAGCGGTCACACAGCTTCGGTTGCGGAAGGCTGCCTCGTAAAGTCACCAGGAACATGCGGCTCTGATCAGATTTCCTCTTTTCTGTGACGTTCGGTGGTCTTGTTTTGTGTCTTTTTCTACTTTCTCTAAACTCCCAGTGGCTCCCCCTGCATTTCTCTGCCGCATCCCAATACATCCACTTGAGAAAAAACACTTTGGTTCCCTATATTCTCTTTCTCTCCCCCCACCGGGAGCAGTTGTTGGGGATTTGCTGGGGTTTCCTTTTTTATTATGGTTATTATCCCGAAGAATAGGATGGATGGAAAGGTGAGAAGGAAATAGGCAGGGATATAGGCCAAGGAAAGTCATGCTTTTTAATGTACTTTAATGCCCCCTCTTCTGTCAAGCTCTGATCAAACAGTGCTAAAAGCTTGGGGGAGTCCTCTGGGTATAACACGTTCCCGCAGCTCACCGCATGCTGCTCAGAATAAATATCAGACAAACTGCATTGTAACGCTGAAGTTGGAGTGATTACTTGAAATGCTGGGCTAAGGTTTTCAGTGGGATCTAAATGTCCTTATTTTTCTCCTTCCTTCCTTCCTTTTTTTTTTTTTTTTTTTAATTTTAACCCTAAAAGGGACAACAAAATTATTTACATTCCCATTTTCAATGTCAATGTGTTTTAGGGATTATTTTGAAATTCTTCCAATACATTTTTATTTTGAAAGGATGAGAGAAGATGGTTTAGATAAAGTTATATTCAATCCTTCTGGGAAACACTCCTATTCAAGAGAAAGAAAGCTGGNCCCCCCCCCCCCCCCCCCCCCCCCCCCCCCGCCCCCTGCCAACTCTAAACTATGAATCCTTACCAAATACTCTAGAAACAAACATTGTTTTCAGACAGCCTGTGTTGTTTTTATTTTTGTCTGCACTTTTTTAAATAGAGTGAACGGGCACATCAACTAAGCAAGCAAGTCAGGCAATCACACCATTTGAATTAGTAACTATAATTTAAAAAGAAGGCTGTAGCAAGATGAAATTGCTACAAATTATGTGTAGTTTGGGTTACACATTTATTTCAAAAGAACAGAGACAAAGACTATATAGTATCTTTTAATCACTTGCAGATACTTTTTAAAAGAGATAACAGCTGTATTTAATTGAAGGGTGTCCCTAATCTAAAAAAGCCAGTTCCACAAGTTTATTTGTTCTGGACCCTTTTAACATTCAAGTGGTAAAGCATCGTGCCAGTGTCATAATGACAGAATGCTGCATTAGAAATAGCCACAGCGGGTCACTCTAGGGATAAGGTTGTTTCTTTAATTATTGGTTTCAGGGACCCGCTGGTGCAGTTTTCAGTGCCTTCTTCCCCAACCAAAGAGTGGGGAAGAGTGTCTTCTTCCCCAGACTCACAGAATTATATCATTATAATTGCTTTTTTTATTGATGTCTATTAGTGTGCTGCACAAAATCTAGAAGAAGACGGGAGCCCTAACAGTGAATATATTCTGTTTGTTTGTCAGTCGATATCAGACAAGGTTTTGACTCAAATGGAGAATCCGTTCTCAATCCTGGGGTCTATGCCAAGGCCCGTGTAAGGCAGTGGTTGCTCCAGATTTACACGAGTGTAATTCTGCTGATTTTTAAATCTGATGAAATTTAAATCAATAGTTATATCTGGGCAACACTGGTGTCCCATCACAGTGAATCAGATACAAGATATCCAGTAGTAGGCTAATATTGAGCTATTCTATATTATATCAGCTGCTGACAGGTAATGCTGATTTAGTCATAGTCTACCTTGCATAAAATAGTACTTAGTTCTGTGGTGATGAATGCTATCAGCATGTGGAATTCGAGATTTCCAGATCCACTTTAAGCCCCATGTTCCCATTCTATCCACTCCCAATTGCTGCGCCTTATCTATTTTAAGAATGGCAAGTTTAAATTGATTCTTGTCAGGAATAACTTGTGCTCCACACGCCTTTCTCATATTTACTCAGGAGATATGCAGAGATATGTACCTGCAGAAGTAGATCTGCTGAGGTCAAGCTCACAGTACCACTGAAAAAGCCCTTTTTATGTCTTTGGAACATTGTCAAGAATTTGTTAATATTTGAGGGTGGAGGGATTTTTGGCTGATGTTGCCTCCTCTTTCTCCTACAGTTTTGACCTTGTTCCTAAACAGAACTTGACACTACAGAATATATGCACAATCTTGCTTCTACATTTTATGCTATTTAAAGGGGAACTGTAACAACTTTTCTTAGACCTACATTCTGATATGTCAAAAGATGACAAGTACGTCTCAACTTGAACAAACTCTAAAATGTTGTTGTTTGGTTGGGGTTTTTTTAGTGTCATCTTTAAGCATGTCATATTTCCAAGATGAGAACTAAATGGTAGAGCTCACAGCAAAATAAAAATTGTTTCTCTAATTTTAGGGTGGGGAATTCAGCTCTTTGTCATATGCATGTAAATGAAGTGAAGATATGTCACACATCTGTGTATAGACTGCTACATGCTATCTAAACTGTATCAATCTTATACCAAATTAGCAGTGACATTTCATGGCATACATGACATGTCAGAACCAACAGCATGTGTATGACATGTTTTTCATTTCATGGAAATATACCTCATGCTACATAATGCTGCAACCAACTTTCTTTCTTTTGGAAGCTTAGCACAACGATTATAAGCACAATTTAATTGAGAACAGAAAAATTACACGGTCCAGGGTTGAAGAGCATCTATGTTGTGGAGCAGTTACTCATGCGAGTAGTTCCGTTAAAATTAGTAGGGCTGCTCACCAATATCAGGAAGAGTTCCATAGTCTAGTCGTGTGTGACTATTTAGTTTTGGCTGACTGCTTTGGAAAACATTATCTGAGTATGGAACAATATTTAGGCTTCCACAACATTTAGGTTGCAAACAGCCAAGCAAGCTGTTTAAAATCATGTAGTGCCTGCGCTATGTCGCCAATTAAGTTTAGATGCATTATGCACCATATATTCAATATTTGGCTGATAATTGAAGATCTCAGCATAAAACTATGGGACTATCTGTCCTATTTCCAGTGTTTTACAAGGTGCTTCTGATTCTCATATCAGCTCCATTGGAGGTTCAGAATTAGACAGAGTCAGATCTCCGAGTATTAATTTACTAAAAGGTCTAATCCTGCAAGGTGCTGAGTAGCAACTCCCATTTTGAGCAGTAGGAGTAGAGGATGCCTAAAGTCTTTCAGGTTCAAGCTCCAAAATTGTAAAGGCAGAGTGGTGTGTTTAAGCTCAATTTGTCACCCACTATGTCCTTAGTCTTTTTTGTTTGTTTCATTTGAATTAAATTTATTACACTCAGAGCTATGCTTTTTCTTCTGTACTTTGTTTTGAAAGGACCTTAATAACAGTTTACTAAACGAAATCCCAGTTCATTTCTGCAAGTGGTTACACTTCAAGATGGCATCATTCAGATCTGTAAGAGACCACCTTTTATGCCTCTCATGTCAGTTTAAAAGATTGCTAGAAAAACAATCCAAAAATCTGACCAGGTTTGGATAAAGGAGAGCCAGTAATGTGTTTCACTGTATGTGGTACTTTTTATGCAATGAAGCGACAGATTTAACCACAGAACATCTGGGTACTGGCTTCTGTTACAGTAAAGATTTTTAGGGGAATAACAAGCCTTGTTTGACTTTGCATTCATTTTGAAGTCATTAGACTTTACATTAATAATAAAAGCATAAAACCATTACATCACTATTTTCAAGGGGTAATGTCAGTCTTCCCTCAATATCTTACTTTTCAGAATCTGCATTTGTTTTGCTATGTGTGTATTTATCTTTTCACTCATTCTTCAAATTTCTTTTCAGGAGGTAGACTTCGTAATTTATGCCAGTGGAATACAGTATAGATTTCCACACATTTTTGCTAACTTGGAACTTTTTCTCCATTATAGGTAGTCTAATGGAAACAGCACATTTAACATTGTTCAATACATAGAAAACTTAATTAATGTGGAACAGTATGTAGGTTCTTTGGACTGCCTTTTCAAACACTGATATTTAAAATAAAGTATTTGGGTTGTTTTTAGCTTTCACTGCTTGATTAACAGACAGAGCAGAGTGGGATTGAAATAAAGGGTAGAGGATGTGCATTTTATGAACAAATATGCTTGTAAACAGCAGAAATGCCTAAGAATACTCTTGAGATGTATAGTTTTTATTTAATTACAAATAAGTAATATGCAGCTGGAATAAGGGGTGTATAATATAATGCATGCACTATACATATGATGTAATGCTTACAAACGCGGTGAAGTTGATAAGGTCAAAGTACTTTTAAATTGTACATTTCAATATCTTTTAGTGTGCCTTATTTTAAATGAAAATAGAAAATATTCTCCTTTCTCTTACATCAGTGCAAATCAGGAGTCACTCCATTCAAGTCCATAGAGTTACTTTATTTTTACATCTATGTAAGTAAGACTAGAAGAGAATCAAGTCCTGTGTATTTAATGTTTATAAATGTTATATTTCCCCAAATGCACCTTTCTTCATAACTGGAAGTAAACTCACTGATAACAATGTTTAGCCCTTACAAAACAAATATCTTCTATATGCAGATGCTTTACAAGGTGAAATAAAAGATAGTTTCTTTCTGAGACAAGCATTAAAATAAACTAACGATGTTATAAAGAACTGTGAAGGCTGAGGAATGTTTTATTTTTGAAAACTTGAATGAGGGGGAAGTATTTGCCCCTTAATTTGGGGAATGAGTTAGAGAAATCAAAACTCAATAAGAACATTTTAAAAGATGAAAATAAATGAAGCTCTAGGAGGTGTGCAGTTACTCTGAAATCTGTAAAGAACAAGAGTAAATACAAAAATAATTTGGTTATTTTAGGATTAATTACTTAACCTTAGCTTTGTTAGTTCACCCACTGGACTGTACAAGAATAAATGTTTTAGCACACTGTAGTGAAACGTAACCAAAAGAAATTCATATGAGCTACATAGATGGCTTTGATTGTACTCTTGCGTGCAGGTCATGTGTGAGGTATGTCAAAAGCACAAAGTTCTTGCCAGGGACAACAATATATTTTTCAGAGTAACTTTCTGAGTTTCAAAATGCATGTTTAAGGAAACAGGTGTGAAATCTGATACTTCTTTTTTGAGAGAGAACAGAAGTGTTTTATGGGATGGATACTCAGCATGTATAAATCAGCATAGCTCTATTAAAGTCAATAGATATATACCAATTTACACTAGCTAAGAATCTGGACCTGTATTAAGTATTCTGATAAAACAAAAATGTATTTGTGTTAATATGTAATAGCTTGAAAACATCATTTGTATTGTCTAACACTAAATGTTACTGTATACTTAACAGATACCCAGTATGACTTTCATTTTCTGCATCTCATGGGTACACTGAATAAATTCAGATAATTGAGATAATTTTCAGTGTAATTAGTAGTCTATTGAAGGATACATGAGATTGTGATAACTGAGGTTCTGGTAATCAAAGTTTTACTATATGACAAATTATACCACCCTGTTTTTTGGATAATGGAATCCAGTAATTGAGGAGATGTTTGTCTGCATTATGGCTGAGATCAGAAGCAGTGGTGCTAGCCTGCAACACCTGGAAATCTGAAAAACAAAAGGCAATAATTTATTTCTTCCACTTCATTCCCCTCACCACTGGTCCCGGATATGAGTGCCCTTCTAAGTATGACCCTCAGACACTTACAATGTGACACACTAATGAAACTGACACTTCTACCATGAATCATTGTCTTCTTAATTAAGTATATTATTACTTCTTTCCAAAAAATAAGTTTAAAGAATGTTATAATTTTATTAGGCTCAAAGTTTGATACTTTAAATCTCCTTCCATTTTAAACTCATCGCTGCCAAAAGAATAGTGTTAGAGAAACTGTTTCCTCTTCTATAAACTTTAATAGTTAAGTGAGTCACACTTCCTAATGGGGTGTAACAGATTCCCAGGTTCTTTGCACAGATCAACAAGAATGAAATAGACTGCCTCATTTTCCAAAATTTCCATGATGGCGTGAGGTTGAGAGCACTTTGCTTTTTTGTTTAGATAGAGTATATTTACTACTAATTTGTTTATATTCAGCCATTCTAAATTTAATTTGTATCAGGTTTCTGGATTTCAAAATACTGAGATAAACTGTTTACGAATTGGGGTGACGATGATTGTTTAAGAAAGCCAAGTATCTTAGAACTGCCAGCTGGGGTTAGGATGCAAAGGGAAACAAAAGGAAACAGACATAAAGGTTCCTATTCTACACTAGTTCTGTTCCTCTAACAAAACATAGGGTTAAAGAAAATAATTATTCCTGAAATGGGGGATTGGCTACTAAAGCTAGGCTCAATTCTCATGGGATTATGTTCCTGAGTAGAAATTGTGGTATGAGTATAGGTTGCAGGACTAACAGTGACTTGTATTTATTTGGGGAAGAACTCTCTCTCTGTCTGCTTTTTCACCAATGGCAAATAATGAATAAAAAATGTATAGTCACATGGGATATCGAACTTCTAATTTCATAAGAAAGATTTTGTCAGTCAATTAAAACATTTATATTAAAGTTAAGGAGGATTTGTTAAGAAGTTTTTAAAAATTACCGTATTAAAAATAAGTATAGTTAAAACCTCTTCACCTTGCATGAATAAAGCAAACAGGATTTGGCACTATACTTCAGTGAGGTGTTTTTTTGTTTTTGTTTTTTTTACTTAATGTAACATGGAATAATCAGCCATTTTAATCCAAAATATCACATGTTCCTTGAAAACATGGAATATTTGAGATGGAATGGCTGAGAGCAGACTGTAAAAGAAGCATATCAGTTTAAGAAAAGGAAGCATTTTCAAACTCAGTCAAAAATAACAAAGCAGTACAATAACATTTCCAAAAAAATTTGGACAACTGCCTGTTTCGATAGAAAGCTCTCAAAGTTCCTAACTCCCTGTATTAGAGCACGTATGTACAATGGGCAGTAAATTATGCTTTCATGTAAACTTATTCTCACTCAATGATTCAGAATTGTGTATGATATTGTTAAACCTCTAAGGGTATGTGCACGCTGCACACTGTGCCTGGGGCCTGTGAGACCTGGGCTTGTGAACTCAATGTTTCCAGGCCCATGCTTGAGCGTCCACATTGAATTGTAAACCTAAGTTTACAATTGCTGCATCTGGGTCCCATAGTCATGCTGATATGTCCATACTGCATGAGGCAGACCTTCTGACTCAGGTCTGTAGCTTGAGCTGCATCCACACTGCAAAGTGACAGGGCTTGGACCCAAGTCACAGCAGAATCCAGGCTCTAACCTACCCCATAACCAGCAGCGGCTCCAGGCACCAGTGCTCCAAGCGCGTGCCTTGGGCAGCAAGCTGCGGGGGGCGCCCTGCCATGCCTGCGGGAGGTCTGCCGGTCCCGCGGATTCGGCGGCAATTCGGCGGCAGGTACGCCGAATCCGCGGGACCGGCAGACCTCCCGCAGGCATGCCGCCAAATCCGCGGGACCGGGGACCTCCTGCAGGCATGCCGCCGAAGTCAGCCTGCCTGCCGTGCTTGGGGCGGCAAAAGAGCTAGAGCCACCCCTGCCCCTAACAAAGTGCTAGGACCCAGGCCTGAGTAGGGTGACCAGACGTCCCGATTTTATCGGGACCGTCCCGATATTTCGGTCTCTGTCCCGCGTCCCGACCGAGCTTTGGTCGGGATGTGGGACAGAGATATCCGCAGGCAGCACTTTTTTTTTTTTTTTCCCCTCCCTCAGCCAGGATACAACCGTCACCTCAGGAACAAAAATTGACTTGAAGTTCTTGGAGATATTTGGGGTCCGATTCTGACCTTATTATCATCAGTGTAAATTAACAGTAACCTACTGAAGTCACATTATGATAATGCATTCATATGATAACTGAGACCAAAATTAGGTTCTTTTCTAGTTAAGTTTTTAGTCCTAAATTAAAAAATAACAAACAGACCATTTATTAAATCTTTCCCTATTTGGCAGGATGGACTTTACATTCTGACAAATGTAACACTCTTTGACCCTGAAATCACATCATCGGCAGCCTACTCTTTTGCTGATAGTGAAAAAACATTTAGTCAGGTTTCTGAATCTTCATGTCTGGATACAATAACAGACAGCAGTAACTAGGTCCCCTCTTTAATTTTACAGTAGCCGCATTAACAATAAAACAATATTTTGTGTTGATTAGTAACTTTCATCCAAGGCTCTCAAAGTGCTTCATAAACATTAGCTAAGCCTCATAACATCCTTCTAAGGCAGGCCTTTGGCCCTCATCAAAGCTCTCACCACATCTTCTGCTTCTGGAAAATGAAATTCCCTTGACACACATACCAATCATCTCTTAATCCGGAAATAATAATGCAAGACAAGAAAGAACTGAGGCAGATCTCCCACTGCCTAGTCTCTACATATGTCCTCGAAATCCCCCGTCTTTGCCAGAAGCATGAACATCCTGAACTTTGAACTAATTAAAGCCTTTCTTCCAGAAACTGTTTTCATTCTCTCTTTTTTTTTTTTTTTTTTTTTTAAGCGATGTTAAAGCTCACAGATGAGGAGGTGGCATGGTGAACATATAGAAGGTCTGAAGGTTTCCAAATCGTTTCCATGGCCATTCACCCAGAACAGTCTGACCTATCTGCCTGTATGTGTTCCTTCTGGTTTTGTTCAGAGTAACTACATAAAGAACTAACCTTTCACCTGCAAGGCTGGACAAATAAACGCTAGACCAGCAGCAGAGTGAAGCTGATATCTATCCCCTTGATAATCTGATTTTGAAACCCCTTATCACATCTCTGTATTTGACCATGACAGATTTGAATACCCCTTAGCACTCATGTTTAGACCATGAGTCTTTTCAGTCTCAGCAGAGTTTTTGCAGCTTGATCTCACAGTAAGTACATGACTAGAGCTGTTTAGAAAACAGACACCAATAAATCAAAAAGCATCACAGTGACTCGGTCAATGTACTCAAGCCTCAAATATGTCCCCATCCCATGTCACTCTTACATGGTTCTAGTCCCAAAATGACTCTGGAAGGAACGTTACAGCATCTTAAAGTCAAAGGAACTAATTGCCCCTACTTATACTTCTACCTAGGAAGGAGCACAGAGGAAAGGATGTTATTCCACCAAAACAGTGTGTGCAGCCAGTGAAATGGTCATGGGCAGGGTTGGGCTTGACATCAGTGGTTCAAGCTTCAGAAAGAGCCACAGATGCTTACATAGGAGATTTCCCTCCAGCTGCCCACTATATCAAAATTGTGCTGATACTGAAGGAGCCTCACAGGGAAAATAGAATAGGTTCAAAAGATGTAAAACTAAGCTAAGCAATCTAAGAAAGGAAAAGAGCGCAAGGGCGTATGCAGGGTTAATGTGAATATCACACTGTTTGGTCTAGCACTGTCAGCTATGTTCTTCCCCTCACACCCCACATGTACCACTTAAGGCTCACCCTCAAGTTAGAACTCTGAATGCAGACTGACCTGTGTGGGAGGAGTTTCAGGGTCTGCTCTTTGGGCACAGTTTCACCATATGGAGGCTAATACCTTCTCTGCTGCCTGGATTCTTGGTCCTGGAAGCATGGAGTGAAGCTGCCTGCTTCTAGCTACTTAAGAGCACACTCCATTGCCAGAAAAACTACCTCTGGGAGTATGGTGTGCCGGTCATTGTCTTGTGGCTCCTCCGGGAAGTGAGCATGTCTGTTTTTTCTGATAACACACTGACTTTGGGCAGTACAGTAGCTTGGAATACTCCATGTCTGGGGAGTAGCTATGGGGCTGAGCTCCCGCTTTAGATGACCAGGAGGTGCATGTTGCTTGTTGTTTTTCTCTCCCTTGTACAGAGTGACTAGGCAGCGAACACCAGTTCCATACATTTTAGGATTCACAATCCACACACAACATGGCCAAGACTTTGAATGTCTAATGTTTCAACATTTCCCTACTGGGAAAACAAGAGAATCTCAGAAATATTAGAAGTTGAACATTCCGGAGGTAGAGTATGGTGGTCAGTTCCCACAGCTAAAATGCTTTGTTTCTAGTATTTTTTAATGCTGCTGATGCATCATTAATAGAATGATATAAAAATACTGTATATGCAGATAATTTGTCTTGACAAAGAGGATATTAATGTTCATAGCTATTGCAAGCTCTTTTGTCCTGTAGCAAAGCAATTATAGCAAAAAACATGACAATTGGGTTCCTAGGTGCTCGGGTAATACAAATAATAATAATTGCCAGGGAAAACATGTCAGCACAACTGTTTTGTTTTTCTTTGTTTTTTTCTCCCCAATCATCCCCATCTGGACTAAATAGAGACACTTATAGGAAAAAAGTCATCAGTGGTGAAACAGAAAGTAGGTCCAAACCTGCAAGTTTCACTCATGTGACTAGCTCTATTGATGTCAGTGAGACGACCCATGTGAAGAGTCCTGTGTGAGTAATGCTGACAACGGTAAGCAAGGGCTATGAGCGCAAGTAAAGCTATGCAAGACTTTCTCTCTCTTTAGTCCAGATGGGGATGCATGTTTTGGTTTTGGGGTGGGTTTTTTTTCAAGTTGTACATATCAATGAACAAAACAAATAATGCAAAGAATCTCGCAGCGAAGCTATAGAGAACTTAATGTACAATAAACATTCAGGGAAGAAATTGCAGGGATAACAGTTTAATTTATATTATGGACATATTTGTAAGTTAAGGACCACGCTGTGCTCTTGTTCCATGTACACAACTCCCAATGACGTCAGCTGCACCTAAGGACCAAAAGCTGTATGGCCATGAGTATGACATTTTTCTGGAGTGATGGAATCAATTTAGTGTTTATAGACCTTGACAGTGTCATGAAAAGTCTTTGTTTCTGTAACTGTGGATGATGTCTGAGTGTATAAAGAAGGGACCATCCCATCTCTTCGGTGCTGAAAGCATTGGTAGAGATATGTAAATAGTTGTTAATATTCTTAGCACTTACATAATACTTTCCCATTTCATAATGCTCTAATCCATTCCTCCTAACAACACTCCATTTTATAGCTAGGGAAAATTAGGCACAGATAATTTGTAACTAATAACAATAAGAAGCAAATAATTAAACCATCAGGCATTGCATTTGGTCCCATATTAGTTCAGTAAGGACTAGTAGGGGTACTCTCATGCCTGTGCAGTTGAAGGTATATAATGTTAGAGATGATCCAAAATTTGGCTCATAAATTCAAATTCAGATTAAATTTTGGATTCTGGTAAGTGGTTGAATTATAAAAACAAAACTTCTGTAATCCAGGTGTATAATTTATATTAATGTGCCCAGTAAAGAGACAGGTCCTGACTCTCAGCTAATGTAAATTGGCATAGCTGAGGATCTGGCCTATACAATTCAGATATATCCAAAAATAAGGCAGGTGAAATGCCGAAAACAGTAAAACAGGCAAAATTACAAATTTAAATATTTTTTCCAAAATTAAATAGTCTCCTCTTGCTCACAACTACTAAATAAACTACTGAGCCTTCCAGAATTAACAAAAAGCCAGTAGCCCCAGCTTACAGATGTATTTAGAGTGGGTTGTCTGTTAAAGTTTTTGCATTGTGCTCCATGGCTAGTTCACTATTCCAAAGGACAAGGGTTCATGTGAGAGCCATAAACAAGCCACCCATACAGGACACTGCTTCACTTGCATTTCAGTCACTGGGTCAATTACCATGGAAGCAGGGAGTAGCCTACTGGATTCATGCAGTGTGGTATGGGCCATTACAAAGGCTACTGCCCTAGTGTTTTGCTCTTACAACTGAGAGAGAGCTATTAAGAGAGCTGTTGTTGTTACCACCCTGGGTGTTCTGGATGTTTGCACTAGTAGTTATCTCTTAGACAGGAACCACTTGTCAACCATTGAGAAACAATAACCACAAATGCAAGGTATTGTAAAATTACAAATGAGGAATTTGAGTAGCTATTCAAGGAAAACAATTAAGAAAGGAGGGAGAAATAGCCTTTGTGTGCTTTGCAGACTCTTCATAAAATAGTGGAACAACCTCTCCCTAACTCTAACCCACCAAAAAGTAATACAAAAATGTGAGGATTTTCAGTGCACTCACAACCACTGTGCACAAGACAAGCACTCCTTTGTAGACACACACCTTTGTGGACTCAGCCCCTTTAGCAACAGGATGAGATGCAGAGGTAATTCATATCCAGATTGGCCCTGCCCTCCCCTGCCTTTGTGCCCTGCTCCTGCTTTGGGCCCTGTAAATCAGAGAGTTAACCTGGAGTCACTCTCAGTGCTTCAGTGCTCGCTCTCTCATAACTCCCTGTGGTACTCAGTCCTTTTATTTTTTCTCTCTTCTATAAACAACCTCCTCAGCTGCTGGCAGCTGCCAAGGCTCAGCAAACAAGTGCTCCAAGGCTACTAAAAATGGTTCAAGTAACTATAGCTGCTAGTTTATACAGGTTGTTGTTTATTTATGTGGAGAACTTTCTGAAGATCCCCTCTTACCTCCAGTCACAAATCCCAGTAGACTGATAATGGCATCCAACAAGAAGTGTAGGTCCTGTTAACTCCCCCAAATCTCTGTTTGGTTTTTCATACTAACTTCAGACCATTCTAACCATAGTCACCATTGACAGTCCAGGGTTTCTGCAAAGGCATTTAGTCCCATCATCATTCAGAACTGCCCATATCTGTGCTTCTATAATAATAGTGACAAACTTGGTTTGATCCGAAGCCCATTTAAGTCAATGGAAAGACTCCCATTAACTTCAATGGGCTTTGGATCAGACCTCAACGAAGCATTCTGAGATCAGTATTTGACATGGAAGACTAGACTTCTGTCAGGGGAGGTAATGAGCTTTGATTTTTTTTAAATTATTTTAAAAAGATGTTGAGGGCTTTTGTAAGGTTTTTGCAGGGTGAGTGAATATGATGGTAACAGTTGGACCAACTTTTATTCAGTCTGCAAAGTGAAACTGTAGGCTGCATTGGAGACTAGCAATGAGCAGGCGCTCATCATTATTACTACAGTGACATGAAACACAACTCTCATGAGGTGCTCTAATTCCTCCAGGGCAGTGGTTCCCAAACTTGTTCAGCCGCTTGTGCAGGGAAAGTCCCTGGCAGTCCAGGATGGTTTGTTTACCTGCCGCATCCGCAGGTTCAGC
Source organism: Platysternon megacephalum (assembly GCA_003942145.1). Taxonomy (NCBI): domain Eukaryota; kingdom Metazoa; phylum Chordata; order Testudines; family Platysternidae; genus Platysternon; species Platysternon megacephalum. The sequence continues at coordinate 9,933,004 of QXTE01000001.1, read as the reverse complement.
CGATCGCGGCTCCCACTGGCCGCGGTTCGCTGCTCCAGGCCAATGGGAGCTGCTGGAAGCGGCGGCCAGTACGTCTCTTGGCCCACGCCGCTTCCAGCAGCTCCCATTGGCCTGGAGCAGCGAACCGCGGCCAGTGGGAGCCGCGATCGGCCGAACCTGCAGACACGGCAGGTACACAAACTGGCCTGGCCCGCCAGGGGCTTTCCCTGCACAAGCGGCGGAACAAGTTTGGGAACCACTGCTCCAGGGAATTAGATTCTCTCCACAGAAAGATATACAAAAAAGCCAATTCATAATTGCAGTGCTGTGTGGGTTTGCAAAGGGATTATTGCCAAACAGGAAGCCAGATTCTCCTTTCATTTTCACCAGTGTAAACCAGAAGTGACTCCACTGAGTCACACCAGTGTAAATGAGAGGAGAATCAGGAACATCGTGTGTGTGTATGCAATATATCTATATCTATAATGTCTTTCCTCACAATTTATCTTCCTGGAGCTCTAGCCTTTTGCTTTTGATGGTAGTATGTAGAGGCCGAAATGTGCTGGTTCACCTTTCTCTGTAGCATCAGACAAGCTGGACCAGTGGTTTGCTCCAGAATGGCAACTCCACAGTAGTCATAAGCTATTGTAATCACATGAAAAGTGGAAATATAAATCTTAGTTTAGAAAACAAAATACTCCTTACAACGTTTGATATTTTGGTACTATATTTTCATGAGTATTTCTATTTTCCTTTTCACCATGCCTACACTGAGACATTTCCTGACTATTACTATAACAAAATCTCATCACTTTGCAGGTAACATACCCTATTTGTTTCAATACAACTCTCTAGTGGTGTTCAATCAATTGAAAATATAAACCTGACCTTTATTGTATTTTTATTTTTCTACAGATTTTTCTTTTGTATGCTACTGTGATTCCCTTTGTTAAAACAACACTTACAGCAAAAGGAAAAACAAGGTTTGAATTTGAACTGCAAGAGAGAAGGTCTCTTAATCCACAGATGATTGACATGATGGACCCTAAAAGCTTCAAAGGGGCCATTATAGTCCATTTTGTCAGTCTGGATTTAGGGAGCTTTAATCCACAGATTATGGAAACAATAGTGCATAAGTGCTCTTTCCCCCACAGTTATAGTCTGCCACACCAATGAAAGATCGGATGTTAATCTGGACACTGTGCTGCACAAGCACACTCACTATGTGTATTAAAAATCTTCTGAGAAAAGTAAATACTGTACATGCCCTTATAGCTGCTTTCCTTTGTTTGTCTTTCTAATCTATACTTCTAGACAAAGGGGCAGATTCTGAAAGGTGCCAAGCCCTTTCTTCAATAGTCCATGTGAATTGAAGTGAATGGAGTGCGGGGGGAGGAGGGAGAGGGAGTTTGCTGAGCACCTTTCACAAGACCCTGAGCACTAGGAGGATCAGACCTAAATATGCAAAGTTCAACTTTAAAAAACAAACCAGATACTTGCTGGAGAAACAAGTAGCCCTTCCTCAAGTAATTTGAAAATACAAACTGTCCATTTTTCTCCCTTATATACTAATAGCCAAATACATTTCAACCAAATTTGATAAATAATTTAAAAAAAATGCTCTGTAGCTGAGACTCTGTATTGTTCTCTGAGAAATATTTTTGCAGATGACTTATAAAACCTGGAAAAATAGGGGTTTATAATGGAAAAGCTTGTAGATCCTTAACACTAGTGTTTCTATAGTAAGTCAGAGCCGACATAGCCTTGGAAAATAAAAGGACATGCTATGTTCTCTTTACAGTTAAATCAGATTCTACAGATTTATTATCAGATGTGGCATGGTTAACACAAAGGAAAAATGAATTCCCTCAATTTTAAAAATAGGACGTAGATTAAAAAAAAGTTAACCATTCATACAATAAAAAGAAAAGAAACACAACACAGGAACCTCTGTGGCAGACTGTGCCTTGAAATTATCCTCACTAAATTACAATCATGCACTTTCCACTCCTTGTAATTAAACATTAGGTTTTATTTATTCCAGATGCATTTGCTTCAAGTAAACCCAGATCCTTTTTTTGTTATTGTAAATCTTTTACAGGACTCTGTGATCTGCAGACAGTTGGGGAATAAAGGGGAATAATTTTCCATAGATATGGCATTTGATTAATAATTTGTGTATTACAATTTATGATCAATGCAATTTGTTTGGCAAATCTCTATTGGTCAATCTAATATTCATGCTACCTTGTAAGAGAGTATTGTGTGCCTTGTAAGAGAATCGTGTGTATATTTGTCTATATACAGACCTGTGTGTATATGCAGTAGATGTGCAAGGAAATCTTTTTAAAAGTATTTATTTTCACCTTTGCTCTGACCACAAACAGCAAAGCAAAATGGAATCACAAGCAAGCAAGTTTCATAAGAGACTTACGAAAATCCAGAATGCTAAGGATACTATAATTCATATCACAATCTCTTACCATCCTCAGTAGATTAGTGAGTTTTAATAAGTTTTTTATTTATTCCGCTCAGTGAATGATGTTTTCTTTGCAAATAAGCATGTAGTTTAGATCTGTCTGAAAATGTTTGAAACTCAAATGTTTTAGATGAAAAAAGGGACAATTTGTTCACAAATTACAGAACAAAATGTATTCCTTTTTTCAACCAGCTCTAATTTAAATCAGTATGTGTGTTGTCGAGAAAGACAATGTGATACTATAACTAATTTAGGGATAACCCCTGGCTTTCACAGAAGCAATTCCATAGATCTGAAAGCTGGGATGGGCCCAAGCTGGAAGATAAAATATGAAACATGCACCCTAAATTTTGGGAGAGGTCTCCATATACTGGAAACTACTACCCCTAAGGTTTTGTTTCCAGGTTTGACCAAAACCAGGAGGAGTCTATTTTTGGATCTGGTTCAGATGCAGCCCAACATATAGAAATTTCTTACTACCTGCTTATCTTGCAAGAATACTACCATTTTGGCTCAATATTTTGTGAGAATATCTTGTATGGTTTTGTTGCTGTTGGACCTAAACTCTAATCTAGTTTGGCCCCAAACATAAATTCAAAACACAGGTTAAACCTAAATCTAATCCAGATCCAAATACAGAGACTGATTTCTCCTATCATTCTTCCCTTCCCACTCTACTTTAAAAATACAAATTATCCAGATGTTTGTATTCACTTTCTGAGCCCTAAATATATAGGTAAACTGCAATTACATAAATGTTTTGAAGACCATCCAAAATGTTTATGTAATTGGAGTTTTGGATAAATGAGATTGTTTGCATATGAATTTTGCATTCAGGAGACAGACATGAATTATGGATAATCACAGCCTGGATGATCAGGTTTACCCTATATAATGTTCATGTGTGTGTTTTTGTTCATAATAATACACAATATGTCATAGAATACTGTTCCTTCAAAAATACCATAATAAATGAATATTGTATCTGTCTATCCATCAAAAGATGCCTGCCATTGTGGCCTCTAAGCTGTTTTATTTGCTATTTTGAATTCACAAATTAATAGTACTGTATGCATCCATTGACATATTTAGATAACTGTTCAGAAGCATATACTTTTAGCCCATTACACAGTGTAGCCAGGTATTGTATTTCTATTAGAATGAGTGAATATTCAAACTGTTTTAAAAGCGGTTTAATTTTTTCTGTGGCAATTTGTTTGGCTCTTTTTATTCTAGGTGTGTGTGTGTGTGTGTTCTTTCTGTATATCTGTCTGTCTCTGTCATTCAAATGGTGACTTATTTTTCTTGTCCTTCAGTGAGCTACTTGTGCTTGCTTCGCAATATTTTTCTTCTTTGCTTTGTAAATTAGGAAGATTGGAGTTATGGCGTTGTAAGAGTGACAAGTGGTCCCATTTCTTTTTGAAGTTAGCGGGAAAGGCAATGTCGGTATTTGCCCTTCTGAGGATCAGCAGCACAAGCCATGTCTCCTAATCTCCTGTCTTCCAGTTCTAAATATCCAGAATTTAGAGATCAGACTCACAGAGGCGACCAAGCATCACATTCGCATCCAGATTCAGGCTCGCAGCTGGAGAGAGAGTTGGGTGGGAGGAGGGGGGGGAGAGATGGGGAGAGGTAAAGATGGGCCATTAGAGGGCACTTTTGCAATCCTAGAGAAGGAAAACTGTGTTTATTATTTCACTTAGGACTGTCTACTCTAGCTTTTGCTTAAAATCAATGATAAACAGCAGGCAAATCCTTCCAGTCAGTAGGAATATATCAATAAAATATTGACTCTTGCTTTAAAAACCAAACAAACAAAAAAGTAACCAATATAAACCTGCAGAAAAGGGAATAAAAGATATTTAGGAGGTGGCACAGCCAGGAGAACAAGAAGTCACACAACATATTTCAGATAGTTGTACAGTTTCAGAGTAGCAAAGTTTAGGCCTCTTCTTGTACATGTGTTCTAAAAATAAACCAGGCTCCGACCTGGTTACACAGAACAAATAAAAACATTCTTGGTTGAATGTTTCCAAGAAGCGGGGATGGGAAGGGGGTGAGGTGGTTTGGCAATAATTATGCACTCTCAAGCAGTAAATGAATTTTAAGAGATGTCATCGAAATCAATGGAGTTTATCCACCTATGTCAGTGATGAATCTGACCAAAAATATATTTATAAGGAGATAAAACAAGAAGGATTTACGGCCACAATGCATATGTTGTGTGAGTAATCTGTACAGGGTGTAACTCAGTCTATGCCAAAATGTAACTGCTCTGTTGTAGAAAATTCTGTTAATTAGGTTTAGTATGAAAGGATTGTGAAAAACTAGTGCTTTAAATTTTCAAAACCAAATAGTGATTTTGGATGCCTCAGTTTTTCCGTGTCCAATTTCAGAAAGTGTTGTCCATGAAAATTAATCCCCTTTAAAGTACCTCAGGTTGGGTATTTGAAAATGAAGGCACCTAAAATCACTATTCACCTTTAAGTATCAAGGCAAGGGATTATAAATCATTCATTTTTCATTTACAATTTTAAAAGGTATGGAGTGGGCCAGGGCTGTCATCCTCACTCAGGTAAAATTCCCATTGACTTCATTGGGTGTCATGCCTGAATAAGCACTACAGAACTGAACCCAACATATCTCTAGTGTTGTTTTTAATCCAAGGAATACTTTGATAATTAGATACAGAAAATGAAGGTAAAACTGAATCTTTTCTACCTCTCCAGTTGTTAATGTTGACAACCCATCCACAAGGGTATTTAAAGTGGATTATCTGGTGAAATAATTTAAGAAGTCTAGCTAATCCTATAATCAAAAGTAGTTTATTTTAATAAAGGTTAAATTGCATTGGAGCTGACACTGAGAATATACAGTATTGGGATATCAGGGGGGTTAATTTAGAGGACGCTGTCTTCAGAAACTGTCAGCGTTTCTTATCTTACCATCATCTGCTGTAATTGTTCTGGTTAAGTCAGAATTCTTCTCCCCATTGGTTGAGGATAATACTTGAAACATCAATAAACAAAGTGTTTCATTACACTCAAAACTCATTCGACATGGTATAAGGAAGGAGTTTTTTGCTGACTTTGGTGATTCGAGTCAGCAAATATTTTGATTTATGATCTTTGTTTCCAACATGTCAAATGTCATTAGCTTTGCTGATAAGTATAAATGCTTCAATCTGAATTCAAGAAAATAGGAGCTAGTTAGGATGAAAGTTGACAAATTTTGGAGAGACTGAATCATGATTTGACTATAAAAAAGGCTAAAATTTTGTCACAGAGGTCATGGAAGTCATGGAATTCGTGACTTCCAGAGACCTCCATGACATTTTTGCTTCAGCCCCGGGGCAGCGGGGCTGGAGCTGTCAGCAGGGACCCCCTGAAACTCCCAGCTACTGGGGAGGGGGGCCTGCAGCCCCGAGCCGCTGCAGCTTCCAGCTGCCATGTGTGGCAGAGACTCCCGAAGCTCCAAGCCACTGCCGGCAGGGGGATTCCGCAGCGCCCAGCCAGCACGGGTGGCAGGTGAAGGACCCCGCAGCTCCCAGCCACCATGGGCAGACCCCACAGCTCAAAGCTGCTGCCGGTGACAGGGGACCCCATGCTCTCAGCCACCATGGGTGGGGAACCCTGGAGCCCCAGCAGCAGTGGGTGCTGGACTCTCCTCCCTCCCTATTTTCTCATAGTTATTTTTAATACTTCTGTGACTTTTTGGTTATTGCCCATGACCTGTCCCTGACTTTTACTAAAAATAACTGTGACAAAAATCTTAGCCTTAACTGTAAACAGTAATGACATTTTCTTAAATAAAACACCCATGCCTTTTTCCTACCCAAGTGCTTAGCACACTGCAGCATAACAACAATATAATTAAAAATCAGTGAAGAAGAAGAATAAAACATGCATTTTAAAATACTGCAAGTGATACATATGCAGTATTGTAAGCTCTGCGAGGGAATTGTGATCACAGAGCCTCATAGTTGTGAGGGCATGTTACTATTGTGAGGCTATCACAGAATAAATAAGGGGGCAACCTACTCAGATTGTGCAGCTGAAAAATAACCATGTCCAATAAATTGACGGCTTTCCATAGAAAGGGTGTGGATGAGAGTAATGTGTAGCTTTTTAAACTTACTTTGGTGGATTTCACCCTGTTTTCTTGGTGCTCTAAAAGGGGCCTTGAGACCATACCAAGGTGAACCATCCTTCTGATAGACGAATATGCAACTCTGTGAGGTGAACCTCGCTCCATTTTCTTTCCTTCAAGTCTCTTTCCTATGGATTTTCCCACGGGGTGTGGAGTGTTCTGCCCCTAACTTTAACAAAAAAAACATCCAGAGGGAAAACAACACAATGAGGAGTAGAGGACTTATTTGTAAGGGATGACAAGACTAACATTAATCAGATGATGATGGGATTGGTTAGGTTTGCTATGGAGGCATCTGGATGTGTCTGATCTTTTTATAAATTTGGGTTTTGTTATATAATATTTTCTCCCTCCTCATTCCTTCTCTTCTATCCAGGCCTTCCACTTGTGGGGAAGTGCAGCGATAAGAGTAAGGAGTTGAACTGGAATGTAGGAGTGGGAGAGGATGGTAGGCAGGAGAGTTGGAGTGAAGTCCAGGGAAGGGAAGAGGAAAGGAAGAGGCAAAGAACAGGAGGATACATGAAGGTAGAAAGTTTAAAAGGACAATGTGGATGGAAGGGGCAATTAAATGGCAATGATATTATAGGCAGATGTAGCAATTTAATGAGAACAAGAATAGTATCAGATTCTATGAGAGTTGAAGCAATCTATAGTTCTTGCTGTGTATGAAAGGGGAGCTGACTATATCCCAGAGAGAAGATCTCTGAAGCTGTTCTCAGGGCAGAATTGGAGAAGGTGAAGATGGAAAAGAGGAAGAGGCCTTGCTTGTGCTCCATGTGGTGGGAGTAGAGAGGAGAGAGCTGTTGGGGCCCAATGTCCCTAAGCAAGTTCTACCAAAGGTCTGTGTGGAGGGAGGAGAAGGAGGCTGCCAGTCGCCTCCTCTGTTGATTGCCTGCTACCATTCTTCAGAGGGAAATGGAGCCTTTGGTAGACTGGCCCCCAGAAGAGAAGACGGAGACCCTGCTGGGGCTCCATAATGTGGAAGGGAGTGAGGGGGAACCCTTGGGATCTTGTGTCTTTGGTAGTCTTTGCTGAGGGTCCAATGGAAGAGAACAGGGGATGGGGGATTAGAGAGAAGGGGGTACACCGGCTGGCAGGGACCTGCATTCAGCTCCTTGCTGGCTGCTGCTGTTCTTTGGGAGCTTGTAGTAGGCCATCCCCTGGAGTGGGAAGGAGGAGGCCTCTGGTGCTCCCATTGGGGCTGGGTGTTTATATTTTCATAAAGAAGTTGAAGGGGAAGAGTAGGTTTATTATGACTGAAATTACACACGCTGCTTCTCAAGGAGCCATGGGTTTGATATTTCACATAAGCTGTCAGAGAATGTTCAAGCAGGGGTAAAAACACTTTGTAAGATTTGATCTAAAGAAGAAAGTGTGTGTTATAAAGATATAATCAACCTACCCTGTAGAATAGAAGAATATTGTAAATCCATATACATAGCCCTAGTAATAGCAAGGAAAGTAAAATAAAAATGACAATACAAACTGGATCCCCAAACTCACTGAAATACACATGGTTTAGGCAGCTGCCTAGAAATCTCAACTAATTTTGTAACTTTTATCAAAATATAATTTAAATGCCCTTTACTATTCTTGTAATTGGGCTGTTCTCTTTTTATTTTTCTGTACCAAATCCATTGCATATTAGATCATGTACTGTACTGAATGGAGAATTTAATTCCATCCCACTGTATATCTAGGGATAATCATTACTGACCTAGTTGTAGACATAATAATGAAAGTCTGGTCTTATGAATTATTGTGCCTAATTTGTAAAGGATTCTTTGCCTTTGTGTTTTGGAATTCCCATCAGGCCCAAGGATTAAGCACTGCTGAATTGCATGCTAATATCAATGTGCTTTGAATGTATATGGGATAATATTTCATATTTTCCTAATTCACTGTTTTTATAAAGGGTAATTTGACTGGAAATATTTACTTGTCAAAAGGATTGCTAGGAGTCCAACCAAAATCTAAGGAAAACAAAGTCGACATAACCTCTATCTGCCATGTGTTAGTGCTCGCTCCCAGGTCCAACAAGTTATATTTCATTGTGGCAAAATGTCAAATTATAGATCTACAAAAATATGTGGAAGGCTTTGCTCACTGTTAATGAGTAGAAAGAGAGAGAAATACCAGACAATGGCTCATTTTGAAATCAGTGGGTGGGCTCAACTTCATAGAAGTTGGAGATGGAAAAAAATTCTATTTAGATACTTTAGTCAGTCCCTCTCGTAAGATTGTTCCTTACCATATATATTACTAATGCTTGTATAGTTATCCACATGAACTGAAGGCTTCCCTGAAATATAAAGCACATGTGTAACTACTACTATTAGTATTGTATGTGCATATCAGGAATATACTAGACCCTTCAGTTTGTATCCTCGCTAAAAAAAATTTTTTTTTTACAGCTTTGGAAAACATCTACATATTCTGGTACCATTTATTTTAAATATGACTTGCTTAAGAACCCAGTAGGTATAAAGGGCCAGGTCCTCAGCGGGGGTAAATTGGTGTAAGGTGCAACACCAGCTTACACTACCTAAGAATCTGACCCAAAATCATGAGAAAAATATTGCTTTATCAAAATCTCATCTTTTCTGATTAGATATATATGCATAATAATAAATCCATACAATTAAAATGAAACAATAACACTGTGTATCAAAACGTAGCAGTCACTAGTGAACTTTTCGTTTAGAATTCATCAGACATGAATCCCTTTTGTTGCTGTAGGATGCTCTTACTCCATTGGTTTGTGTTCTTGCTGCTGCTCCCGCTCAACTCCAGGACACAGAAGTTGCCTACCAGAGATGAGGAACTTTTTCAGATGCAGATCCGGGACAAAGCATTTTTCCATGATTCATCAGTAATCCCAGATGGAGCAGAAATTAGCAGCTTTCTCTTCAGAGATACACCTAAAAGGTACGTTGACTAGTATAATTTATAGGGTTGTACATGGAACTTAATATTTATATTTGTTTTCGATTTGTTAGAATCAATTTTTAGATCCAAATATTATTTTCTTGCATCAAAAATTAACTGTGTGTTTCAGTCCCAGTAGGTCACACTGACCCAGGCTGAACCCCAACCCCATCCAATTTATTTTCACTTTCTCTCTGAGTCCAGAGGCTGCACAAACCACAAAATTTTCCTGAAGTGAGGCCACAAACCAAGTCGCGGGGGAAGGAAAGGAAACTAATTCTGTAGAGGGTCTTCCACCACCCCATTTTCATATACTTTTACTGAGACCCAAATACACAAAAAACAAACCCCAATCACCCCACCAAAAATAAAACAAAAAATAACAACGATCTTTAACGGAATTCTCTCTCTGGTATGTGGAAACCAGAGTATTAATTTTACTTTACAGTACTGAATGGATTAAACAGGCTATGTGATAAATTGAAGAGAATTAGTCATATCCTACTGAAAAACAAAACAAAAACCAACCAAACAAAAAACCCCAAATAAATCCAGGAATATACATAATATTTAACTAACCACAAATAAAGAGTTAAGTGAACACTTTTTGATTTTCAATATTTTGACGCCCCACCTTGAATTAAGTATGGAGAAAATAAATTTTCAATTGGTCTGAAAGAACATTGAAGGAATACATCAAGTGTGAAATCAAATCTATAGGAGTTTTGCCAGTGACTTGAGTGAGGGTTGGATTTCACCTCCAAGTAAAAATTGTTGTAGTGTAAAACCATCAGAGTCTGGAGCTGATAATATACAAAACAGAAAACATTGCTTTTCAAGGATTTGTCTTTTCGAGTTTGCCTTTTTTCTCCCTATGTAATAATATCTATGTATATAAAATAAAAGCAAAATTTGATTGTTCATTTGAACGCACAAGTATTTTCATTCACTTTTGGAGGTAAAGCAAGAACTGTTTACATGGACTTCATGGTACTTGGTATACCTCAAACAGTTAATAAAAGCACTTTAATATGCCAGAAAGAGAGAGGCAGTTGTGTGTGATTTTATATATATATATATATATGCATGCCTAGAGGGTCCCATTGTGCTAGACACTGTACAAGCACATGACAAAGAGATGGTCCCTGCCTCAGAGCTTTCATCTTAAGTGGTAGGTAACATCATATTTGTCCTCATTTACACCTTTCTTGATTTGTCTCAGTTACCCCATGAGCACCAGCCCAGAAAATTTAATGTTAACCACTATTTCTTGTCATCATAGTTTATTAATGTTATACTTTTGTTAAACTTGCATAGGTATTTCTTTGTGGTTGAAGAAGACAACACTCCCTTAGCAGTTACTGTAACACCATGTGATGCTCCTTTGGAATGGAAGCTGAGCCTGCAGGAACTTCCAGAAGAGGCCAGTGCAGAAGGTTCAGGTAATAAACCAGTGAAAACTCTAATTCTGGGACTTTATGGGTCAGAGAACTGATAATGGGAGACTTCCATCGCTACCTGATTCAAATCTGCCCAAATCAGTAGTGATGTGATACACAGTTTTGTGGTGTGTGTAACATTTAAGAGGATGTCTGAGTCCTTACTGTTTGAATATGAATCCCAACCTTGCATTAGTTTAGAAGGCAGGCAACAGTAAGTGACATGGAGAGTGAAAGAGAGGAATACACTCCCCTAGGGTTAAATAAAGGAAAAGGTGACTCTGTCAGTCCTCCAGGTGAGTTTAACACATTGGGATGCACTAGTCTCATCTAAAGGGAGCTTCAAGAGAAAAAACTAGGAGTAAACAGATCAGAAAGTATGTTATAAATCTAAGCAGAGCAATGACCAGGGAATGTAATGGAGAGCAGAGGGAGGGAGTATGCATATTTGAAAATAAAACATCTAATTTTATATGGAAATATGATAAAGTAAAACTTTGCTTATTGATATCACGTGGATTTCATTTGTTAACAAACCACATCATTCTGAACACTCAGCCTGACCTCCTGTGTAACACTGGCCATAAAAGTGCCCCAAAATTATTCCTAGAGTATTCCTTTTGGAAAAACATCCAATCTTCATTTAAAAATTGTTAGTGATGGAGAATCTATCGGAATCCTTGGTAAATTGTTCCAATGATTACTTATTCTCACTGTTAAAGATGATTTATTTCCAGTCTGAAATTGCCTAGCTTCAACTTCCAGCCAGCCATTGGATTGTTTTACAACTTTATCTGCTAGACTGAAGAGCCCATTATCAAATATTTGTTCCCCATATAGGTACTTATAGACTGTCATCAAGTCACCCCTTAACTGTCTCTTTGTTAAGCTAAATAGATTGAGCTCCCTAAGTCTATTACTAGAAGCCACATTTTATAATACTTGTGGCTCTTCTCTGAACTCTCTCCAGTTTATCAACATCCTTCTTGAATTGTGGGCACCAGAACTGGACACAGTATTCCATCAGCTGTTTTGCCAGTGCCAAATGGATTTGAGCTCTCTCACTTCCCTCTCACCCCTAGTGGTGTTCCTTTGAGAACATACCTGTTGTGGGGTAGTAATATAGGGAAGTCTGCAAATGGGGCTTCTCTCCAGGAAGTAACTGTTCTATAGAGAAAGAATGTGATATTTGGTTTCCAGAACCTTTTGTAGAAGCATTAAAAACCAAATACCTGCCTTTAAATACAAAGTGAATCAGTCTTCAAAAATGATCACATATTGTACAATTTCTGTTGTACTTGTAAATAATAGGATCAGTTTTACTGTCTATTAAGACTCAAGTACTACTTGCTCAAAAGTGGATTGATTTCACTAGTGCCTGATCATTATTTATGATTGGAGTATCCTATGCTCCAGAAACTGTTTCATCTGGCTCTGACATTTTACTTACAAGTAGCTATTAGAGTTTCATTTTCCTATATCATCATATATTGACACATTTTCTAACATTTTTCTATGTTCATATTCTAGGTGAACCAGAACCACTTGAGCAGCAGAAACAACAGATTATTAATGAAGAAGGCACAGAGCTGTTCTCTTACAAAGGCAATGATGTTGAATATTTTGTCTCTCCTAGTTCCCCATCTGGTTTGTACCAATTAGAACTGCTGTCAACTGAGAAGGATACACATTTTAAAGTATATGCAACGACAACGCCAGAGTCAGACCAGCCTTATCCCGAATTACCTTATGATCCAAGAGTTGATGTCACCTCTCTTGGACGCACAACAGTCACATTGGCATGGAAACCAAGCCCTACAGCATCTTTACTGAAACAGCCAATTCAGTATTGCATAGTCATCAATAAAGAACACAACTTCAAAAGCCTCTGTGCTGTTGAAGCCAAGCTCAGTTCTGATGATGCCTTCATGATGGCTCCAAAACCAGGCCTGGATTTCAGCCTCTTTGACTTTGCCCATTTTGGCTTCCCTTCAGACAACAATTCTGGCAAAGAACGTAGCTTCTTAAAATCATCATCAAAGCTTAGTCGCCAAATGTCTTCGAAGCCAAGAGTTGACCTGCAGAAGATCTGCATTGGGAACAAGAACATTTTCACACTATCTGATCTAAAACCTGATACACAGTACTACTTTGACATGTTTGCAGTAAATGTTAACACAAATATGAGCACTGCCTATGTTGGCACCTTTGCCAGAACTAAAGAGGAAGCCAAACAGAAGACAGTTGAACTGAAAGATGGGAAAGTTACAGATGTGTTTATCAAGAGAAAGGGGGCCAAATTTCTACGGTTTGCTCCTGTTTCGTCACACCAAAAAGTCACCTTCTTTGTTCATTCATGCCTGGATGCTGTTCAGATCCAAATTAGAAGAGATGGAAAACTTCTCTTGTCTCAAAATGTTGAGGAGGTCCGTCAGTTCCAACTTAGAGGAAAACCAAAAGCTAAATATCTAATTAGGCTGAAAGGAAGTAAGAAAGGTGCTTCCATGTTGAAGATCTTAGCTACTACAAGACCTAATAAGCAGTCATTTCCTTCTCTTCCTGAAGACACAAGAATCAAAGCCTTCGATAAACTTCGCACATGTTCTTCAGCCACAGTGGCCTGGCTAGGCACACAAGAAAGAAACAAATTTTGCATCTACAAAAAGGAAGTGGGTGACAATTATAGTGAAGAGCAAAAGAAAAGAGAACAGAATCAGTGCTTGGGTCCAGATACAAGGAAGAAATCAGAAAAAGTCCTCTGTAAATATTTTCATAGCCAGAATCTACAGAAAGCAGTTACCACAGAGACAATTAAAGGCCTGCAGCCTGGCAAGTCCTACCTGCTGGATGTTTATGTCATAGGGCATGGAGGACACTCAGTCAAATATCAGAGCAAACTGGTGAAAACAAGGAAGTTCTGTTAGTGACCTTGTGTATAGAAATATATGGAACTCCAGTCTGAACATTATCCTACTTTCAATAAAGAGATTGACTACTTTCACAGCTGAGAAGTTGTGACCTGTATTTGTACTGTGTAGAAAAATATCAACTTGTATATTTATGTTTACATAAGTAATTGTCTGGAGAGACTAAGCCTGGTGCTTTCTGACAGCATCTGGCAATTGTATTATCATGTGTTCGGTGGTCCACATTTGATGCTCAGTAAATGTCCAAGGTAGCAGGAAACCTTGAAGGAACTTCCATTCTTTTGCTTCCATATTGCATGAACTGCTTCTAAATTATTTTATTACTTAAAAGGCTGAGACAAGTCATTCAACTGCCTTGTTATTCACACACACAACACACACACACAAACACTTCCGCTTTACGTAGATGGTAGGATTTCTGTAAATTATTTTATAAAGTTTCATTTTAAATGTTTGTTTATATGATTGTAAACTATTAAAATCATGCCCCATTAAAATACAGATTTAAACTAAGTATTAACTGGGCTGCACATGAGTGTTTCATTGCTAATGTAAATTCTTATCTGGTTGATTTTAATGTTTAAATACTGTATGTATTTCATGTACAAAGTTGTCATACATTATATTCCTGTACATAAAATTAAAAATATTAGATTATATATTGCTTCTCTTCTCTTGGTATTCTAAGGAGGAACCTAGGCCCCCTGATACATAAAAGTGTGACCATGAACTAAGAGATGGGGTAAAGCTGATTGCTGCAGAGCAGCACGTGGATCGGACAGAGACTGCTCTTAGACGAGAGTCTATTGATAGAGATTCTCTAGGTTTTAGTCAGTAGGAGAGGATGGAAGAGGATAAAGTAGGGGCCAGATGAGAAGAGAAACATTCACATAAAAAAGAATCTGACATATCAGAAAAGGGCAGACAAATAAACAGTGACAAGTTTTAAAGTGCTTGTACACAAATGCTAGAAGTCTAAATTATAAGATGGGTGAACTAGAGTGCCTCGTGTTAAAGGAGGCTATTGATATAATAGGCATCACAGAAACCTGGTGGAGTGAGGATAATCAATGGGACTGAATCATTCCGGGGTACAAAATATATCGGAAGGACAGAATAGGTCGTGCGTGGGGGGAGTGACACTATATTCTTTGCTTCAGTCTTCACGGCTGAGGATGTTAGGGAGATTCCCAAACCTGAGCCGTCCTTTGTAGGTGACAAATGTGAGGAATTGTCACAGATTGAAGTGTCATTAGAGGAGGTTTTGGAATTAATTGTTAAACTTAACAGTAACAAGTCACCGGGACAAGATGGCATTCACCCAAGAGTTCTGAAAGAACTCAAATGTGAAATTGTGGAACTATTAACTATGATTTGTACCCTGTCCTTTAAATCAGTTTCTGTACCCAATTACTAGAAGATAACTAATGTAATGCCAATATTTAAAAAGGGCTCTAGAGGTGATCCTGGCAATTACAGACCGGTAAGTCTAATGTCAGTACCGGGCAAATTACTTGAAACAATAGTAAAGAATAAAATTGTCAGACACATAGAACATAAATTGTTGAGCAAAAGTCAACATGGTTTCTGTAAAGGGAAATCATGTCTTACTAATCTATTAGAGTTCTTCGAAGGGGTCAACAAACATGTGGACAAGGGGGATCAAGTGGACATAGTGTACTTAGATTTCCAGAAAGCCTTTGACAAGGTCCCTCACCAAAGGCTCTTACATAAATTAAGTTGTCATGGGATAAGAGGGAAGATCCTTTCATGGCTTGAGAACTGGTTAAAAGACAGGGAACAAAGGGTAGGAATAAATGATAAATTTTCAGAATGGAGAGTGGTAACTAGTGGTGTTCCCCAAGGGTCAGTCCTAGGACCAATCCTATTCAACTTATTCATAAATGATCTGGAGAAAGGGGTAAACAGTGAGGTGACAAAGTTTGCAGACAATACTAAACTGCTCAAGATAGTTAAGACCAAAGCAGACTGTGAAGAACTTCAAAAAGATCTCACAAAACTAAGTGATTGGGCAACAAAATGGCAAATGAAATTTAATGTGGATAAATGTAAAGTAATGCACATTGGAAAAAAAAAACCCCAACTATACATATAATATGATGGGGGCTAATTTAGCTACAACTAATCAGGAAAGCGATCTTGGAGTCATTGTGGATAGTTCTCTAAAGACATCCACACAGTGTGCAGCGGCAGTCAAAAAAGCAAACAGGATGTTAAGAATAATTAAAAAATGAATAGAGAATAAGACAGAGAATATCTTATTGCCCTTATATGAATCCCTGGTACGCCCACATCTTGAATTCTGCATAGAGATGTGGTCTCCTCATCTCAAAAAAGATATACTGGCATTAGAAAAGGTTCAGAGAAGGTCAACTAAAATGATTAGGGGTTTGGAACGGGTCCCATATGAGGAGAGATTAAAGCGGCTAGGACTTTTCAGCTTGGAAATGAGGAGACTGGGGCGGCATAGAGAGGTTAGCCGGGCTCGTCTCTCTCCGGGGTGGCAGGGAACCACACCGCCTCACTAAATTGTGGAATAGGTCTTGTGGGGAATTAGTCCGGCTGCAGGAGTCGTCCTCTGCGGCCTTTGTGAAGGTAGAAATAAACACAGTAAGCCCAGGCCCTAGGTCAGGGTGGGGCACTGGTGAGTCAGGCACTCAGGCAGGGGCTGAGCAATAACAGTATATAATAGCAATAGGCCCAGGCCCTAGGTCCCAAAGGGCCTGGGGGAGGGGGAGACTGCCACCCGTGAGTTGGGTGGCAGGGGGGACACAGGCCCTCCCACTCCACTGCGTCCCAGCCCGGGGCCCTAGCAGCAGCAGAAGACCCGCTGCTGTGCCAGTGGGGATCCTGGCCGCAACACACTGACATGGGCTCTGGCAGTGCTGCAGCCAGACTAGGGTTGGCTGCCTGCGGGCCACTTCCAGACTCCCCCTCTTGTGGTACCTGGGTCAGGGTAGCTGGCAAGGGGTAGACTTGGCAACTCCTCCTGGTGGCTGGCGTGAGGCAGGCTTGGCCACTCCTCTGGGTAGCTGGCATCGGGCAGGTTGGGCCAGTCCTTGGGTTTACTGCAGGCTGCTGGGGTTTCCCAATTGCGAGCTATGCCGGAGGCATCTGGCCTCCCCAGTGGCTGCTCTCTCAGTGAGCCCTGAGGTCAGACCTTTATACTTCTGGGGCAATGCCGGATCCTCTGGGGAGCGGGCTCAGAGATCCCTGGCTCCGCCCACTCTGGTGTCCAGAGGGACTCGTCTCTCTCCAGGGCGGCAGGGAACCATACCGCCTCACTACAGGGGATATAATAGAGGTATATAAAATCAGGAGTGGTGTGGAGAAAGTGAATAAGGAAAAGTTATTTACTTGTTCCCATAATATAAGAACTAGGGGCCACCAAATGAAATTAATGGTCAGCAGGTTTAAAACAAATAAAAGGAAGGTCTTCACACAGCGCAGTCAACCTGTGGAACTCCTTGCCTGAGGAGGTTGTGAAGGCTAGGACTATAACAGGGTTTAAAAGAGAACTAGATAAATTCATGGAGGTTAAGTCCATTAATGGCTATTAGCCAGGATGGGTAAGGAATGGTGTCCCTAGCCTCTGTTTGTTAGAGTGGAGATGGATGGCAGGAGAGAGATCACTTGATCATTACCTGTTAGGTTCACTCCCTCTGGGGCACCTGGCATTGGTCACTGTCGGTAGACAGGATACTGGGCTGGATGGACCTTTGGTCTGACCCAGTATGGCCATTCTTATGTTCAGTTAGGGCTTGTGTGTTGTTGAGTTTTTAATATGTTTAGAAAAGGATGTCTGAAGAGCTCTAGAATTACTAATGCTACTGAGGAAGTTTGTTAACATTTGTAATTGAATATAGGACATTGAAAAAAGGGCAGCTGTTGCAACATTGAGATTGCCATGATATAAGTATTAAAAGAACAGGACAGCATAGAAAGTCTTTAAAATATACTTTGTGATTGAAAATAGATTCCATTTTGTTGTGGGGTTTGTTTGTTTTTTGAGTACTGACAGTATGCTTGGCACTGTACATTGTCTCACAATCTAAACTGAACAGACAGTACAGTTCAAAGATATAACATGCCGGATGACCTAATGATATGAAAATGGTTTACATATGTATTTTAAAAATATTTTTGACAGATTATCATTGAAAGCTTTTGTCTTTTGGACATATAACACCTGGTGTTATAAACCGCAGAAGTAAGAAACTCAGAGGATTTTTTCCATTGATTCAATCGATGTTGCTAAAGTACTACATTTAAATGAAAATATTCTTCAGTTCATACCATGGTGAGCCATGGTTGCTAATAGGAGAATTATCTAAAACTTTCTATCACACATATTAACTCCTAAGTTTAACTTGTTTCCAATCTTTTTTATTCCTTTGGTTTTAAGGTTTCACTTGTTTAGACTCAAATCTTTAGGCTTGATATTAAGAAAATTTCTTAACAGTAATAAGAACAAATGGGTAGTGAAAAGCACCCCTAAGAGAGGCAGATAACACAGTGTCATTATAGACGTCTAAGAGCAGGTTAGATACAGCATTGGTGGGAATACTACAATAAGATTCAGGGCATCAGAAAAAGATGTCCCAAGTGGTCATTGTGTTATTTTCTGGTCCTATATTATGTATGGTTGCAAATTGTTAGGCCCAATACACGAGGCAGTGAATGCTAGGGCTCATGCAAGTAAGGTCCCTATCCCCTTTCATCTCAAATGGTTCTCCACAAATTGTGTTCCCCATCTCAATGCAAGGAATATGGACTCTACTGAACCTTTGAGGCTCTAATAATATATATGGAGCAACCATGGGAGGAAAGAGAGGACCAAAATCCATAGTTCCTCAGAAAATTAAAACAAACAAATATTAACTTGAGGGTAGTAGCCATGTTGTGTCATCATCCCTCCCCTTTTATCACGCAATAGAGAAGGAAGAGTCTTCACCAGCATGGGTTGCCAGCCTTTCCCTGGCTGATAACTTCACTTCAGAGCTGAAAATCATGTGTCTTTGGCTTTCCATTCTATTTCTTCCTGAGATTTCCCCAGCTGCAACCAGGCTTTGAGTCATGCATGTATTAGAGTCAGGATTTGATGCTATGATTCTATGAATAATACACTGGACATTTACAGACAAACAAAAATGGCTGTGGTCTTTAATGTGATTATATAGCATCTGAAGTTCTGAGGCCTATGGAGGCCTATGTAGTATGAAATCTCAGTTATTAATTGCTTCACTAAAAAGTTGACTGCCAGTTCTCCATTAAAATATATAGTACTTGTAAGGAATAGTGTCTACAGACAGAAGTCCAAATGTGGGACTGGGATAACAGAGATAGCAAATGCCAACTCAGTTGTTCCCAAGTAAAGCAGCATCTTTCCTATGTTCCACTGCCCAAAGAGTTTTGTGAAGGTTACACTTGCAGGGAGAAGTCAACTTTCTGCAGTTCATTAAACATTCCTTATGATCTTATAGTGGCACTGCGATTAACAACAGACCACATAGCACTGACATATTACAATGTATATTTGAAAAGGTATTTTCATGACCATTTTGGGTCATATAGGTACACTTGAACCTTCTTTCTGTATTTGGACTTGCATCCAATTCACCTTACTCTTCCATGCTCCAAGCATTTCTTTAGCTGGTCAGAAAGTGGAAATTTTCACACACAAAAATGTGTCCCTCTTTTTTTACTGAAAAATTTCAAGAGTGAATTTTTCATGAAAATGTTCACCAAAAAATTGTCGCTTTTTGTTGGAAGAAATTTGTGGGGTTTTTTTGTTTTGGTTTGGGTTTTTTTTACCAGCTCTATTTATTTTTTCTACTGGGTGCAGCAAAGAGAATACTTACATTGTTAATAATCACTCTAGTATGGTCCGGCTGTAATGCAGTCAGGTAAAGTAGGCATGAAGGCAGGTCGGTCTCACTTTGGAGGATGGATTAGAAGAAGAGTATGGATGTTTGTATGAAAATATGTCCATAAACTGGAGGTGGAGACAGAGTGTAGAGCATTTTAATGTGAAGTAAGTGTTGACGGAAAGGTCCACTTTGGCAGTGCTGGAAAGCAAAGCCCTCAGATGTACTGTAACGGGCAGCAGAACAAACTTTCTTACCATCGGTACACCTCAACCTTGATCTGAACTGATCACTTCTGAACCACAGTTCAGGCTATGTATCTGTCCAGTCTTTGGTTTTTTGCTGATCTCTCTCCTCTGAGAGCTAAAAATGAACTTATTAACTCATTTCATACAGTCCACAAAATAGTTGTTAGATGGCAGTACCTTTTAAGCTACTGTCATGGATGGGATTTGATGCAGTCACCATTCTGGATCCTATTACTAATTCCCTGAAATATCCAGTATCCCAATTTTTATATCAAAACCTGAATATGAATCACCTCAAAGGTATCACAGATGAGGATCTGTCATGGGAGAAGGAGATTTTTTTTTAAAATCTACATCTTTTAAATCATATGGTTCAAGAGGGGGTAAAAAAAACACGACTCTGAACCTGGAAACAAGAAGGTACAAGGAAAATCAGCAATCCTACTAATAATGCATGCCTTGGGGGGGAACCAATATCACATGCTGGAATCTGCTATGGGAAAACAGCATATTTTAGTGAATGTGGGTGACAGACTCTCATTCAGAAATATATAGGGCAGGAATGTGTAATAGAGAAGATATAATGTGCCTTTTTTCCTCTCAAGACCAGTGAGGAGTCACAGAGCCATTTCATACCACATCAAGATAATCTTTAACATCTTCATCAATCAAAGCCTATCTAATTTGACTGATTTACTTACTGACAGCAGCCTTACATTTACAAGCTTCAAACAGCCCACAAGACAAAATGGTTTATGAATTACAAAACTCAAATGAAGTTTTTGATGGTAGTAGCAGTGGGAGAATAAATCAATGAGCTATAAACTGCTTTATAATTATACTTTAAGAACAGTAGCTATGAAAATTATCTCTTTGCCTCAAAGCAACAGTTGCTTGTGTAGTATTTTTATGACCTGAAGCATGCAAGGGAAACATTCCCCCTTCAGAGCAACAAACAGTTCCCTACCATAACACCTGGCAGAAAGCATAATCTTTGTGGTTGACAACAGTTCGTTGACTATCTAGCACAAAGGCCTTTTTTTCTCTCTCCACATTTCTAGTTATTCATTGATGTAGGATGTGAGAGTGAGTATGTGCTTTTTGATTGTCTAGTCCAATGCATTAGGTAACTGTGTAGGGCGAACCACATGGAATCCTACATGGAATCCTAACCCCCATTTGTGGCACCAGAGAATGCAGATCATCCCAAGAGCCGTTTCATGACTTTGCGTATCTTTGGTCCAATAAACCTCATCTGTTTGCTCTTCCTTCCCATATCATTTAGTCAGGAACCTGCATGCCAATACTGAGTCAAATTCAAATTACTATTACACCGAATGTGTACCACATTAGAACAAGGGAAAGCATTTAAACTTACTCTCACTGAATGGTGGGGTCCAGGTAGTGTGCATATTTAGTACTGGCTGTAAGACCTGTTGCAAAGATTAAAGGTTAGTAGTCATAAGCTTTACTTACATATTAGTAGAGGTTTTGCTCTCTGAGGTGCCCATAACCGAGTCCAACCTTCACCTACCCCCAATTCCATTGGGTGGTCAGCTAGAACTGGGTGAACAAGTTATTCTGCAAATCTCACAAAACTCATCATACCCATTATTTGAGGAACAACTTTATCCATTATTGAATTAGCTTACAGAGCTATGTGAATAATTTGTGAATATATTAATCAGACCAATGTTTTGAAAATAATAGAACAAAGTATTCAATTATTCAATTTATTACTGACATAGCTCTAGGCATGGGCAAGCTGCATAAACAGTGTGCTCCCAAAGTCCAACATTTTCGTTTGGATCCATGGAGATCTTATGCAGCAGGGCTCTCTTTGTTCTTGGGGAATTTTTCACTAGCATTTTGGGAAACAAATTCATCACAACATAATGACACTTCTGCTAGTTCATAAAATATCAATTTTTGTCTGCATATTTGAAAGGACGTTCCATCACTTCAGAAGGTACCGCTGAAGCTGCATAAAGTGTAAGACTTATGACAGGATAGCTTTCTCTCCAGCCCCAGAAGACGTCTATACATCTTTGCTAAAACACATTTGTTTAGCATGCTAATTGCTGCTGCTCCCCAGAAATTCCTGAATGTATTCTCCCGCCCCCTAAAATTACATTTTAACAGATTTCCTCATATTGATTAAAAAGTACAGAGGCAATGTAACTTATCAAACAGTGACAGTCAGTTAGAACACAATGGATAATTGGGGCAATCCACTCTCCAATGCATGGGCAGGATATGAGAAAGCTCCATGGACCTGCCCCTCCCACTGTTCTAATGCTTGCGTGTTCCACAAAATGTCATGATACATTGTGTGTTGTTTGCATCAAACATGTACTAATAATAATGATGAAGAAAAGAAAAGAAAAGAAACAACACAACCAAACAGTAACTTTGAATTTGGGATTGTAATTTTTGGCCTAAAATTTAAACTGCCAAACAATTATTATAATCTGGTAGGGAATAGCTTCTGGATTCTAAGTGCCACATTCAGTGGAATCAGTGTTTAGTGGGCCACTGATTTCAACTGAGTTATATGAGGGAAAGCTCTCATTTTATATCTTAAATAAACAACCAACCCCCAAAACCACTTTTAAGGTAATGCTTACATATTGTGTCATCACACCCATGCAAGTCCAGTGATTTCATTAGTATGTCATAGATGTATAAAGTCACAGTGTCTTTTGTCTGCTTCCGCAGAGCCAGCCCATTCACCAGAGGAGTCAAACACACCTCCTCAGAGCTGTGCTGGCATCATGGATGAATATAGCATGCAGACAAGACAATATGCAAGGAAGAGCCATAATGCTAACAGCTCTGGAGATTGGTTTGTAGCTAAACTGTTTTGTCTGTATATTTTAGGCCCTACAATGGGATCCCCATACATTGACTGGGGCTCCGCATAGGTGCAGGGGTCTGTCCAGACAGATCCAGTTACAGGATTTGGGTTTTAGATTGTAAACAGGAGAGGGACTCTGGTCCAGATCCTGAGGAGCTGGGCCTACGACTTCTTCTATGGATTTTACAGGGCTATGCAAATTGACAGCACTCAATAAATAATAAAAGGTGTGGGATAAATTATATGAAAATTATGTTGCATTTTCCAAGACTATATTTGACTGGGACTTTTTGCAGTAGTACATTTTACTCTTCTTAACCCCAAAGTAATTGCTTTCTGTGAACTAAAATTGACCATTTAATTGTATTTTTCTATTCTCTTTCCTTGCTCCAATTTTACAGTGCAAGCATTCCTGCAGGGCTAAGTTAAAATGTACATTTAAATTCCTGGGCTATGCAAAGAAAATATTTGATAAAGTTTTGGGTGCCAAAGTATACAGGAGGCTCATGCACCATTCTGGAAAGTTAGAAAGGGAAGGAGAACCTCTGAGGCATTAATATTTTCTTTTATGTTCTATTCTGTTTCACAGTGTTAGCTATTACTTTAAAACTCTTCTGGCATTCAATGATATTATAAAGGGTATGGGGAAGTGTGAACGTTCTTTCTTGCCTCTTGTGCAATTCTAGCCCTCTGATTTTAAATCAAATACATCTGCTTAAAAGTAAGAAGTAGCATTAGAAGGGGATATACCAGTACACTAAACAAACTCAGAATCATTTCACCAGTGGCAAAACAAACACCCAGCATCTTGGTGAAAGATGAGCGGCCATATAAAGGTTGTTTTTGGTGGCCTGTGAAGCCAGTTACTGTTCACAGAAAATTCAAAGACACATATGGCCTGATTCTCTATTGTCCTGCAATTTGTATAGTCCAACATATACAACAATTTGTATAGTACAACAATGCAAGGTGAGGGCAAAATGGGTGTAAAATGCTACCAGATCAGAGTGGTGGTATTTCACTCCCACTTTGATCTCACTTTACACTGGTGTAAATGACTATGCAAGGTAATGGAGAATTAGGCCCCTCGGGCCAGATACAAAAAAGGACTTAGGTGCCTAAAGCCCAGATTTAAGCACCTAAGTCTCACTTTTATGCAATCCACAAAACCTCTGCTGGGCTGCAACCTAACTCTGTAGGGACCTAAACTCACTCAGTGCCTACTGTAAAAGTCCCCCTAGCTGCCTAAGTTTCTGCCTCTGGTCACGTGCACTCAAGGAATATAGACATTTCTCTGCCAGTCTTGCCTGAGGGTTCCCCCCATCTCAGGCGAGTGGACTATAGGATATTGTGATGTGGGCCTCTCTCCGTTTCTCTTGTTGAGTCATTCCATGTTAGTGAAATATTAAGTGGGCCAGAGAGAGAGTCTAGAGGCCAGTAGTTAGGGCATTCACTCACCTAAGAGGTGAGAAACCCCTGTTCAAATCCCTTTTCCTCATCAGGCAGAGGGGGAGAATTGAACCAGGGTCTTTTACATCCTAGGTCAGTACCTGCACCCATGGGGTGAAGGGATGCCTTCTCCCCTAGCCAGTTTGTGGCAAGTACCTAAGCCATTCTCACAATAAACAGCTCAGCCTAAGCCTAGCCTAACAGGAGCCTAAACTGCCTCCAGAAGAGAGGTTCCTAGTTTTGGATCACAAGCACAGATAGGCACCTTCCTCCAGCCCAGACTTGGCACTGAACTCTGTGGGAGGGGCAGAGCTTAGAACACACCCTTTTCATCAGCCTCTCCCATTGGCTAGTTTAGGGAGCTCCCTGCGTAGCATGCTGGCTCTTGTGGATCCCATTCTCAGCATCCATGTCTCCCCCTCTGTTCATTGTATAGAAGCCTTAGCACCTAAATAAGGCTTTTTAGATCCTTGTGATTTTCTAGGTGCCTACGTCTCTTTGTGGAGCTTGGGCCCTAGTGATCAGGATTCTACTGGAGTCTCATGGGTCTCTGGTAGTGGAACTCTTGAAGATTAGCTGGGTTTGAGTTCTTCCCTCTCCAGTTTCTCTAGGGCTAAGTGGAGGAAAGTGTGCCTCATTACTAACTCAAATAGTACAGTCAGGTGACCTTGTTTCCTCAAACAAGCCTTTTAAGGTGAACTATAAAAGGTGCTTGTCCTGGTTTAGAAAGGTAGGGAAGCTGGAGAGTAGTGTTAGGTTTTATTCTGTAGGGAGTGTTGGACTATGGAAGTTGTGTTCTAGTTTTTGTTTGCTATTAGTTTTGTTGGGGGGAAGTATAGCCTAACAGAAATACTGTTATTTCAGCCAGGTGTTTACAAACACACTGTAAATATAACACTATTAGGGTTTTTTTTCTTTCACCTGAAAACCTGTATCTAGGTCACCTTGTCTTTTTATCCCTATCAGATCTTTCAAGCTAGTCTGGGTCTCTGTTTAACTGATCCTAGGAAAGGACTCTTCAATGTGGCAAGTGCTGCCAAAAGTCTGTATTTCTGGATGTGATTCTCTTTTCTCTGAGTGAGTAGTGACTTAATGTCTGTGGAATGCTATACCTGTCTCCAAAACTATTTGTAAACCTGTTACAGAAAAGTAATTCCAACAATACACTACTCCCTAGCAGCAGGCTAGGATGCTGACTCAAAGGGTAGAATGTTACCTAATGCATATTACAGTACTTCCTATAACATCTGAGATCTATATATCTATCTAGGTTTTTATACTGTGCTCATATCTGAGTGCTGAATTCAGATGTCTCCCAACCATATACTGATGAGCAACCCAGATCCTTCTTAGTTGAGGGGATCACAGATCTAGGTAGCAGAGGTGCAGGTCAGGCATTGATTTATTTTTGGCTACTAAATGTTGTTTGCTTTCTTAACTGTAATTAAACAAAATAGAAAAGGCAAGTCAACTGTAAGTGCTGGCTGTACTATTAGCTTTATATCTATTAATCTGTCTTATAAACCTTAAAATGCTTTCCCAGGAAGGTATATAATTTATCTTTGTTAGCAACGGGTTCGACAATATGTTCCTTGGTGTCATTATATCCTATAAATATCTGCAGGAAACAATTTCCTGTTTCATACAGCTGGGGTGAAATTGGCCCCAGTGAAGTCAATGGATTTTATCTCCGTTCTTTACCAATCATGTATTTGTCCAATAATAAATCTTACCAGCAAAGGCAATTCTGAAAGTAACCTCTTAGATTCAACACCAGACATTAACTTATTTTTTCCATTGTAAAGCAAATGGGATATGGGAAGTATTAAGTAGTCTTAGTAATTAGAGGAGGGGTTTTCAGAAGCAGTGAGTCCCTTATCCCATTATTTTCAATGGTGATAGAGTTTAGCAAATACTGAGATGTAGATCCGAAAAGGTATTGAGGCACCAACTTACACTGATGTCAATGGAAGTTGGGAACCTAAATGCCTTAGTGAATCTGGGCCTGAGCTCTTTTGAAAATCGCACTTGCGGTGTCCAAGTCAAGAGTGGATAAGTATCTGGAGAGTGCAGAACTTGTACAGCGGTTTGGCCTGACTTGGTTATATTTATCCTGTTGCACCCATCTGAATCTCCTCTCAGATTTAAGCAAGGTATAGGAGGACATCCGCCCAACAGAAACAGATATGTGCAATTGAGTTAAATCTGTGTTCATTGACAACTGAGGTAAGTGAAAACTGCTTTTTTGGTTTAGCTAAAATAAGTTTGCTGTAACATGATTATTAACTGTTAATTTTAATAAACTTGTTACATGTACTTTAAGTGTGGCAAGAGTGTGTCTCTGACTCTAATGATGACTAAGGCTCCTGTTCTGCAGTCCCCAAGAGTCTGGCCTCACAGACCCAACTGTAGGACAGGGCCCAAGATGACTCTCCTGCTGTAGAAGGAGGAGCACCTCTTTGTTAGATGATTCAGGAAGCCTCTTTATACCATGTTATCTGTGAATTTAATTAACCTGCTTTGTTTTCCTCACATGTGAGTGGGACTATAAACACAAGAGAAATAAGCTCTGTTTGTTTTAAAAACAAAATGTACTTTTCAGACAGCACAAGAGCTAGGAGGACCTGAATTAGAACATGCAATATGATTCAATGCCTGTTACTCATTGGTCCCATGTAATTCCTGAAGCCTATAACAGTTTTGATATCTGTGCTCTTGTAAAGTGTGGGATTGCTTTAAATGTAACTGAACTTCATGAATATAGAGTTAAAGCTAACTGAAGTACAAAGTATCATGGACAAAAGAGCATCTATTATTTTGAGGTTATAATGCTTTGCTAAATGAAAGGTTTTCACATTTTCCAATAGCTTATTTTTCAGTTGCTCTAAATGTTTCCAGCATGCTTATTTCTATTTGTTTTGTTCACTCAAAGCTGCTGTCTTGCATATGTAGCCTTCTTCTGCTGAGCAGCAGCAGCCGTTGATGGCTATGTAATTTAAGCCCACATGTAGTACAGGCGGCTCAGTTTTCACATAATTTTCTTATTTTTTTTCCAGTTGTTCCATATTTATGCCTGTCATTGGGGAAAGCCTTTGATTAGTTTCCTTTGGCTACAATATGGATTTACAATACATTTAATAGCTTTGGAGTAAAGCAGATATATGCTACTATTAGCAATTGGTACAATAAAGAGAAGATTTAGCCTACGAAACAAAATAGTGTTTAAAGTAATTTACAAACATACAGTATTAATTCAACTGGTGATGATACAAATTCTTATTTGACTTCAATTATTAAACAGTTTCAGCGCAAGAGTTCCAGATTCTACTATCCTGCATCATGGTTTTTGTCTTCCATCTGCCTTCCACCTAAATCGTTGTGGCTATAGGCTGCCCTCAGCCTGTGCAAGCAACAACTTTTGTTGTCCATGTGTGTTGCGTGTATGGACTCTATTTCAGCATATTTCCTTTAAGGCCAGCAAAAAATGAGTCATCTTTAAAGTTAAATGAACTAATAATGGTGATCACTTCCTAAATACAGATGGCTGTAACTCCAGTACAAATAACCTTTTAATAACAGATTTCCTATCTGTAAAATGGGGACAACACTTACCTCCCTCACAGGATTGTCATGATTGATTACAGTCCTAGAGTTTAAGGGAACAAGGGACCACCAGATCATTTAGTCTGACCTCTTGTATATCACAGGCCACTAAGTGCCATCCCACACAAATCCCAACCACCAGAATTAGACCAAAATTTTACAGCCTCAGGAAACTATTGTGTGCCACAGACAGAGAACGGGCAGTGCACCAATGCCCACAGCCCCTGCAAGGGCAGGGAATGGATTAAGTGAGAGAGATCCAGATGATCCTAGCGAGTGTCCTGCACTCCCTGCTGCAGAAAAAATTAAAAACAAAAAACCAAGGTCCCTGCCAATCTCACCTGGGGGGGAAATCCCTTCCTGACCCTGCATATGGCAATCAGTTAGACCTTGGGCATGTGAGCAGGACCCACCAGCATCTGAGAGAGAATTCTCAGTGCCACCTGAGACTTCATTTTGATGTGCCTTATCTTGCATTCCTTACACATCCAGCACTCCCACTGACTACAAATGGATTTCTGGGTGTTCAGAGAAATGCAGAATTGGGGTCCTTCTTTGTGAAGAGCTAAATCAGTGGTCCCCAACCTTTTTGTGGCCAGTAGCACATTCATGTTTTCAGAAGAGTGTGGCGGGCGCCAACAATTTTTCAAGGCTTATTTTGTATTTGTACATTAAATAATACGAAAAACATCATATTTAATATTACATAATATATGAATCAAGAGAGAAGCCGCAAGGACAGAGAACACCAGCGCCTGGAGTTCTCTGTCCCCAGCAGGCGTGGGGCCCCGGCTTCTCTTCCCTGCTGGGCACTAGGCGGTCCCTGCACCTGCCAGGAACAGAGAACAGCGCGCGCAGCCTGAGTTCTCTGTCCCTGTCCGGCATGGGGCCGCGGCTTCTCTCCCCTGCTGGGCACTAGGTGGGTGCACATATATGCCCCGGCGGGCGCCATGGCACCCGCAGGCACCGCGTTGGGGACCACTAGGCTAAATAAATGCTCATGATTCATATCAATTCTCTCTCTCTCTCTCCTAGAGCGATTTCGTCAGTGATATTATCTGACATAAGAAATGTATGGAAAAGGGTGAAAATGTTCATACTTAAAATGCTCTGCTTATAATCATGCTTATTTTTGTTTATTAAATATCTCATTCACGGCATGGATCCTGTGAACACTTATTACTGGTTGAAATGCTTACTACTTTTAATTACTTGTATTTAATTTTATTTATTTGTGAAAATTGCTCACAGGCCTAAGTAAAGGGCCATGTGGTGCCACGGTGCCCCTGGGGGAGTTCTGACTAGAAGGCAGAATTCTCCCACGGCTGCTGTTTGCCAGTGCAGTTGTGGCCTCTCTCATCCTCTTATGGATGGATTGCATCACTTGGGGCATAGGGCTAGAACACTCCTTGGGCTTCCTCAAGAATCGGATCGGCGATAATGGCAGGCCCTTATGAAAGATATAGATCCTTGTGCCTCTCCCCTCCACCCACCCCCTTCCCATGCACTTGTTTGAGTGCCAGCCAGTCTGGTTCTTCTCTTTTCTCCTCCTTCCCCCTCCCCCCCCCAATCCTCCCACCATTACTGTGTTTAATTTTTGTTCAGCTTCCCAGATGCTCATGATGGGCAATTTAGGAAACAATAAAACAAACACAAATACCATCTGCTTCAAGATATCTTGTATAGCATTATAATTAGATGCAAAGAAGCCAGGACAACTCTCTCCCTGGATTGTTTGGTGAGACATTGTTTTCTCCTCTGTTCTTGCTCTCTCTGTTATGCTATTTTTTTATGGTTTCAAGTAGTGATCTTTTTATAAAGATCTTTAATGGTTAATGAACTATGCTAATGCATATATGTTACTTGCACCGTAATTTTATTTTGCACTCTATATAAAACTATAGTATAATCAGTTTTAGTACCGTTCACGATGAGTTTTTTGTCAATTACCCTGCAGATGCTGACTGACTGCTTCCATTACTTCTCCTCTGATTCCTTTTGGCTGGTACTGGGTATTTGCTCATCAGCCCTTGGGGTTTTCTGATGTCTGGTTCAACTGGCTTCCTTTCTGCTACCCCCTGCTGCTCAAAGTGCACAGGAGGTTTGCTGGGGAAGATGGTGAGAGAGCTTGGTGTAGGCTGCAATACCATTAGTATGTGGATGACACACAACTCCACTGTCCAGCTGCAAAGGAAAAAAAATATATAGTGTCTTTGCTTTCCAATAGCTGGTCAAATAGGGCCTTGGGTGAGAACAGCTGGCAAATGTACCATCCAGAAAATACATAGATGACTTTGGTAGGCTGAGGAAATACAGTTGCTTGTCTCTGTGATGGAGGGGGTTTGTCAAACAGATTTGCAGCTTGTTGGTGATTTTGGATCCCAATTGCTCCTCTATTCCCAGTTGGTATTGGTGGCTGAAGTCCCTTTTTTTCTATACGAGTCTTGTAGGTGTTTGTGACCACATCTCTCTGATCTGAGCCTTGCCTACTTATATATGACTTTGCAATAGTTCAATCTAGTGGTCACAATGCACTTTTCATGGACTTCCCTTGAAAAGTTTTGCTAACTGGAAGTTGAGAGCTATGAAATACATTTTTCTTGTTTCATCTGAGCCTGACAGCTGACTTTATACATCAATACAATGAAGGCAATAGAGTTACTGTGGATTTACAGCACTATAACTCAAATCAGAATTTGTCCCTGTGTCTTTTCATCTTCAAGCCATGACGTGGCTTCTTTTTTCTCAGATATTTGTATGAATTAAGGTGGGTAAGAAAACTTGATGGCGCTGTTTTAAAATCTTCTTTATAGTAGCCAGAGACTTTGGGATGGTTGTTCATAAATTGAAGACTAAAATATGTTTGTTTGTTTTGTATTTTAGCATACACAACTCTTAATGTGTATTCAATTTACCTGCAAATACAGTTAACATCTACGTTGTGAATGAGATGTACCATATAAATATTATACAGTTATGTAAATATAATGTTTATATAGAATACCTAGCTGTGACCTGTCATCACTCTTGCTGGTTATGTTTTAAAGATTGGTTGTGGATTTTGCCCCTGTGTGTGTGTATGTATGTATGTATGTGTGTATATATATATATATTTCTTTTTTTTTATCACCCCTTCTCTTTGGATGTGTGGTGTAAGAACCCCTTCTACATTTTTGAATGAGTAGATTTTTAGAAAATCAAACAAGTCAGTCCTTTGCAAATGAACATACTTTCCATCTCATGTATTTTTATAGGAGCTTATGATCCTGGGGGTTGGGCACAGCATTCTAATTTGTATTGTGTCTTGTTCTAATTTGCCCATGTGAATTTAACTGATAACATGCCAGGAGGCCTTATAGAAGTGGTGAAGCTGAACTTAGTGATAAATGGTCACTTACACTAAAGATCATAATATTGAGGTTGCTTCCAGTCCCAAGAGACCAGTCACTTAACCTAAATCAGCTGCTACCCTAGGTCTGACACCAAAGACAACGCCTGTAGCCAATCCTGTAATAAACTTTTTAAAGGTTTATTAACTCATTTTCCCCCCCCAACCCCGAGTTATTTACCAGGTTAAAGCAAGCAAACATATACACATAAATGAGGTTACCATCTATGGTTCCTAAAGGTCCCAGAGATTTAGTAATCTGCACATTCAAAATGTCTTTCAGGGCAGACCCAGGTTGACCATGGGAATCTCTGCTTTCATTTAGTGTCTCTGGTCCTGTGGCAGCTCAAATAGCAAAGAGAACCATTTATTTTTGTGAGTATTTTTATGTCCTTCTCCCAGAGTTCAAACCGATGAGAGGAGGGCTCCTGAACATACATTCTTCATGGGTGGATGGGGCAATCAACAAAGCTTTTTGTCCTGTATGGCCCATTATGTCTTGATAGCCCTTCTTGAGTGGGAGGTGGGAACCACTCTCCCCAAGTTTACAAGTTCAGAGCAGGCATATTTACAATTATAAAATAAACTTATATTTTACCTTGTAGCATGAAATACAGACATTACAAATAAGATGAATGCATGTAGCAACTTACAAGCATTTCACAGAGTCTAAACACAAAATACATTCTTATAATACTAATACCTATTTTGAACAAAACTAACACATGGGTGAGCCGGTTTGATTTCCAGCCAGGAGTTTCAGTTCTTGGCTAATGCCTATGGCCTTGGCCAGAGCTGGTACTTGATTTACCAGTGTCAAATACATGTGTAAGTGAAATCAGTTTGTAAATAAACCACCACCATCATGAAAAAATTATACAAATATACAGCATCTACAACAGTTCCCACCATCAACAGAGAAATAACAAAATTGTTTTAAAATGTTATGGTAAAGATATTAAGGAGTTGAACATATATGAAAGGAATAACCAAAAACAACAATAAAACTGGTAATGACCCATGCTCATTAAATGAAACGATCTTAAACAGTGACCTTTATGACAAACCACAAAAGTACCAAACATGCAGCCGTTAGTAAGGCTTTTCTTTTGGATTTTTGCATACCCACCCCCAGGAAACTTAATTCAGTACAAATGTTTTTGCTGTTGCTGTGGTTGTGCATTTCCTCTTTGCCACATCTGTTCAGATGAACAAGGGGAGGTTTGCAGGTGACCCAGACAGTACAAGACTATTGCCTGAAGCCCCCTTCCCACCACTCCCTTTTCCATTCAGACATGGATTTCTGTTGTTTTACAGCCCCAATATTCTCTGCCCTCAGAATTTTTGGTGAAACCTGTCTGTAGATGACCTATCCTCAAAAGGTGAGTGTAGCTGTGACAAGGTTATTTTACCCAGAATTTTGGGCCTACAGTCTGGAGCTGTTTTGTAGTGAGAGAGATGTTGTAATACATTTTAGTAGTATAGTACAGTGGAAATAGATCTCTTGATTTTATGATGCCTAGAATTTTGTTACTTTTAACTTTGCATATATTTTCAAAATGTTTAGTGGTCAAAGTTAAAGGTGGGTGGGTGGTATAAATTAGATGGGTTGACAGTGAGTGATGGCCAGATCCCATGGACTAGATGGCAATGAAGGGTTCACTCCCAGATTTTCTAATATTGTTTTTTGTTTTAAAGGCTGTAGAATTTTTGTGAAGAAAATAATTAAAAAAGGGTGTTAATTGGACTCTGTTGAAACACTTTTAGTCTGACTCTTCACTAGCAAAGGGGTGTTTGTTTTGTTAGAATGGTTTATCAGATCCAGTAACTGTTTGGTTCTTATGTCAGAAGGCTCTTGTGTGACTTTTACCTGTTAGAACGATGTGCATGTTAATAACACAAACTGTAAAATAGCAAAACCCAAACCTAGAACATTGTGAAGATTAATTGCATTCATCTAAGGATAGATTATTAAGGAGGAAAATGCCTCCAATATAAGATAAACATACCTCCATTATATCTGTTTAACACTGTCCCTCACTTCTATGATTTTTTTAAAATCTCTTACACAAATTATGCTGCTGAGTGGTGTGTAGCTGTTAAACTTCAGCTATTAAAAATTCTATGGCCTTTAAACGTTTTCATTAAAAATAATGCTTATGCCTAATGGCTGCAAATCTGTGATATGATGAAACACATAGGTTTAGAGGACCAGGAATTATCACCACTCAAATTTAATGTCCTTATTTCAGAAAGGAAACTCCTTTCTTCCCCATCCACCTAGTACATTTGCTTACTACAGATGCAAAATCTTTTTTTTAAAGTACATTTTTAAAACAATTTTTTACATATAGGGCAAAATTCAGTGACTCCAAATTCAGAGAGAGCAGCATGTTTCCACTATAGAGAATGGTTTAAGGAACTGGAGACCCTATAGAAGTTCTTTGCTCTGTGTTGGTGGCTCTCCCTTTCGGAGGGAAAACTGTGTGTGTGTGTGTTGGGACTGTTGGAGGTGTGACCAGTGGATTCAGTAATTCTGGTCCAGAATCAGGTTGCAGATTTAGTAGCAGCTCTGTAGTGGTTGCTCTGTAGTGGTTGCTCTGTATTCTACATACTCTTCTCTTCCCCCACAGCTCATTTAGGCTCTGTCTGCCCTACAAGAATAACACAGTTGAGGCCAATCCATGTTAGTCATGTCATAGCCTTGGTAGCAACAGAAGTTATAAAGGTTTCCGTAATATATTGTTTTTCTGTCAACAAACAAAAGAATAAACCATATTCATAATAGAATTTGGTCCCAACCATGTTTAGCCAAGGGTGTGTAACATGTTTAGTTCTGAAGTATAGATGGCGTTATTCAGGCTTTTTGTGGTAAGTTATTAAAGCTTAATAACAGACACAGACTTTAATGTCAAACCACTTCAAAATAGGGGCACGTCTTCAATTCTTTGGAAGGCCCCCCTTTTAAATAAGATACAGATACGTTATATTTTCAATCCATTTCCCCCTCTTTCTTCTTTAAGAGAAGAGATGACTAATCCTTATTTAAGGCAGTACCAAGTAGTAGTAATTTTTCAAATTTATGTGGAAACCCAGTGACTGAATGCCTCTGGGCACTTGACAGACTAACTAAAAACATAATGTTAAAAAGCAATGTGACTTAACACACAACAGAGCTGATGGAGAAACAGAAACCTAATTGCACAATAAATAAACCAGCATCCCACAAACAATATAATTTGCAGCCTGACCCAGAAGGGAACGTAGTTGTTCTCTGAGAAATGTGAAGGAGAAGAATCTAGTGTCAAAAATAAGCAGGCATTTAGGTCTTCTCGTATGATGCAGTAGAGTCAGTCATAGCTGTAGAATGTGCTACTGCAGCTTGTTTCCCTTCTTAACCTAAGAGGGATATTTAAGAAGAAACAACCTGCATTTGTAAGTATTTTATAAAACCCCTTCCTGGGATACCATATTGTTTTTGTCCCCTTTTCCATAAGAGGTGCACAAATTGTATTTCTTTAATTTCCACAGAGTTCTTTCTCAACAAACGTATTTGGAATAATATGTTTTAACACTTTCAAAATGACCCTAGTTACTTTCCCTCCTCTTTCTCATGTCTGTTTAATTTATAATGGACACAAACCATGATATAGTCAATCCATAGATTATTGCTGCTAATGCCTATAAACCCAGAGCTGTACACTTGTTACTCTTGTTAAAGATTTCTAAAGCCAGAAGGGACCATGATTGTCTAGTCTGACTTCCCACATAACACAGGCCCTGGAATCTAACTCACTTCTTCCTGTAGGGGAGGAAATTACAGAGATATTGTGGAAGATTGATCTTGTGCAACACTTCTCTCTCATAATAATAGCCCTATGTTTATAGCTTTTAGTAGTGGTAGCTTTTGTTCTTGTATCTGGAAGTAAAATAGCCTACTAAGTCTTACACACAAACAGGACTATTTGCAAACAAAAACCAAACAAACAAAAAAGCATGTTTCAAAATCAAATATTGACCCCAAGGCATCTTAATTAAATGGCACTGACAAACAGCATACAATGCCCCCCAAAGTTCCTTATTCATAGTCTGTGTGTATGATGGTATTGGAATATGTTGTGTATCTTGCCAAGGGAGGTGAAATTCAATTAAAACATTCATTCCAAAAATGTGCACTTTCACACAGATATAATAAATTAAATGGATTGCCCAAGTGACAGGTTTACAACTCACTTCATTTTGCATCAGTGTTATTCAGTGGATGGCCATGAATCAAATGGCAGATTTTTATTGAAATAAGTTCCCCCCCAAATATTATGAAGTTGCTTTAAATGTTGCAAGAATATAATCTCCTTTTGTGTATGTTCTGTACACAGTGTATTTAGTGTTCTGTGCAAGGTCTAGGCCATATGGCTTCATGTAGTATTAAATATGAAGACAACAGTGCCTACTATCAAATGCTAGATTCAAGCCATGTACCTGGATGTAGCATACACCCTAATAAGGTAAGTGAAATATTAATAACCATAGCAGACACTTGGTTGTTTGGCACAATCATTTTTACTCTTGCAAAAGAAAGCAATCCATTCCACAGACTATAAAAATTCTCACACAATTGTACGTCTGCCTCTGTGAGTCTGCAGTTTCAAAAGGTGGCTTGTGAGTCCGAGTGCCTCTAATTTGGAGCATACCTAGGCCACAGCCTTCAGAGCTCCTAAGCACTCATAGGTTGAACTGAAATAAATGGGAGCTGTAGCTGCTCAAGCATTCACAAGTTGAAGTACTCAAACATGGAAGCCATTTTTAAAATGTTGGTCCTAAATGCTTAAACACCTAAAAATCATACCAAATACTGTTTTGT
This sequence comes from Platysternon megacephalum, assembly GCA_003942145.1. Lineage (NCBI taxonomy): Eukaryota > Metazoa > Chordata > Testudines > Platysternidae > Platysternon > Platysternon megacephalum. The sequence goes on along the minus strand of QXTE01000001.1, from coordinate 9,896,809 downwards.
GGTGTGTGTGAGATATATAAAAGTGTGTGTGTGTATAAAATAGAATCTACGTGTCGGTGTGTGTATATATATCATTCAGGTCCTTGAACTACATAGGAGTTTATACCCACAGGTACCATACCCAGTTAGTTCTACTAAGATACATTACTTAAATAGTTACAAAAGTCTTTATTTTAAATTGGGGTATACAGCACTGTGCAGCCTAATTTTCCCCTTTTGGAAACATACAGGTGCAGCTGGAATTGGGGTGGTCATAGAGTGTTATGTACATCTATTCTGTAACATTCCTTTAAACAGGCCCCAGAAGTCACCATTTAAGACTATGCCATTACAGCATCAGTACTGTCAGAAACACAGTCAGTATTTATTGAGAGTTATTAATCCTCTACCTACTGTCCTCCACTAAAAGCAGTATTGCTGTGAATTAAAAATTATCCCCGCAGAAGCACCATAACGGGGGTATTCCCAATTGGCAAAACAACTTCTGCCCATCCTTAAAACTGATTACCCAAGCAAGAGCTATCTAACTTAGAAATTAATAAAATGCCCCAGTAACATCCAGAGAGGGTAAATCTACACTGCGATAAAAGATGCTGTGGCTGACTTGGGATAGCAGGGCGTGGGCTGCAGGGCTATGCAATTTCAGTGTAGATGCTCAGGCTGGAGCCTAGGCTCTGAGCCCCTCCCTCCTTGGCGGGGGTCTCAGAGTCCAGGCCCCACCCTGAGCCTGAATATCTATATTGCAATTTTTAGCCCTGTGAGCCCAAGTCAGCTGACCCAAACTCCCCCATTACCAGCCCAGTGCCTGGAGCCCTGAGCCCCCGGGGCCTCATTGGGCCCTGGAGTTTTTATAGAATGTTGGGGGTGGGGTTTAGAGTAATAATCTGAGAATTTAAGCCCTGCAATAATGAGAGATTTAGCAAAATAACATTGCTTCAAAAATCATGAAAAACCAGAAGTCTGGCTGGTGAGGAAGTTTGATTTATACTAACAGATTTTGGACAAATCAGTTTTTTAAGGAGGATTTGAATTTTGCCTTTGGCCAATGTTCAGACAAGACTTTATATGAATCCAAGAACACTGACTTCTGTTTGTAAAGAAAAAAGTTACTGATTCCTTAAATACCTATCTGCTCCTGCTAAACGGAGATTGAGTTGGTTTTCCTCAAATCATTTATTCTGACCTTGACTTCAACAGATAGTTTGTAGTGATGTTGTAGCCGTGTTGGTCCCAGGATATTAGAGACAAGATGGGTGAGGTGACAGCTTTTATTGCACCAACTTCTGTTGGTGAAACAGACACAGTGACCTGAAGAAGAGCTCTATGTAACTTCAAATCTTGTCTTTCACCAACAGAAGTTGGTCCGATAGAAGATATTACCTCATCCACCTTGTCTCTTCAACAGATAGGACAGTTACAACAAGAATCTACTCTGAGTTAGAAAGCTGACATGAGAGATCAGAAATGAGACCAGAACAGGAGCAACTTTTAACTTGTATTACAAGCAGGGCTCAGTATTAAAGTCGCTGTTGCACAATGATATGTAAAGGCATAAAACTTTATCTACATCTATTAATGTAAATGCAAATTACAGGACATGTAATTTAAAAAAATTAGCAACACTTAAATGAATGTGTACTAAAATTGACTTTCCTGCCACTCTTAGTGTGGTTAGCGGTATTGAGTATACTATAGGCAGTTTGTATGCATGGGACTGGCCAGGAGTTCCTGCGTTTTAATTCCAGCTCTGGGACTGTTTAGCTTTATTGCCTTGGATAAATTATACCACAAAATATTGAGAACATGGATTCCAATAGCCCTAAAAAAATCAAAGGACTCAGTTATGCTCTTGGATACTGCAAACTTGAAGTTCAATAAGAGTTAGGGTTGCAAACCAGGAGGCACAGAATTGTTTTTGGCTACCTGATTTTGTTGTGTGTTTCATTTAATTAAAAAAAAGCCAACAAAACCACACCAAATATTATGGAAAGCTATGAATTAAACACTTCATAAAGAAAAATCATAGTTCTAAAAACATCAGAGTTAACTGTCTTTCATTGCTTCCGGTTTCCACTTCTGGGCATATTCCCTTTGAATCCAAGCTTTACAAGATTAGTCTGTTTTGTAGCATTTCTGGTGTGGAGGGTGCGTACAGACAACACTGATGTGACCAGCATACAGCAGGAAGGTTTGGAAGAAATCAAAAATACTGATGGGCTGGAAAAACTGTTTTCAGCCCACCTCTATGGCTTTCCAATAAAGGAGAGAGGGGGAAGCCTTGTCCCAGGAGGGGCTGTAAGGGAAACCAGGGCAAGATCATTATAGGAAGTGTCCCTTGGAAACAGAAACAGGGTAGTTTTGAACTGAGGGTACAGTCCATGGTGTTAGGGTTCCAGGCCCAAGGGCTTGTAGTAGAAGGAAAGCATGGCCTTGCCTTAAGATAAACCCACTCCTGACCAATGTACCCTCTAATTTTTGACAGGCTGTGTGCGCAAAAAATTTCCTCTGTGAAAATCGTTGTGTGTCTGTGCAAATTTGTGTGTGTGTGGTGTTTCACCATGTGCTTGGGATTTAGGATCTGTGTGCGCACGCACAGCTTAGAGGGAACAGTGCTCCTGACCTATTTCAAGAAACTCTCATTCTTATGCTGTGTGGCACCAGCTGCAGGGATGTTGTGTAATCTCAGCATCCCTAATCATCCCAAAATCATGAGACTGGCTTAACTTTTCTGAGTGTTTTTTTTTAATAATTAATTTTGCAGTTTTATTTTCCTTCTGGTTTCTGAGCCTTTAGGTTGTTCTAAGGTCACATTTTCAGGCTTTTCTCTGCAACCATGAATGAAATGAAAGCTGAAAATCTCTAATCACTTGATTCCAGCAGTGGGGGCTTTAAGAAAAACACGGGAACTGAAAGACTTGCTCGAGTTAGCAATTCCACTGTTGCCATCTGTTATTCATGGTGGACTTGCTGAATGGTAGAGTTGCAGGGCCTGTACATTCTGTATCTAGAATGGTCTGGAAAGGCTGGGGGTGGTAACCAGTTGCTCAAAGCAACAGAAAATCCTCCCTCCTTCTGCTAGGCAATAGGTAGCTGAGGTGCAGTGATGCTCCATAAGCCCCTGTAAATGGTTGCTAGGTAAACCCAGGGGTTATGTTCCTGGAAAAATAAGATACTATCTTTTTTTTTTTTCTGAATGGCTTAAAGAAAACACTCAAAATGTAGCAACACCCTCTAAGAAAATGAGTCCAAATTGCTTTTTCTAACCCACCTAATTACATGCAGTAGGGTCAGCCAAAAAAAGGATCAAAAGAAATACCATGTGACTTCCACTATGTAATTAGTCCTAGCTCAACATTTGAAATTTCCCAGAAAAAGCTACCTTGGAAAGTTTTGGAACATCCAGAGTGTGCAAAATTATTTATACTCTAGTCTTCACTTCTTTTGTGAACATAAAATCCTCTGCACAAATCACTGCAATTTTCCTGAAGGCTCTCATCTCAAAGTTAGCAAAGTGTGAGCCAGATACGTGGCCTCACATTACCAGTTCAGTTTTCCCCTTGCCTTTGCCATTTTAAGATTAAACCTCTCCTGCCCTATTTCAAGATACTCTCATTCTTATGCTGTGTTTGCATCAGAGCCGATATGGGTATAGATACATTGAGACAATTATTTTAAATGCCAATATAAAACCATAATTTTGATGACTGACCATAACTCAATCTAGCACTAACTTCAAAAATAAAATTCAAACAAAACCCCTCAAGTACTACTTTAGAAGGAGGCACCATGAATGAAAACTTAGCATGCAGACAGCATGGAATTGAAAGGGCAAGTTGCTATATTTTTGATGTAACTGTTTGATTAAAAAAAAAAGAATGTCAATGTATGTTCTAGGAACCTATTTGAACCTCTTCAAAGTTCAAATTTCTCAGCAGTAAACTTCATGCAGCTATAACTAAAATGTGAAAGCAAGTGATTTGAAAGCAGAAAACTAAATTTTCTTGGATTTCATGTGAGGTAGCAAATGATATTATAACAAGTTTAATAAGCAGTCCATAATTTTTTTTTTTTAAAGAAACACCCACATTGAATACTATGATTGATTGGGAGGGATTTTTTGGGGTGATGATCTACACTGAAATGTTAATTCAAGCCAAAAGGCTTCGAAAGAAGTATTTTTAAAAAATGCAACTCTTTTTAAACAAAAAACCTTTTAAAAGGCATTTACTTCTAGCAAATCAAAGTCTAGTAGAGAAAGAATAACATATGTTTTTCAAATCACCAAAAATGTAGACAAAGCAAACAACATTATAGATCTGAAAAAACGGAGACACTTCCCCCTAGGGCAGAAGGGGTTTGCTTGAATCCTGACAAAAGGCCTGTTTAATTGTTTAGGAAAGTAGATTACGTCTTTGATTTCTTTTACGGGATTCAGAGTTCAGAATCGGTAGTGTAACATGTGGTTTGTGTTGAGTCCATGTCAACACAATTTGTTCCAGGTCTCCTGTCTATAACTGTCCTGATGCTATCAACACCAGACTAAGACGGGGAAAAAAAAAAAAATTGAGGAGTTGAGACAAAATGGTGACTTAAAAGACAGTGTGTTCAGCACAAAAAATCCTTCATGTGACCCTTTCTGGTTGTGCCCTGCAGTGATTCCACAGCTTTTAATCTTTTCCCCTCCTAATGCTGCAGGGGGAATCCCCCATCATTAATAATTAGTGCAAAGAGACAAATAAAAGTGTCACTAGTAATTACTGTAAAGTGGCAGTGTCACTTCAGCTGGGAACTGTGAGGACACTGCCATAACTCTAACCCACTGATGCAATGTTCTCACCTCTTTTATTTTTAACCAAATGTTCTCTTTACTTAAGTGGCTGTCTTAAATATGTCTGGCTCTAATTTTTTCCCTTTGAAAGTAGGCTTAAAACAATTGCTTATTTCATACTTACAACTTCTCTGATCTTCTATTTTTTTTTTTTAAATTTGTGTGATTTTGTTTTTACATGGTCTGGATCACAACCCTACACTGAAGGGAATTATTTGAGAGTTAACAGAGAATATTATTTACAGAGCTGCTAAGAGCAGTCCTACAATATTTCATATATAGGTCTGTCGCATCTTAGGCGCATTTAACATGTGCGATTTCAGCTTTAGGCGGTCGGCAAAAAAAAGAAAAAAAAGAAAAAAAAAAGAGAAAAATAACAATTTAAATACGGTTTCTGTAGGGCGGGCGATTTTGCCCGCCATTACACTCAATGTAATTTTGACTATACGGGGTTTTCACTTTACGCACTGACCGCGGAACGTAACCCCAGCGTAAGATGAGACAGACCTGTAGTCATCAACCTTGGCTGTGAATGAAGTGACTACATTATCTTGATTCTCGTTGCCTCAGTTCTACTAATACAGTAGAACCTGAGTTATGAACACCTGGGAACTGGAGGTTGTTCATCGTAACACTGAACAAAATGTTATGGTTGTGCTTTCAAAAGTTTACAACTGAACATTGGCTTAATACAGCTTTGAAACTTTACTATGCAGAAGATAAATGCTGCTTTTAACCATCTTAATTTAAATGAAACAAGCACAGAAACAGTTTCCTTACTTTGTCAAATCTTTTTGTAAACTTGCTCTTTATTTCGTTAATAGAAACACAGTACTCTCTTGTATTTGCTGCTATTTTTTGGTCTCTGATGCTGCCTGATTGCGTACTTGCGGTTTCAAATGAGGTATGTGGTTGACCGGTCAGTTCATAACTCTGGTGTTCGTAACTCTGATGTTCTACTGTATATCTAATCTGTAGAGGATGTGTCTGGTTCTCTCTGTCAATGTGTGAGAAAGGAACATGAATGATGGGAGGAGCTCTTAAATAGCCTCTTGGGGCCTGATCCTTCACCTTTAAGTCAATAGGAGCTGGATCAGTCACACAGCCAGAGACTCCAGCCAGTAGGAGCAGCCACAGAAACAGCCAAAGAAGGTACTGCTACACTGGTGGGGGAAAGGAAGTAAAGTAAGGTCCAGCTGGGGTTGCTCCTTCCCATAGCACTCCCTGGACCCAAAACTGTGAGGGGGACACTAGGACCCACATGATGTCAGTCTCGGGTGACCAGAGAGCAAGTGTGAAAAACCGGGACAGGGGGTGGGAGTAGTAGGTGCTGACAAAGCCCTGAATATCGGGACTGTCCCTATAAAACCGGGACATCTGGTCACCCTATGTTAGTCTCCCCTACACTTTGTGGCCTTAAGTGGAAAACTGCAGAGAGGAACCAACCAGAGACTCCATTTGATAGGAACAGAAACAGCCAAAGCAGGAACCTGGACACTCAGAGAACTTTCTACAGTTTCCTTTGGACTCTCTGCCCTGGGTTGCTTCCTCCCCGCCAAGTCTCATCACCTCTGTTCACTACACACCTGTCCCTCTTACCCTCTTCTCCTCTGTCTGTCCTCTCTCCTTTCCCTTCTCTTTCCATTCAGCTGAACCCCTCCCAACTAACCCCTTTCCTCATCAATCAATGTTGTATTTTAGCGCCTTCCAGGAGTGCCTTAAGCCACGTGACACTGATCCTTGAAACACTGTGTTTGGCCATTACAGGTCTGTCTCATCTTACGCTGGGGTTACGTTCCGCGGTCAGTGCCTAAAGCAAAAACCGCGTATAGTCAAAATTACATTGAGTGTAATGGCGGGCAGAATCGCCTGCCCTACAGAAACAGTCTTTAAATTATTTTTCTTTTTTTGTTTTGTTTTTTTCTTGTTTTTGCCGACCGCATAATGCTGAAATCGCACATGTTAAATGCGCCTAAGATGCGACAGACCTCTACTGCCAGAGCTCCCCCAGGGACAGAGCTCCCAAAGTGGGGCAGTGCTTGAAAGGCAGAAACTGGCTCTTTCTAAGCTGTGTTTTTTGCCTTGAAGTCTTCTGTTTGTAAAGGTTTCTTTTCTAAAAGTTAATATCTTCGAAAAAGAACTATCGTGTCTGCGTGCTGGGCAGAGGCTTGGGCTCCAGGGCCCCCACGTTCAGCTAGTCGGGCACATTTCAGCCAGAGCTTCTGCTGCTAGCTCTAAAAGAGTGTTCTTTCTCTACGTATTTGACTGCAAACGCTTTTCTGTTCATCAGTATGATTGTGAGGAATAGCTAAGACAAAATGAAAAAAATTGGACTCTGTTTTAAACCACACTCTGCCTGGCTGAGCAGTGAACAAAGCACCGAGGGCATGTCTACACTACAGCTGGGAGTGCACCTCCCAGTCTGGGTAGACAGACTTTCACTGGTGGGGCCTGAGCTAGTGTGCTAAAAATAGCAGTACAGTATGTTTGTTAGGAGTACTTGTGGCATCTTAGAGACTAACAAATTTATTGTAGCATAAGCTTTCGTGGGCTACAGCTCACTTAGCTTATGCTACAATAAATTTGTTAGTCTCTAAGGTGCCACAAGTACTCCTATTCCTCTTTGCGGATACAGACTAACACGGCTATTACTCTGAAACCTGTCAGTATGTTTGTTGTGGCTTGGGCTACAGCTCAGCCTCTCAAGCCTAGGGGGTCAGGTGCCATTGTCTGAGAGTTATGCTCACTCACCGGTTTTCAAGACCTTGATTAGGGCATGGATGCCACCCATTAGTTTAATTAAACAGACTAAATAAGTTCTATTTTTATGCAAGGATGTTCCCTCCTCTGTAATAAAGCACATGCACATATGCCTCTATACTCAATTGCACCTGTTGATCTAAGGGCCAAGAAAAGAATACATGAAAAATGGAGGAAAGAAATAGACACATTATGGCTGCCAAGATGAGTTGCGTAGCACTAGATTCCTTGAAAAAATATGAAGACCACTAGCAATGGGGGAGGGTGAAGGCAATTACTGAATTCTACAGAACTGGTAAATCTTGCCAGCAGAGAGACTACATGTTTGAGTAGTCTCATTTGTGAGATGAAAACAACCAGGCAAAGTGAATCATAATCCAGAGCCTAGAAATACTGGTGGTCAGGAATAAACACAGACCGTGCTTTGTCTTTCCCTATTTTCACTCTGAGACTCTTTGCAAGTGGGCTAATATTGCTGTCCCTTCCTGATTCGCTTAGCAGAGTCAATACAGGGAAGTGGAGAGTACTAATGAACTGTTCCATACTAGTTAGGAGGGGTGTGGGTGGGGGTTGTATTGTCTAAATTCACAGGAACTTTTGATGCCCAAACCTGGGTTAGAGTCATGGCAGTTGGACTGCAGAAGATGATTCAGGAGAATCTGTGGCTTACACTACAGATAAGACTTTTTGCCAAGCCATACCTCTATTCAGTCAGGGGTTTTCTAACCCCAACAACCGCTTTTTGGCTTCCTTGAGAGTTATCCATCAAATCTGGATGGATGCTCCTCAAACATCACTTTTTTCCCCCCTCCATAGAGAACTTAAAAAAATTTCTGTGATTATTCTGTGGTTTTTACATAGATTCAAAAGGTCTGCAGTGTATTGCTCTGAGTTGTAACGTTTCCAGATTTAACATGATGGAGGTGCCCTGGTAGTTAGTGTTGTGTTCTAAAATAGTCTTAAAACGGGGCATAAATCACTGTCTTTCCTCTTAAAGTAGGTGGCCTTTTGGTGTGAAATTATACACAGGATAAATTTTTTAGACCCTTTGAATTTTCTGAGTAATTTTGGTTTGATTTCTGCTCATGTTTTAATAGGAAGGGTTAGAACTTTGGTTCGGGCTGAAACACTTAGTGATGCCAACCTTCCATGTTTACCAAACTGCCTTAGCAGTTAACATAGCAAACCACTACTCCCAATAGTGTAACAGTGTTAGGTGGTGGGGGGAGAGTAGATTGGTAAACATGTATATGGAGAAGGGAAGCTTGAGGGAGGCAGAGTTAAGGATGCAATGTCTGGCTGGTGGTGCATAGTAGTCATGGCATAATGAGGGGTTTCCTGTGGGTGAAGGAAAAGAAGAAATGTACTGTTAGGTGGCTTAACTTTTCACTTCCTTGCATCTGTGGGTTTGTATCAGGTATGTTGTGTGTAGGTAGCCGAGCAACCCTAATTACTTAACACTAACACTAAGTACTTATTATTAGCCTATCAAAAAAATTAGGACCAGAGAAAGTGAGATCAACATTTTTAAACAGCGGTGACTAAAGGTAAGCACTTTGGCCTGAATTCAAGAAAGTATCCCTACTTGAGAAGATGAATGCTGGACTGGATGTCAGGAGAGCAGGGTTCTATTCCCAGCTATGCCACTGACCGGCTGGGTGAACTTGGGCAAGTCGCTTCTCTTCTCTGTGGCTCAGTAGCTGCAGCTATAGAATGGATATCGATAGTGACCTCCTTTTGTAAAGTGCTTTGAGATCTGATTATAGCTCTATATAAGAGCTAAGTATTACTATTAAAATTAAGCATGTGCTTAAGTGCATTTCTGAATTGGGACCTTTGGGCCTGGTTCCAATAAAGGCAATAAGAATGTAGCCATTGCCTTCAGTGAGAGCAGGGCCAGCTATTTAATCCATGTTTAGGCAGTTAAAAAGGTGCCTTATTTTCAAAGTTGCTGAGAAGCCACAGCTTCCATTGATTTAGACACCCACATTTGAAGTTCTGGTTTCTATTGACCGCAAATGAGTGGCAGTTATAGAATTAGAACTTGGGTGTCCTCAAATACTGTTTCCAAATTCATTTCTCTAGACATGCTGCATATAACAGAAGCAGCCACCTCCCAAGCACATCCTTTTTCCCCTCCCATGTCCAGATTTCCCTTTGCAGCAGCCTCCCTCAGATCTCCCTCTTAAGGCAGCCTACACTGCAGTTAAACAGCCTTTTAGCCCAAGCCAGCTGGCACAGGCCAGGCTTGGGTATCTAATTGCAGTGTAGACATACCCTTAGGGTATATCTAGATTGCGCGCACACACACACACACACACAAAAAGGCCAGGGCAGCAAGTATCATAGCCCAGGGTCACAACTGACTCAGGCTCACACTCTGGGACTGAAAATAACAGTATAGATGTTCCTGTTCATGCTCTGAAACATAGTGAGATGGAGTGGGTGTCAGAGCCCAACCAGGAATGTCCACACTGCTGTTTTTAGCCCTGCACCGTGAGCCTGAGTCAGTTGACCCTGGCTCTGAGACTTTTGGGGCAGGGCAGTGTAGGCATACTCTTGAGAACACCACAGCCCACAGGTAATTCACACTATTCCCTCAATTGGTCCCATTTATTTAGTTTTCTGGGTACACACGGGCCCTTCAGGCCCCAAGGTTAGTTCAGTTTCTCTCGATAATCCAAAATAACACAGTCTTTAAAAACAGAACACTAAGGGCATGTCTTCACTTACCTCCGAAGTGATCGATCCAGCGGGGGTCGATTTATTGCGTCTAGTAAAGACGTGATAAATCGATCCCTGAGCACTCTCCTGTTGACTCCGGTACTCCACCGAAGCGAGAAGTGTAGGCGGCGTCGACGGGGGAGCGTCAGCAGTTGATCTACCGCAGTGAAGACACCACGGTAAGTAGATCTAAGTATGTCGACTTCAGCTACGTTATTCACGTAGCTGAAATTGCGTAACTTAGATCGATTCTCCCCCCAGTGTAGACCAGATCTAATTCTCACAATCTTCTTCCAGTTTCAATTGGGCACCGCCCCGCCTCCCTGAAGGCCTGTCTGCATCCTTCCCACTACTTCTGCACTGTAGTTTTTCTTTTCCCATAGGCTTTCCCTAGCTATTACCTACTCTGCTGACTCAGGGCCCTGCAGGAGACTTCTTACTACTCACTACACTGTCTACAACCATAATTACAATTTCTTGTGCTTCTCCCTTCATTGTAACATCCTGTTTCTTTTATATTGGAATCACCTACTGCCTCTCAGGTGGGGCTCGTTGTGAATCAGGGTTGGCTTAGCCCCAGGTTCTCCAACCCATGGGGCAAGCCACGCTGTTACAATGTACAAGAGATTCTATATTTCTTTCAGTTCTTTTATTCTTTTTTGCTATCGGGTAAAAAGCATATCTAGTCAGGAGTCACATCTGACTTATTATAGCTGTTGTCCATGTATCAAAAGAAGCTGTCACACAGGTAATTTAAAGTATAAAGGCAAAATGGTTGTTTAAATGGCTGTAACAAACCATATGCAAACTATAGCATGGCTATTTTTAAGAAGTGATTGACTGCAATCTAAATGCCTGTCACTTTTGTAATATGTACTGTTTTGAGTATAGATTACTGTAGTGATTTGGAAGAGTGTGATAGAATATCTGTGTACAGTACAATAAATAAAGGCACTCTGTGTATTGTAATGTTGCAATTAAGCTTCAGAAGGCATCTCCATTTTAAGGGCTAAGTCCTGCTTCCATTTACGTCAGTGGAAGTCTTTCCACAGACTTTAATAGGAGTTGGATGGAACTCTAATCCCCTACTTTCAACTACTTGTAACTTTCTCCCATCTATAAATTAATTTGTGGAAGTCTCTAAATACTACAAGGAAAATAAGGAAATTATACTCTGTGGAATACTTCGCAAGGGCTGCTATGTTAGTGAGGCCCTGCACAAGACAGCATAATTCAAAAGAACAAGTGTCCTACTTATTAAAAGTATAAGAGATGAACACAGAATTTTAAATATATAGTCTAAAATACCAAGTGTTTATCAATAACTTTTTTGATCTTTCCCTTCCCTTCTGCCTGCTTCAAATGCCTTTACACTTCCTTTTAACTTTATAATGAGATTTAAACAAACCAACCTCTCCACTGGAAAAAGAATGTTCTTTTGCCAGTTACAATCTTCACTACATTTGGTAAATTGTTTATCTATTAAGGCAACTATATATGCATTCTGGATTGAATTCACAGCTAAATTTAATCTGTTTATTAATGAAAATTCACTGTCAGGTCCTGCTGTCCTTTGTAATACTGCAATCTTACAGTTTATTATACACCGCGACCCGATATAACACGAATTCGGATATAACGTGGTAAAGCATCGCTCCGGGGGGGGG